>CM076569.1:499098516-499445446 GCA_034641835.2 Pinus albicaulis
GAAATGTCGTGGAGGACTGAGGGAATGGCAGCGCATACATGGTGGAAGCGGTGGATGCAGTGGAAAACGATTGAAAAATGCAGTGAAACGGTGAAAACTGATCTGATGAGGGTTTGGTGGAGGAAGGGTTGTGGACCGTCCGATCAGATCAGGTAATAGTGATCGACGGTGGAGATTCACTATGGGGATTGCTTTTGGGAGGTTGGGCGAAAGAAATAAACTTTAATGTCATAACATAAAATTTTGATGTTAGGCGGAAGAAATGATTTTTAATATAAGTCATGAGAATTTAAACTTTGGCGATATACAAAGGAAAGGTAGAAAAATGCAATGAAATGGACTTTGAATGGTGGGATTGGCATGGGAAGAGGGCGATGGAACATGGACCATTAGATCTCAGGAGGAGATCAATGGTCGAGATGACCTGATAAAATTCTGTGGTAGCGCGATGGGAAAATGTGAATGGAGAATGCGATGCAGTGTGGGCCGTTGATTTGAACAGATCAACGGTTGAGATCTTTAGATGGTATTTTGGGAGTGGAAGTGGGGAAGTGGTTTTAAGGAAGTAAACAACTGTTTTCGCGCAACCGAAGCGCGGTTTTGAAAATTTCCCAAAATTACGCGATATGGTCTGCTACCTGACACGTGGCGAAATAAAACTGCCCATATCGCGTGAATTTAAACTGTTAAACCTCAGATGCCAAAGATACGCGATATGGATGCTAGCCATCGAATCTAGGGCTGTGATATCTAACGGTGGCAGATGGAGCATGATACGGGGAGATGCGCGGTTGGTAAGGTGGGGACTGGTCAAAGGCGGTTTGAATGTGAGCTATCTGATCAACGCGATGGATGGTCGAGATCGAAAGTGGGAAAGCAAAGACATAGGGGTAGTTTAATGGATGGGAGTAATCATGGCCGTCGGATCAAATGGGATGGACGGCTGAGATTCAATCAGAATCGGAGGAGGCAAGGGCCAAAACTCCGATGGGACGATGTTGCGATTGCATATGAACCGTCGGATCTACAGAAGATCGACGGTCGGGATTGGATCGAGAATGGCCAATCGGGGAATACGAGGCGGAGTGAGATCAAATATTGGCTGTTGGTTCTTATGGATTCAATGGCCAGGATCCAATCGAGGATCGGCCAATCGAGGAGACACAAAGTGGCACGTTAAGAACTTCCGATTGGCGATTGGCGCAGTGGTGCGATGGCCATTGGATTGTTTAAAGATCAACGGTGGAGATTGCCATCGGAGGGGTAACAAAGGGATGAGGCGGGGCACGATGAGTTCTATGCAGACCGTTATATCTCACATAGATCAATGGTGAATATCACACCCGCAGCTAAATAGAACAAAACACTCTCACATTGGGAGATTTCATTTAACAAAGAAAACGCGCTCCACTCCAAATTTCCGATGCGATAAGCACTGTATGGTTTAGCGCTTGGTATTAGCGCCTGGTTTCATGGAGGGGAAATGGTTAGGGTATGGGCCAAAAGGGGCTAAGCCTATTATATGCTGAAAAGTGGGTTTTTAGGCCTAAAAACAGTGTTTTTAAGGCTTAAAAGAGGTTCCGGTAATGGGAAAAAGGGGTTTTCTCACCAAATGAATGGATTCACATAGTTCGCAAAGGGGAATTTGATGGTTTAGAAGACTTAGGAAGGGATTTTGAGGGTCAAAAGGGGAAATTTGAGAAGGGGAAAAAAGGGGTTAAAATAGGGAATTTGCAGGGATACAAGGGAGCAGATGTAGGCTTTTTTGAGCATAATGTTTTCACAAACCGTGAGGATTTCTTGATGGAAATAGCAGTGAAGATATTTCCTAAGGCAAAGGGCACACAGAGGCTTCAAGAATGATATGTTTTCAGAGGAAATGTATTTCTTGAAGGCTCAGAAAAATATTTAGCCACCTGTTTTCTTGACAAAAAATTTATAGGTGGCTAACAGTGGCTCCACATGGGGATGGCATCTTCTTGAAGATGTCAAGAACTTCAGAAATATTATTTGGGAAGCAGGCCAGATGCCTGATCTTTGAACCATCCTTTCTTCTTTGATTCAGCTGTTACAAACATGATGGATATTAATCAGCACAAAACATTCCCCAAACAATCTACCTACCCATCCTATAGTCCTAACATTTTTTCTTCAAGGTGCATTTGAATTTGCAGAACTTATTCATCATTTTTTATTGAATGCAAAAAACAAACTAGTCTAATTCTACCCTTATTACTCCATGAGACCAGATTAAACAGTTGGCCTCATAGCTTCTCTACCTACACTAATATCTGCTAGGATTAAACTGTCTAACAGATTTCCTCTCTACATTCTACAACAAAAATTTAAAAACAGTCAAACCAAGATTAGACAGTCTGGTTTGTTGTGCGTCCATGGCATAAAGACAACTGCACATGAACTGAAATTGCATAAACTTGAAAACAAAATCTTGAAGGCTTGAAATCTTGAAACTTTGAAGCATCCTTCTTTTCTTTGTGACTCAAATTTTGAGCTTGTTAGAGTCACTTTCTTCTTCACTCCAGCTCTGGTTTTGGGCTTGTTAGAGCTCATTCTTCTTTCTTCTTTGCTGGTTCAGATTTTGAGCTTATTAGAACCAGCTTCTTTACTTCCTTTGGCTCAGGTTTTGATCATATTAGAGCCAATATTTTGCACTTCAGAGGTTCATGTTTTGAGCATGTTTGAACCTCTCTTTCTCTCTTTTTTGAAACATTTTTTCTTTTTCTTTGAAAACAAAACACAACAATGATATTTACAATGGAGATGAAAATGTAAATTCGAAATCAGCAGTAGTAATGCTTGAGCATCCTGCCATTGACATGACCCCCAAACAGATCTGTACCATCTAACTCTTGTAGAAAAAAGGCATTTGGACAAATAGTGGATTGGATCATGTAAGGACCCTGCCACAAACTTTCAAATTTTTCATGCTTTCCTTTGTCTTCTCTCCTAGAGTCTCACTTCAGAACCTTATCTCCAATTTTGAAGTCACAATCTTTTTTTCTCTTATCAAACATATTCTTAATATTTTCCTGCACTTTCAGAGCTCTGTTATAGACTTCTTCTCTTGTCTGTTGGAGATGTATTGTTTGATTTATCCTCCTTACCATACTGTCCTCTTCTATCTAAATATCTTGGACTAGTTTAATCACTGGTACCCCTGGGCTGGTAGGAAACACTGCCTCTATTCCATAAACAAGCTGATATGGTGACATTCCAATAGATTTCTTTGTAGTTAACCTGTTAGCCCACAAAGCATGCACTAACTTGTTGTGCCATGATTTCTTATTCTCTTCAAGCAGCTTTTTGATAATGGTCACCAAGCTCTTGTTTGATGATTCAGCTAACCCATTACCTTGTGGGTAATAAGCAATTGAATGACCGAGTGCTATCTGATACCTGTGACAAAAAACAATCATTTTCTTGGATCCAAAAGCAACAACGTTATCAATGATTATCTTTCTAGGGCAGCCAAACCTAGAGAGGATGTGGTCTTCTAGGAACCTAATGATAACAGAATATGTGGCATTCCTAGAAGGTATGACCTCTATCCATTTTTTGAAATAGTCTGTGGCTATAAGGATCCACTTGTGTTGAGCAGAAGATGCAGGGTGTATTTCCCCTATGAAATCTAGGCCCCATTGTTGAAAGGGAGCTTCAATAGTTATAGGTTGTAATGGTAAAGGGAGGAGCTTTCTTTTTCCCTCAAAGATCTGGCACTTATGGCAGGCAATGATCATTTTTTGGATGTCATTGAAAAGTGTAGGCCAATAATAGCCAGCTCTGAGTATTTTGTTAGCAATGGCTTTCTAGTTTAAATGGCCTCCACACTCTCCTGCGTGGCACTCTTGTTTAATCCTCTCTGCTTCAGTTTCAGACAGACATTTAAGCAGCAAACCATTTTCATTTTTCCAGTACAAACATTCATTTAGTATGCAGAAGTTTCTGGCTTTTAACTTTAGGAATTTGGCCTTAGTCTTTGATAAATTAGGAGGGGCATTGAGGTTTGTGAGTACATACAGGATATCAGGATACCAAGGAGAATTTTGAAATTGTTCTTCCACTGTAGGATCAGGAAATCCTTCATGTTCATCCAGGGCATCTACCATGTTTATGTCAAGGGCTTGCAAGTTAGATTCAACCATTAGTTGAGCTAAGCCCTGAATTTTGATTAGTTTTTTTGGCTTTATTTCCAGGTCATACTCTAATATTACAGCAATCCATTTTCCCCTCTTTCCATCTGGATCTTGGGACAAAATGTCTTTCACCACTATTTTTGGCATATAGGCAATGATGTGAGTATGCAGAATATATACCCTAAAGTCTTTCAAGGCCTTTACCAAGGCATAGGTCTATTTTTCCATTATGTTGTATTTTAAGGGTGCGTCCATCAGAGCTTTGCTGAAGAAAGCAATAGGCTGTTCCATTCCCTCTGAATTTTTCTACAGTAGGACTGCATCCACTGTATGCTCGGAGGCAAAGGAAAATATCAGGAAATCTTGTGAGAAATCTGGGTTGATTAGGACAGGTGCCCGGGTGAGTGCAAGTTTAACTAATTCAAAAGAGTTTTTAGCCTCTACAGTCCACTTAACCCCTACACCTTTTTTCAGCATGTTTTTCATATCCCTAAGGTGTTCAGCTAAGTTGGGAATAAACCTCCTTAAGAAGTTAATTTTTCCAATAAAGGACTGCAACTCTTTTATGTTTCTCGGGTGGGTAATCTGTAGTATTCCCTCAACTCTTTGCAGATCTATCTTAATTCCCTTCTCTGATATAATATGGCCAAGAAGATTACCTTCTTGAAGTCTGAATAAAGTCTTCTTGGGATTTAAAGATAGACCGAACCTTCTACATTTTTCAAAAACTCTTCTCAGTTGTTTTAGGTGCTCCTCATCAGTCTTGGAATAGACTGTTATGTCATCTAGATAGATGACAATAAAGTGTCATATTTCCTCCGAAAAGGCTATGTCCATTGCTCTTTGGAAGGTTGCACCAGCGTTCATTAGTCCAAAAGAAAATTTTAAGTACATAAAAGTGCCCCATGGCGTGGTGAAAGCTGTCTTGAGTTGGTCTTCTGCGAGTACTAAAACTTGGTTATAGCCTGTAAAACCATCTAACATGGAGATCCTTTTTGAGCCAACTACCCTCTGTAGGATGTGTTCCATCTTTGGTAAGGGGTAATTTTCTTTAAGTGAAGCTCTATTAAGGTTCCTGAAATTGATGCACAGTCTAATCTTTCCTGTCTTCTTTCTCACAGCTACAAGGATGGAAACCCAATCGAAGAACCTCACAAGCACTATAATTCCTGCCTCGTACATCTTCTTGATTTCCTTTTAAACTAGAGGCAGTTATTTCGGGTTAATTCTACAAAGTTTCTGTCTGAAGGGTTTTTGGTTTTCTTTCAAGGGGATCTTGTGCTGGATAATCTTCGTATCATAGGCTTTTAAGTCCTCATAGCTCCAGGCAAACACATCGATGAACTCTTTAAATAAGTCAATTTATTTATTTTTCATGTTTGCGAGCAAGGACTTAGAAAATTTAATCATCTTAGGCTTATCCTCAGTGCCTATGTTGCATTCCTCGACATCAAAGTCTAAGTGTTCTATAGTGGGTTTCTTCACTACGTCGTCAAAATAAAAAAGGTCCTATAAAGGTGCCAGTCCTCTGGGTATATTCTTATCTTTTGACTGCAACACCTCTATTTCCTCTTTTTCTACATTCTTATATTCTTCAGTTTGAGTTCCAAGTTCTTTAGTTAACATTTTTATTTCTACGTTATGGGGTGATTTTTCTTCATCGGGGGGCTCTTCACTCATGCAGCTTTCATTGGATTTAGAGTCTGAATCAGATAATTCAAACTCATTCCTGCTAGTCAGGAAATCCTCTATCTGCTTATCGCCCTCAAAGACCTACCAATATTTCTCGTCATCTGGCACCGCAGGTCTATATTTTGTCTGAATGATGATTTGTTTTTCATTAGGAGATTTATGATATGAACTAGCTATGAAGGATAATCCATTCGCAACAATGTTCTGAATCCTAGGAAAAAACACTAGTTCATACTCCACAAAGGTTTTCAGTAAATCCATAGCATCATTCTTGTACAATCTCAATCTAGGGTGTTTAGTTGTATACTCTCCTTTCACTTGTTTTATGATTAACTCAAAGTCTCCGTGTACAGTGATCCTTCGGGCTCCTATTTTTTTCAATAGATTCAAGCCTAGGATGAGAGCCTCATACTCTATGATATTGTTTGTACATTTGAAGTTCAGATTGAAGGCATGACTCTCAGCATAGTCACTCTCAGTGTTATGTAACCACACTCCAGCTCCTGCATTCTTTCTAGTGCAAGACCCATCGAAATTCATTCTCCATAAGGGATCGTTCTCAGGTTTATCATCATTTTCCTCCCTAACATTGATTTCATTGTTATGTTGTAATATGGGGTTTGCATCGTGGTGTGGAGTTTTTTTCTCTTCGTGATGTGTATGGAGTTCAGAGAGATGACTAGTCAGCTATTTGTAATCTTGTTCTTGTTCACTCTGAGTTTCTAATTTAGTGCACTGTCCAAAGGTTTCTTCTTCGTTTTCTTCTATGTCTAGAGTGGCCATTATGTTAAAATCTATGGGCTCTACTCTATTGTTTGCATCTCTGTCTTCTAGCTCTGGCTCATCTATGGATTCATCGTTGCAAAGGATAAAGGAGTCCAGATCCCTGTGTACAGATTATAGAGGTGAATTTTCAGGTTTTTTAGGGTTGCTAACCATGAACTTCATTTGTTCCTCTCTATACAGTCTCCTAAGCTGGCTAAAGACAGGGATTGTGGCATATGACCCATCCATCTGCATTGTACCTTGCAGCTTGGCTCCCCATAACCTGGACAATAGCATGCCATACTTAGGTGGCACATCTACCACTACAACATCCATAACCATGCCTTTGGCTGGAATCTGGGTCAGGTTCACACAGAGATCTTTGATTAGGCCAAGGCACTTTACTCTGCTAGAGTCAAATGAATACAAATCCTTATAAGGTCGGGTTATCTCTAGGCCTAACTTCTCCATAACTACCTTAGGCATTAGGTTGTGTGAAGCCCCATAGTCATGCATTGCATTGTGAAGGATCTTGTCATGGATATTGAGGCTGATATAAAAAGGAGGTACTACCCCTTCCTGAAACTTCCCTTCTATCTTTGGACAAAACAAAAGGGCTGGTTGATCGTCATTTAGATTGACAGTGTCATTGTTTTCACCTAGATTTAAAGCTTTCAAAATTTGGCCTTTATGAACATCCTGAGTGGCCAGCTCAAAGAGTGCGATAGAAATTTTAATTTTAGCAATCTCACTCTCCAAATTGAAGGGAGATTGACTCTTCGTAAGAATCAACTCTATTTTTTTAGCCACTACTTTAGTGGCAAAATCAGTGTGCTGATTCTCACTATGTACAATGTTTGCAACTGTTTTATCAGGAGCATTAGCTGCAATGCTAGTGCTGCTGGTTTGTTGAATTTGTTTATCAGTATTTTGGTTGTCCTTTTATTTGTTCTTCCCAGACCTCTTAGCTGCTGATTTGTTGCTTTTAGCAGTCACCTTAAGAGTTTTCTCAGGCCTTTTCTTAAGGGTAATCTCAAAAGCTTTAGGTTTGGAAGTGTCTAAGCTCTTCTTGCTTCTAATTTCATATTGTTCTCTGACCTGCATGATGGCATTTTCAAATCCTAACCTATAATCCTCAGATTCTAACCTTTCCTCATCCCAATGTGAGTGTGAGGTTTGATTGTCTTCTGTGGAACAGTTGTGGATTGAGTTGTCTATTTCCGCCATGTTTATTATGGTTCCCTCAGACTCTTCTATTATCCCCTCATCCTCATCAAGGAAGTTCTCTTGAAATGGGGGTATGACTTGTTGATCAGAGTCTCTCTGTCTATTTGGGGGATTGTTTCTCCTAAAGTTCTGGTTCTGGTTTTGATTTTGGTTTCTATTCTGATTACTGACTATGACAACCATTTTCTCCATCATTTTCTCTAGCCTTTCCACATTTTTTGGTTAGACTGTCATATTTGGGATCATATGTGGAAGCTGCAGTGTCATCCCTATATGTTACCCTTTTCTCAGACCTCATTCTAGCTCTTTTTTCAATTAGGTTAGCTTCTAGACTCACTGCTCCTTTTTGCATATCTTCCAATGTGTTGTAATCTCTCTCCCTAAGCTAGTAGGCCATGTCAACATCAAATCCTTCAGGATATTTCACTAAAGCCATACCTTAAGGAGGTTTCATGTGTGGAGGAAGAGCGTTGTAAACACTGTTAAACCTTGTAGAATAGTCATGCACTCTCTCTCCTACATTTATTTTAAGATTCTTGTATTCTGCTAAGATTTGGAGAGGTTTGGTCTTGACTTCCCATTTGTTTATGAAGGATTGATATAAAGAGGGAAGGTCATGGATGCTATTAGGAGGTAGGCCTTTAAACCACTTCTTCACATCTCCTCCTAAACTCTGGGAAAAGATTCTCATCTTGACTATCTCATCATCTATCTCCATATAGTCAAAGGAATCTTCCATCCTATCTACATGGTTTTGAGCCGTGGTAGACTCTTTTGTAGTGAAATGTGGGATTTTTTACTAATAATCATTGGGTAAAGGCACTAGGGGCTGTGGTAACACCAGATGTGCATACGAGGCTGCCATGATGATGTTCTGAGGAGGTAAAGGATTGGCTTGAGCAGCAGGTATGTGGATGACAGGAATACTAGGACCAGCAACACTCTGTTGAGCTGATTTAGGGTGATAGAGCCCCAAGTTTTGAATGAAATGAATATCTGAAGGTGTAGATGGAGGGGTCTCTCTATCCCCAATATGTTGACCACTATGAGATGGTGAACTAGAAGGCTCAAAGTCTGCCTGGTCTAAAGCACTAGATGAACTAGTTTTAGGTAAACTGCTTTGTGAGTCTAAGTAAAAAAGAGTGACAAATAGAGTTGTAAAGTTTTCTGGTGCAGAGTTAGTTCTATGGATCTGTCTAGAAATAGTTGGCTTTCTAGGGGTGGGATGTTTCCTAAGAATTTTCTTAGGGTTGTCAACTATTTCAGGTGGGTTTCGGTTAGGATAAGCTCTTGTATAGACTGTTCTTGAATGCAGTATGTCTGTCTTTTAACCAAGAAGCTTAATCCTGCTTGTTTATTCTAATATGGCTTATGTTGTAATGAAGGCCAGTCTCCCAGTGGAGTCTTGTGAAAACCAAGATAATCAGTAGGCCTATTGATCACCAGTGGAGTCTTTTAACCACTAAGGAACTATGGAGTCGCCAGGTGGAAAGGTTTAAAATGTTTCAGGAAGGTTACTGTCCACCAAAGTGTTTAACCACCAAACTCAGGCTACTATGGTCTGCTTTGAGTCCTTAGAAGTGTTTAAAAGGTGTGTTTTACTCAAAGCCTCTCCAGTGGAGTCGCCATTATGTTGGGGTTCCTATGTTTTGGCAGGTTTGGCTCTACCAAAAGATAAGACAATATCAAAACCACTTTAGGACCTCAGGATCTAGCCCTCCTGGGTCCAGAGAGGTATCTCTCTATAAAGGCAAAGGTATATGTCTTTGAAGTTCTAGTTTAAGGTATAAGGCTAGTTATAAGGCACAAGGTTTGTTTTGTTTTGTTTGTTTGTTTGGTTATTGGGAAACATGAAGGAAGGGTTCAATATAAGACAAAGGGTGAGAAAAGAGGATTTTAGGCAAAGTGGAGATAATTCAGAGAACACTCGAGACCATTGCCCAATGGATTCATAAAAGGGTTTACTTGCTATTCAATATCCAAGGCTTTCAATTCGGCTAGTCATCTAAAACAGAGGATCTTTAAAGATGATAGTGTGGTAGGAAATGGTAATGAATGAAGGTGAGTGACAAGGAAACTTCCAAGGTGACCACTTAGGAATCAGATCTAGGGATAGGGCATGCCATTAAACACCTATGATCTACCCCCTAAAAGGCTAACTCTTCAGACAACAAGAAACACTTGAGATTTAAACACAAAGGTGAAGCCTGAGATCAGAGAAAGGCTTTGAACTTTCAATGCTTCGAAATTCAACTTAAGGGAAATTAGAAAGGTTCAATTAATTGAAAAATACCCTAGTGAGACAGAATCAGCATCCTAAACTCCCAGTATCCCTATTCTTTCAATTAAAACCAGACAAGAACATCTAAGAACACATTCATAAATTCATACATCAGTTAGCAGTGAATAACATCTACTACATTGGTTAAATTATCTTGAATTAGTTCTCAGATAGCACAATCAGTAGAAAACATCAAAGATAAGAAGAGTAGGAGAATTAGGGTACCACGCAAGGGTATATCCTAAGCCAGATTTGTGATTCTTACCAGAGAAATGAAATGTAATGAATTACAAAAGGAAAACAGAGACAAAGGTAGAACACATCACCACTGCTTTAAATCAGGATCTAAAGAAATGTGCTTCTCATATTAAAGAGAAACACCAGTCATATACAACATTGTCCAACAACTTTACATTCAGTCTGAAATCATCTCCCTCAAACTATCTTACAATTTCACACACATAACTATATCTCAAGAGAAACAACTTACAATTCACAGATATCCAATCAACAAACAACAACCTTTACAATATGTTTCCTCATGAGATTTATAGCTAAAGAGAGGCATAGGAGGTAGACGAAACTTAAATGAAACATCAAAATAGAAGTAGAAGGAAGGGGCTTGAGGCCCATTCTGTTTTAATATCCATGCATTGATTTTCAGTACTCTTTGGGTGAAAGAGTGGTCTTCGACAGGCTGATAGTAACTCCAGGTATGTTCTTTGATGTAATTTTGGTTGTAGTACTTTGGTGATAAGAAAAAAGTTAGATAAATGACTTTAGGTCTTCCATACTACATAACAAATTCTCTGGAAACATTAGGACTTTCAGTTAGGGTGTAGATCTTCTCCGGAGCTCGATGTAGAACACAAAACAGTATGGGAACTTGTCCTTTCATGAGAAAGAAACTTCTGCTGATGTGAGACACGGATAATATTGTTTTCTGTGCTCTAGGCCTCATTAGGCCTTCTGTGTTAATCACAAGGTCTTCAATTTGGTACACTCGCCCTTTGATCATTGAATTAGAGCTTAAAATCTTCAATAACATGTTTTAAACCTCTTAATTCTTCACTGATACTCTTTGCCGCTCCTGTTACTGTCTCTGTATGTGGAAATGGAGTTTTAATCACGCTGGATGGTTTTACAGAGTTAAAAACTATTATTTAATGAAATATTTCGTTCCAACACCTTCCCAGGAATTTTCTCAACAATCTCAGGCTCTGAAAATGGCCTTCTATGAGCTCTGTGTCACTATGACAGTGACTATGAGCCATGGCAGTTTCCACTACATGTAACCCTACAAAATTCACGAGAAATGTTAAGAAATCCATGCAGGAGTGGAGGTGAAATGTCGTGGAGGACTATGGGAATGGCAGCGCATACATGGTGGAAGCGGTGGATGCAGTGGAAAAAGACTGAAAAATGCAGTGAAACGGTGAAAACTGATCTGATGAAGGTTTGGTGGAGGAAGGGTTGTGGATTGTCCGATCAGATCAGGTAATAGTGATCGATGGTGGAGATTCACTGTGGGGATTGATTTTGGGAGGTTGGGCGAAAGAAATAAACTTTCATGTTATAACATAAAGTTTTGATGTTAGGCAGAAGAAATGATTTTTAATATAAGTCATGAGATTTTAAAATTTGGCGAAATAAAAAGGAAAGGTAGAAAAATGAAATGAAATGGGCTTTGAATGGTGGGACCAGCATGGGCGGAGGGCAATGGAACATGGACCGTTAGATCTCAGGAGGAGATCAACGGTCGAGATGACCCAATAAAATTCTGTGGTAGCGCGATGGAAAAATGTGAATGGAGAACGTGATGTAGTGTGGGCTGTTGATCTGAACAGATCAACGGTCGAGATCTTTAGATGGTTTTTCGGGAGCGGAAGTGGGGAAGTGGTTTTAAGGAAGTAAACAACTATTTTCGCACAACTGAAGCACGATTTTGAAAATTTCCTAAAATTACATGATATGGTCCACCGCCTGACACGTGGCGAAATAAAACCGCCCATATCGCGTGAATTTAAACTGTTAAACCTCGGACGCCAAAGCTACGCGATATGGATGCTGGCCGTCGGATCTGGGGTTGTGAGATCTAACAGTGGTAGATGGAGAGCGATACGATGAGATGCACGGTTGGTAACACGAGGACTGGTCAAAGGTGGTTTGAATGTGAGCCGTCTAATCAACGCGATGGATGGTCGAGATCGAAAGTGGGAAGGCGAAGACAGAGGAGCAGTTTAATGGGTGAGAGTAATCCTAGCCGTCAAATCGAATGGGACGGATGGCTAAGATTCAATCAGAATCAGAGGAGGCAGGGGCCAAAACTCCGATGGGACGATGTTGCGATTGCATATGAACCGTCGGATCTGCGGAAGATCGATGGTCGGGATTGGATCGGGAATGGCCAATCGGGGAATACGGGGCAGAGCGAGATCAAATCCTGGCTATTGGTTCTTGTGGATTCAATAGCCAGGATCCAATTGGGGATTGGCCAATCGGGGAGACACAAAGTGGCGCGTTGAGAATTTTTGATTGGCGATTGGTGCGGTGGTGCGATGGCCGTTGGATTGTTTAAAGATCAATGGTGGAGATTGCCATCGAAGGGGCAACAAATGGATGAGGTGGGGCGGGATGAGTTCTATCCAGACCGTTAGATCTCACACAGTTCAATGGTGAATATCGCACCTACAGCTAAATAGAACAAAACACTCTCGCATAGGGAGATTTCATTTTACAAAGAAAACGCATTCCACTCCAACTTTCCGATGTGATAAGCACTGTATGGTTTAGCGCTTGGTCTTAGCTCCTGGATTCATGGAGAGGAAGTGGTTAGGGGCTGGACCAAAAGGGGATAAGCCTGTTATATGCTGAAAAGTGGGTTTTTAGGCCTAAAAACGGTGTTTTTAAGGCTTAAAAGAGGTTCCGGTAATGGGAAAAAGGGTTTTTCTCACCAAATGAAGGGATTCACATAGTTTGCAAAGGGGAATTTGATGGTTTAGAAGACTTAGGAAGGGATTTTGAGGGTCAAAAGGGGAAATTTGAGAAGGGGAAAAAAGGCATTAAAATAGGGAATTTGCAGGGATACAAGGGAGCAAATGTAGGCTTTTCTGAGCATAATTTTTTCATAGACTGTGAGGATTTCTTGATGGAAACAACAGTGAAGATATTTCCTAAGGCAAAGGGCACACAGAGGCTTCAAGAATGATATTTTTTCAGAGGAAATGTATTTCTTGAAGGCTCAAAAAAATATTTAGCCACTTGTTTGCTTGACAAAAAATTTATAGGTGGCTAACAGTTCTTATTTTTGTTGAGAGCATGATTGGGGGATTGACACATGAGTTGGATGTGTCCTTGAGGGGAGAGAATTCCCACATTTTCTGCACTACATGTTCTAATGGGAGCATGGGAGGAGATATGGCCATCACAGCCACACATTTTTTTTCTTTTTGGGTGGGCCATGAGTTTGATAGCCATCCATTGTATAACCATGGGCAACTATTTGATAATGTATTGTTGACATATTCAGCCATTTACTATTCATTAGTAGATGTGATTATTTTTGTATGTTACTTGCCATACTATTTTCTGAAGTTGCAGTGGATGAGACTGCATTGTGTCCTTTTGAGACATTGTTTGTATCATGTACCATCATGTAAAACCTTCGGCAAACTTCTCATTAGTATGATCTATGATGATCATGTCCTATTGATCATGGATGAAATGTTTTGGGCCAACTTGTTCTTCAATGTTGGAGGAGAGAGCCTTGAAGGATTGAGCTTAATTTTGCCACTTGAGGGAAATTATTTTGCAACCCAGGATCATCACATACTGTACACTCATCATGGGTGGAGAGGAGGACAGCATGGGGTAGGCTATGATGCTTACCATATTCAGATTTTCAGCCCACCTTCATTTCTGGAGCTTGAGGTGGAAGGAGATTTTCGAGAGTTGCTATGTTGGGAGGTGACTCATTTTGTATGGATGATTGCTTGGGGATGGAGGATCCATTTGGGGAAGGTGTTTTCCCAACACTTTTTAGTCTCCATGCCTTGGAGGAAACTCCTTAGTTCTATCCTTGCAGTTGCTTCAGGACAAGAAACATTTGGGAGGGGAGGACTGTAATATTCCAAAAATTGCCTACAACAAATTGGAATATTAAATTTTGATGATTTCACTTAGGAGTTGAATAATTGGGTGAAAAGACCCATACATAATAAAAACATGAATAAAATACCTCTTATTATGAAAAGGGATCATAATTGGAGCCGATTTTCACACCCTCATGTGTGAACATGATCATTTTCAAGTGGACAAGGTCAAGTTTGACTAAGTCAACAGTGCTAGGATAGGAGGTGGAGAGCACTTAGAGAAAAAAACGCAATATGAATGGGAAGAGGTTTCTTTGGTGAAGGAAACCCTAATGAGTGGGACCCATGGTGAAAGGGATCTCACTTGTTTAAAATAAGGGCAAGGCAACCATTTTTTCTCATGTTGAAGATTATTGATTTCTTGTCTGTTTAGACTTTGTGCAATCTCCTGTTGTTTAGCAGAGTTGCAGTGCTGCTTAGCACAAGGCATTCCTGTTTAGGAATTCCTTCTCTTTCAAGAGAGGCATCTTGAGGGAGTTTCTCTTCATTTTCTCCACACTCAGGCTTGAGGCCAAGCATCCTCCTTCAGCTACAATATTATTCCTGAAGCAAGATAATTCTGTGTTGCAGGGTGTTGCAGTGGAGGTTCTACAACACCACTCCATCAACTATTTTTTAGAGGAGGGAGTCTCCTTTCCTTTGAAGGACCAGTGAGGGAGATTTTGAACTAATTCCCATCATCTTTAGCATCAGTCAAACCATTCTTCATCACCTACAACGCAATTCCTCTCATTGACTACGTTATTTTCATGGAGCATCTGCAGTGAGGGTTGAAGTATTTGTTTGGAGGGTCAGATCTTCAGTGTTAGGAGCAACCTTTCACTCAGAAGATCCATTGGAGGAGGTATATTCATCTTGTGCATCATCTACAACCATCTCCATCTAGTTCTAGAGTTGCAGTTGCTACTCAGCCCTGCTACTCTGGCATTTTTTCCATTTTGTATATTTCAGCCAATCCTTCTAAGGATTGATGTATTATTTTTTCCAGGGGTTACATCTTTGCTCCCCACTTTATTTGAGCCATACATTGTCATATATTTATATTGATATTATTTCTGCAGCAATGCCTCCTATAAACTGTGCAGTCATAGCCCGGGTTTAAATATATGTAGCAGTATTCTTCATCTCCTTGTACAGGAGTTGTTGAGGCTTGCATTTCCTTGCTTGAGTAAATGTTTCCTCAAGGATTTGTAATCTCCTTACTGCTATAACATTATTTTTTGGCTATCCATATCTTCTTCTCTCAAAAATTACAAAAATAATGTTGTTGTTCCATCTCTTGTTCAATAATTGTTGCAGTCCCCTCATCGAGCATTTTCTGAAGACAACTAGGTGTGTGAGATTTGTTTAACCCACCTAGAGGGATTTATTTTGAGCCAAATCTTGAATTTCTGACTTAGATACATTGATCTAAGGGATCCAGGTCTTGGTTTCAAATCCTATAGCAGCAATTCCTGGAAAATGTGTTTTCCATTCATGCCTTGCTAGTAGATCCCATTTTGGGATATTGCATTTTTACCCCACAACTAGTCGTATTAATGCCCATGAAGCCACGGGGGGGCTAATTTCCCACCCCTGCTAGGCTGGAACCTTTCTTTCCACCAATGGTTTCCTTATGCCCTAAGACTCCAGGGCTATCCCCCTTATCTCCACACCCATTTCTTAGCGTCATCCAGCTCTACTCTCAATCCCACATCTTCAATGAAACCTAGGACTAGGGCTTGCACCCAACCCTTCTCAATTGTCATGCAAAATTCCCCAGCTCTCATCTTGTGGCTCATCATGTGACTTGGGGCTAGGGCTCTGACCCAATACCTCTCAACTATAAGCGTCTCACCTATCAGCACCGAGTCTCTGCCTGTTAGTCATCTATTGTAACTGGTGAAAATGGGTTAGGGCTAAGCCCTGGGCCCTTAGGTCTCAGCTCCCGCAAGGTCATGTGGGATGCTAGATGACTAGGGGTTAGGGCCTTAGCCCCGACTCCTTTCCCCAACATGTATTTTGATAAAATTTAAATAGCATTTGTCGCCTACGATTTATAATAACCACCAAGGGTGAGCCAGTAAAAAAATGCACTATCAACCTTGAGGTCATGGATTTATTCCACCTAGGATTTTGTTCGACCATTGCCAAAATTTTAGACTTCCAGGGGGTTCCATGTGGCAGCCCATTATTAGGCCACATGGCACCTTGCCATTGGACCAAAATAAAACACCATTAACCAATAAAAATTCACCAACATTCCTTAACCAAAGGAGGCCACTTGTCAGCCTCCGATTGGTCCAAGGTTACCCAGTCAACCTATTGACTCATTGTAAGAACAACCTAGTTAGCAATCCTATCCTTCAACCTACAATATATATTTTTAGTTTTTTAGGAAAACAATCAGAACATGACATCTAGAGTATATGATGTCAGTTTGGAATGATTCAAGTTGCATTGGATTCAAGATGGTTAGCTTTATGTTTTGGCACCATTTTCGATCACTTTTGAAAACTTTAATGTTTTACCACTTTATTGATCCCTGGATCATTCCTCCCCACTAGAAGCTTTTGGACCTCCAAAAGATCATTTTCAGTCAACAGATAGATGAGGTTACATTTCCCTCACCCATTGAATCTCAATCCATTTAGACTTTCTTGGATTAGTACCTTTGAGCCCCACACAAAGGTGCTCCACATTCCCTCATCTTGAAGTTCTTGTTTTCCTCTCAAGAATGGTATCTTGCTGTAATTCTTCAAGATATTCAGGAGATAAATATTCAATTGTAGGAATATGAAAATTCTCTCCTTAATCTTCAATCAAAGGAGTCTCATATAATCTCAAGTTTCCAACATTAACAACTACACATACTTTCAGATTTGGAGGAAAATATAACAAGAAAAAATTATTACCAATATTTTATAAGATCTTGAATGGAAAATATCTGATCGGTTTGAGTTTTTTACCTTATCCTTGAAGTCTTTCCTTGCTAATGTAAACCCAAAATTCATCTCCCACTTGAAAAATCTGATCAATAGGATGCTTATCATGTCTTGTCTTGTACTTGGCTTGACTCTTTTCTAACTGTTCTTGAACAATTTGATGCACCAATTGAACTTGTTCAATGAATCGTTTGGCCTTATTTATGTCACTATGTACACTAATAACACCATTGTAGTTTTTAACCTTGTATATAAATTATTTTCAAACAAAATATTAAAATAGAAAATAAAACAATAGCGAGAGAATAAAACATAAAACATATATACAGGTATATTTTCCCCTGGATCCCAAACCGAGACTACCAACTTTATTTTTTCATTATATTCCTTTCAATGTTACAACACACACATATATATGCCGAAGCATTCATAAACCTGAATCCATTAACTGTAGATTAGAACATAACCATATTTCCCTTGACTGGATCTACAAAATACCATGGGTAGAAAACCATCATGCCCAAAACCATGTCCAAACCCATGCAAAAAACCATAGGCAGGTCTACCCACCTAATATAAGGTTAAAAACAAATTTCTTGGGCCTTTTCCTGGGACTCCATGTAGGGGGACTACTAACCCCGTTCAAACCCCTGATAGGGGATGATGCGCCCTCCCTGTGACCCCCTTGCTACACCCGACGCAAGCGTAGGGGGGATAGTTTCCCCCCTCTAACCCCCCAGTTCCCGCCTGCAGCTAGTGGTGGAAACAATATAACACACACCCAACAAACAACTGTCCAAAAGATAAAATATAAAGGAGATTTTGGTAATTATCCCAATAATTCTTCAAATGGAGATTTTTGAGTCGAAGAATGCTTGACCCAGTTGCAAGCATGTTGGATATAGGGAAAATGCTCATCCCAAAGTTTAGGATGCTTGTTGCAATAACCATGAAGGATATGTACTACTTTTATGTTCACCACTTCTATTTTCCCATCATTTTGTGGATGGAATGTTGTGCTCTTATTCAACTTGGTGTCCATGAGTCCCCATAAAATTGACCAAAATTTCCCAACAAATCAAGAATCTTGATCAGAAATAATGGATGTGGGAAACCCAAAATGAACCCATACATTTTGAAAGAACATTTGTACAATCTATTCAGCTGTAGCCTACTTCTTACAATGCATCAAAATACATATTTTTCTGATATGATCCACAAAAAAATAAATATAATAATGAGCTTTCCTAGACATAGGTAGACTTCCCACCAAATCCATAGAAATAATTTCCCAAGGATGGGAAGGAACATGAAGTGGAGTATACAATCCCAAATTTCTATTGCTAGGCTTATGTAACACCCTCCTCCCACATCTACCCAAGTAGCTGACCAAACAGGGTAAACATGTGACAAAGAATTACTATGATATGATTCAACCACCTTAGAAAATTTAAGGAAGTGAAACCGATAGAAAACCATAAAAAAAACTTCTTGTACCTACTATAGTACCCCAGAGGCTATCCCAATCATCCACCTGACTAGTCCCTGGGTCCCACTAAGTTTTAGTGGAGAAATACCCCAGGTGCTCTCTTGATATGGACAAGGGTGAATCTAGGAGGCTTTAGATGCTCCCACGGCATGGAAATGCCTCTCTCTAGGGACTTTTCCTAGCAGACTTGTGCCTACATTCTTGGGGTTTGTGCCATTTTTTAATCCCAGAATCCCGATAATTTCCCATAAATTCTAGTAGCTTCTAGAATTCATTAAACACACAATGAAAAGGCTAATGAACCAAAAAATGACTCTAGGACACTGATCCAGATCTTGGGGGAGGCCCCCAAGATCTAAAAAATTGAAATGGATCTGGCAAGATATGAAAAATTAGAATGCGAGAAAAAAAGGAGAGAACACAAAGTGAATAAAACCACAAGTAATTTTTTTATTAAAACAAAGAATAACTGTAAAAGCTACATTGTGGTGGAAAATCTGTCCTTTTACAAAATGTGACTTTTTACTTATAGCCTTTTTTTGTTACAATACCACAGGTAAATTCAATGGGTGGGTAAATACTATGGGTGGATCTCACTTACAATATCATGGGTAAATACCATGGGTAAATTCCATGGGTGGATAAATACCATGGGTGGATGAATACCATGGGTCAATTCCATTTACAATACCATGGTTAAATTCCATGGGTGGATGGATAACATGGGTGGATAAATACCATGGGTGGATTCCATTTTCCATTCGGATCATTCCTCCCTCCTTAAGAAGCAATGGTCCCCATTGCATGAAGTTCCCTCCTGAGAATCCTTTGTTGAATATGAAGAGCCACTGAAGAGAATGGTTTTGTGTGGTTAACCCATAACTGTGATGAACGAAGATATGAGGATAGAGATACTCTATAATGCTTGTGACCAACTATGATATTGACAATGTGCGGCCTTGAAAATGGACTTCGATGAAGTGTGGGTTTGTGGATGACCCATAACCATGATAAACAAAAATCTAAAGATAGAGATACCTTGTAATGCTTATGACCAACTATGATGCTAATAGTGTGTGGCCTAGAAAATGGACTTCAATGAAGTGTGGGTTTGTAGATGACCCAAAACCATGAAAAATGAAGATCCGAGGATAGAGATACCCGGTAATTCTTGTGACCAACTTTGATACTAACAATATGCAACATAGCAAATGGACTTCGATGAGAAGGATTTTGTGCGGTTGACCCATAATCATGATGTTGATTGTTGATGAAGTAGCAGGTGCCTACATACCCTGGGGTGGGAGGGCACATCTCCAAATAACCCAAGCCAAACGCTGCTATGTTGAAACAAATGAATGTAAAGCAGGTGCCTACTAAAGCGGGGTGGGAGGACATGTCTCCAAAGGGAATTTGCTCCGAATGTTGCTCCAGATTTAAAATGGGCATAACTCGGTAAATATAACTTAGAATATCTATTATAACCTATTTTTGGAAATATAATTATCATTATTCTTCTTCCCATGTGCTTGAAACCGCTATCTGGAGAACCTAAACTCTCATATTCGCACTGGAACTGTCCGGACTCCGATTCGATTGATTTTATTTTGAAATCGGGTGATTTTTCAAGGGGATCTCAGATATATAACCATTGCTCTAAAATTTTTCACTTAAAACTGTGAAAAATGACAGTAGAGCCGCCATCCACGAATAGACATCAGAAAAATTTCTGCAACATTGTTGATTTTGAATCAATGATATATCCCTCACCCAAACTCCGATTTGACCATTTTTTTTTTGAAATTGGCAATTTGTTCGCAAGGAATCTAGATATTCTATTTGTTTCTAAACATTTTGCACTAATATTTTTAAATTTTTTCTACAAACTCATTTCCCAAAAAATTCCTGCAAAAAAATGAAAAAAACAAGAATTCTTCCTGCTTTGTCCACGAAAGTCCTCCATGGAGGTCGTGAAACTTGCATGGATTTTTCTCAATATGAATGCAAAACATTAAAACTAAAATATTCTTCAAACCCTTATTCCCATGGATTCATAACATGAATCTGATACCATTAATCTAGATCTTGGGGGGAGGCCCTGAAGATATAAAAAATTGAAATGGATCTAGAAATATATGCAAAATTAGAATGCAAGAAAAAAATGAGAGAACACATTGTAAATAAAACCAAAAAGAATTATTTTATTAAAACATATAATAAATGTAGAAGCTACATTGTGGTGGACAATCTGTCCTTTAAAAAAATGCGACTTGTTACTTATAGCCTTTTTTTGTTACTATACCACAGGTAAATTCCATGGGTGGGTAAATACCATGGGTGGATCTCACTTACAATACCATGGGTGAATG
The DNA here is from genome assembly GCA_034641835.2 of Pinus albicaulis. Classification (NCBI taxonomy): domain Eukaryota; kingdom Viridiplantae; phylum Streptophyta; class Pinopsida; order Pinales; family Pinaceae; genus Pinus; species Pinus albicaulis. The sequence goes on from CM076569.1 coordinate 499,119,569, forward strand.
AATACCATGGGTGGATGCCACTTACAATACCACGGGTAAATTCCATGGGTGGATAAATACCATGGGTGGATGAATACCATGGGTCGATGCCATTTATAATACCATGGGTGGATGGATAACATGGGTGGATGCCATTCAAGGACTAGGCCTAACCATCCCCATTTGGGACTGAAATTCTATCAAACACTTGGCATCAATGAAATATACAGGTCTAAGATACAAGACAGAACATGAATTACTGAAAACTCTTATTAGACATGGCAAGAAGGATCACCACCCTCTCCCTTGAATTCTTATGACATCAATTAGGTATTGTATCCATTATATTTATAATTACAAGTAAATTCATGAATTAACCATGAGTTGAACTAGTCATATAACCATTCTTATAACCATGATAAAACCATGTAAATAACAACAAGAAAACAACCATTACAGTCACACATTAACAAGTACAAAAGTAAGATTAATTAGCTTTTATTAAACATAAGTAATATCTAAACTGGTTCAAAACTTCCATGTACCACCTGATCATGAATATGGTTGAGCCAAATATATCTTTAGCGAGTCACTCCCATGACATATTCCAAGCATGAAGTTGAGATATCATGCATAAACCAATCCAAAACCAATAAATGGAATCGAGAGGTTAAGCCACCTCCACCCTCACCATACGGTGATCACAACTAAACCAAAGTCAATATCACAAAACAAATCGAGCTTATAATTCCTTTGTAATCCATCACTATCCTTGAGGAATTTTCTGTCTTTTTTTCTCTTAGGAATTACGACAATCCACACCAGATCACTAGGCCCTCAACTTAGACACCACCCTTAGGACTTACCGTGTATCCCTCCAAAACCAGTAAAGGGATTCCTAGGACTTTGCGAATTTCCTAAGACCATGTCCACCCTGGATTTTGAAAATCACCTGGAAATTCCAATGCTTAAGACCGAGATCAATCCCATCACACCATGGCTATCTAGAAAAAGGAAAGGAAAGGTTGAAAACCATTGTTGAAACTCGACAAAACCATGCCATCGACAACAAGAGAACCAAATACCAACATGCATAATCCATGCATGTCCAAAATAGCTAGGAAATCACACATGTAATTGTTACCTGAAATTTTTCCTGCTGAAGTTGCTTGATCCTACTTTCCTTGTTTGATCTTTCCTTTCCTTTCCTTTCTTTGTCCTTCCTTTGCTTGCTTTTCCATTTCTTGGTGTAGTGTTGAAATTCTCCAAGAAAACTCTAAGTGTCCAAGAGTATGTGAGAGAGAGAGAGAGAGAATAAAGAGAGAGCTCCAAAAATGAATGAATAAAAGCTACCAACTTATCCCCATAATTTTTTTTATTAATGAGGCCTCTATTTTCGTCATTTTCCATTATTTTCCTTCAATTTCCTCCTCACATGTAACCTATGACCTTTTACCTTCATTTTCTCCTAATTTCCTTTTTCATAGATAAATGTGCCAAAAATATTTTTTTACCTTCTATTACCTTAGCCATTGCCTTTTCCAATTTTCCTTAGCCATAAATAGATTCAGTGATGCCAACTAGGAGATATTTGGCCTACATTCATCTTTCAATAAGTGTCCCTTAACCATGGTTTTACTTTTCCTTTATTTACTTTTATTACATGAAATTTTAAACTGGGTATGTTACATACCCCTCGGTGTTAAACCACACCTACACCTCAACAAAACTGTTGAAAAGAAAACATACTTCCCATGGAAAATTATAACTTAGCTCATTGCAATATTTATAATGAATGACCTCCTCAAAGAAAAATACTATGATAAAATTACCATATAACAACCATACCACTTCTTGGAGCTTTATAACTTAGCTAATGGTGGTATTTACATCCATATACATATGTACATATACTAAAACATATACCAAAACATATACCAAACATCATAGCAAAATTCCTTCTGCTCAAATGGAAAACAATGAAGGATACATGGCCCACATCTAATCCCCCATCTCCCATGTACTTTCATCGGACCTAAGATTATCCCACTACACTTTAACTTTCTTGATGGTTTTGTTCCTAAACATGAGATGCTTCCGTTGAAATATGAACTGAGGTTCCAACTATAATTCTCATACTTTCTCCACCTCTAATACAGACCAATCAATAACATGATCAATATCATATATGTACCATTTAAGTAATGAAACATGAAAAAAATCATGGAATTTCACTGTTGGAGGTAGTGCAAGTAGATAGGCCAATGATCCAATCCTATCAAGGATCTCAAAGGGCCTGCAATATTGTGGTGCCAACTTGGCACATGATCCAATTCTCAAGGTGGTCTTATCGGGCTTGATGTGCAAATAAACATGATCCCGAACATGAAACTACTTAAATGCCATGTGTTGGTCTGCATAACTATTACTTCTATCATGTACTTCCTTTATATTCTTCATTATAATCCAAATTTCTTGTTCCATGTTTTCCAACATGTCTGGTCTAATCAACACCATGTTAACTAGATCTCTCCAATTGATGGGAGTATTAAAACTCCGCCCATACAGTTCCTATAAGGGAATCATCCTCTTGATACCCATTATTGTATGCAAACTCAACCATTGGAGGGTACTCCTCCCATGTCCTCCGCTGATGCATGAAATAAATCTTCAACATGTCCTTCAAGATCTTGTTGACCTTCTCTACCTGTCCATCTAATTGTGGGTGATAAGTTGTACTGAAGCACAAATTTGTTCCCAAACCTGCAAACAACTCATTCCAAAACTTGGAAGTGAACTTGGCATCCCTGTCCAACACAATCTTCTTCGAAACACCATGTAATCTCACAATATCCCTCATGAAAACCTATGCCACCTCACTAGATGAATATGTAGTCTTCATTGGAATGAAGTGAGACACCTTGCTCAACCTGTCGACCACGACCATAATAGAATCATGCTCCCTCACTGTCCTCAGAAGACCTGTAATGAAATCCATGGAAATAACCTCCCATTTCCATTCCAGAATCAGAATAGGCTATAGTAGACCACCTAGATGCTTACAATCTATGTTTACCTTCTGAAAATCCAAACATATAGCCACAAACTCTGCCAATTCCTTCTTTAGATTCTTCCAATAGTAGAATTTATTTACCGTCATCAATGCCTTCTGATATCGTGGGTGGCCTAAATATGGTTTGATGTGAAACTGTAATATTCCCAATTTTTCCACAAGATAATTGGAATATTAGAGTTCTTAATAAACTTAATTAATTAAGTAAATAAAAGGGTGGAGGGACCCATAATCCTCAAAGATGAATAAAATCCAGTTTTGATGTGTGTATGTGGATATTTCAGATCTAGATCTACATAATAGAGTAGTGGAGCAACCACTTAATGTGAAAGGAGTGGAGATCATGTCTCATTAATGAGAAATATCATGGAGGTTCAAGCAATCAACTAAGATTATGGAAGGAATTAAATGTAAGATCACAGAGCATTCATGATGAGATGATGGAGGAAGTGGTGCATTAATGCACACATGATGGAGAGGGTGATCATTACATCCACACATGTTGGAGATCATGGAGAGATAGTGCAGTCAACATGGAGACCTATGTCCACATATACAATGCAGTTATGAGGTGGGCCAAGGCATGACAAGGCTCATAATCTCTATAAAGAAGAAGGCACAATAGAAGGAGGATTTAGATTATTATTGATCTATGATATATTTAGATCTGGATTTGTCATTTGACATTCCATGCAAACTTATGTTGTTTAGTTAAGTTTGCAGTGCTGTTTAGCAAAGGGTGTTTCCGAGCGGAAATCCCACCCTTACCCATGGGGGACTTGTGTGCCTACTCTGGGAAGGTTTTCTATTGAGCTTTATTCATCATTAGGCATTGGTGCCATATTTTTCCTACTTTTTGTAGCCCATACATATATGCATTAGGGCTTGAGAGGAGGAGGTTGTCCTTCAGTATTTCAGCTAAGGAACCAGTGAAGGGTTGATCCTTTCACTTTGTACTTAAAGATCAACCTTCCAGCACTTCAGATCTATATCAGGAATAAGGCCATCTATTATTCATCTCCCAACAACAACATTTCCATCAATAATTTCATAGTCCATCCTATAGATCCAAGGGAGAAGGGAAGTTGCTAGAATTTCAGCTAGTAATCCAGTGGACAACCATTCCTTCACATTGTATCCATTATTTCCATCATTCTTGAGCTGATTTGCATATCTTAGCAGCAGGCTAGAGAGCCTCCATACTTTGCAATGCATCTTTTATGAGTATTTGTGTAGCAGCAACTAAAATATTCAGAGGAGGATTGAGGAGCTAGAGCTTGAGCTTCTAGCTTGAGGAATTCACTCCGAATGTTGCTCCAGATTTAAAATGGGCATAACTCGGTTAATATAACTTATAATATTTATTATAACCTATTTTTGGAAATATAATGATCATTATTCATCTTCTCATGTGCTTGAAACCACTATCTAGAAACTCTAAACTCTCATATTCGCGATGGAACTGTCCCGCCATCACCAAATTTCAGAAAAAATAACTGATTTTAAATCAATGATAACTCCCTCCTCCGGACTCCAATTCGATCGATTTTAATTTTAAATTGGGTGATTTTTCAAGGGGATCTCAGATATATAACCATTTCTCTAAAATTTTGCACTTAAAACAGTGAAAAATGTCAGGAGAGACGTCGTCCATGAATTGACATTAGAAAAATTTCTGCAACATTGTTGATTTTGAATCAGCGAAATATCCCTCACCCATACTCTGATTCGACTGTTTTTTTTTTTGAAATTGGAAATTTTTTCGCAAGGAATCTATATATTCTATTTTTTTCTAAACATTTTGCACAAAAATTTTCAGATTTCTTCTACAAACTCATCGCCCAAAAAATTCCTGCAAAAAAATGAAAAAAACAAGAATTCTTCCCACTTTGTCCAAGAAAGTACTCTGTGGAGGTCCTGAAACTTGCATGGAGTTTTCTCAATATGAATTCAAAACATTAAAAATGAAATATTCTTCAAACCCTTATTCCCATAGATTCGTAACATGAATCTAATACCATTAATCTAGATCTTGGGGGGAGGCCCCCAAGATCTAAAAAATTGAAATGGATCTGGAAATATCTGCAAAATTAGAATGCAAGAAAAACTGAGAGAACACAAAGTAAATAAAACCACAAAGGATTATTTGATTAAAACATAGAATAAATGTAGAAGCTACATTTTGGTGGACAATCTATCCTTTAACAAAATGCAACTTGTTACTTATAGCCTTTTTTTGTTAAAATACCACAGGTAAATTCCATGGGTGGGTAAATACCATGGGTGGATCTCACTTACAATACCATGGGTGGATGCCACTTACAATACCATGGGAAAATTCCATGGGTGGATAAATACCATGGGTGGATGAATACCATGGGTCAATTCCATTTATAATACCATGGGTGGATGGATAACATGGGAGGATGAATACCATGGGTGGATGCCATTTTCCATTCAAATTAAGGACTAGGCTTGACCATCCCCATTCGGGACTGACATTCTATCAAACACTTGGCATCAATGAAATATGCAGGTCTAATATACAAGACAGAACATGAATTACTGAAAACTCTTATGAGACATGGCAAGAAGGATCACCACCCTCTCCCTTGAAGTCTTATGACATCAATTAGGTATTGTATCCATTATATTTATAATTACAAGTAAATTCATGAATTAACTATGAGTTGAACTAGTAATATAACCATGCTTATAACCAGGATAAAAACATGTAAATAACAATGAGAAAACAACCATTACAGTCACACATTAACAAGTACAAAAGTAAGATTAATTAGCTTTTATTAAACATAAGAAATATCTAAACTGGTTCGAAACTTCCATATACCACCTGACCATGGATATGGTTGAGCCAAATATATCTTTAGCCAGTGACTCCCATGACATATTCCAAGCATGAAGTTTATATATCATGCATAAACCAATCCAAAACCAATAAATGGAATCTAGAGGTTAAGCCACCTCCACCCTCACCATACGGTGATCACACCTAAACTGGAGTCAATATCACAAAACCAAATCGAGCTTATAATTCCTTTGGAATCCATCACTATCCTTGAGGAAGTTTCTGTCTCTTTGTCTATTAGGAATTACCGCAATCCACACCGGATCACTAGGCCCTAAACTAAGACACCACCCTTAGGACTTACCGTGTATCCCTCCAAAACCAATAAAGGGATTCCTAGGACTTTGGGAATTTCCTAAGACCACATTGACCCTGGATTCTGAAAATCACCTAGAAATTCCAATGCTTAAGACCGAGATCAATCCCATCATACCATGGCTATCTAGAAAAAGGAAAGGAAAGGTTGAAAACCATTGTTGAAACTCAAAAAAACCATGCCACCGACAACAAGAGAACCAAATACCGACATGCATAATCCATGCATGTCCAAAATAGCTAGGAAATCACACATGCAATTGTTACCTGCAATTATTCCTGCTGATGCTGCTTGATCCTGCTTTCCTTGTTTGATCTTTCCTTTCCTTTCCTTTCCTTGTCCTTCCTTTGCTTGCTTTTCCGTTTCTTGTTGCAATGTTGAAATTCTCCAAGAAAACTCTAAGTTTCCAAGAGTATGTGAGAGAGAGAGAGAAAATAAAGAGAGGGCTCCACATAAGCCTTATTATTAATGAGGCCTCTATTTTCTTCATTTTCCATTATTTTCCTTCAATTTCCTCTTCACATGTAACCTATGACCTTTTACCTTCATTTTCTCCTAGTTTCCTTTTTCATAAATAAATGTCCCAAAATTACTTTTTTACTTTCTATTACCTTAGCCATTACCTTTTCCAATTTTCCTTAGCCATAAACAGATTTAGTGATTCCAACTAGGAGATATTTGGCCTGCATTCATCTTTCAATAAGTGTCCCTTAACCATGGTCTTACTTTTCCTTTATTTACTTTTATTACATGAAATTTTAAATCGGGTATGTTACCTACCCCTCCCCCTTGGGGAACACCATCCTTAGTGTTAAAGCACACCTACACCTCAACAAAACTGTTGAAAAGTAAACATACTTCCCATGAAAATTTATAACTTAGCTCATTGTAATATTTATAATGAATGACCTCCTCAAAGAAAAATACTATGATAAAATGACCATATAACAACCATACCGCTTCTTGGAGCTTTATAACTTAGCTCATGGTGGTATTTACATCCATATACATATGTACATATACTAAAACATATACCAAACATCATAGCAAAATTTCTTTTCCTCAAATGGAAAAAAATGAAGGATACATGGCCCACATCTAATCCGCCATCTCCCATGTAGTTTAAGTGGACCTAAAATTATCCCACTACACTTCAAATTTCTTGATGGCTCTGTTCCTGAACATGATATTCTTCCGTTGAAATATGCACTAAGGTTCAAACTATAATTCTCATACTTGCTCCACGTCTAATACAGACCAATCAATAACATGATCAATATCATATATATACCATTTAAGTAATGAAACATGAAAATCATCATGGAATTTCACTATTGGAGGCAGTGCAAGTCGATAGGCCAATGATACAATCCTCTCAAGGATCTCAAGGGGCCCACAATATTGTGGTGCCAACTTGGCACATGATCCAATCCTCAAGGTGGTCTTATCGGGCTTGATGTGCAAATAAAAATGATCCCGAACCCGAAACTACTTAAATGCCATGTGTTGGTCTGCATAACTATTCTTTCTATCATGTGCTTCCTTTATATTCTTCATTATAATCCAAATTTCTTGTTCCACGTCTGCCAACATGTCTGGTCTAATCAACACCATGTTAACTAGATCACCCCAATTGATGGGAGTATTAAAACTTTGCCCATACATTTCCTATAAGGGAATCATCCTCCTGATACCCATTATTGTATGCAAAATCAACCATTGGAGGGTACTCCTCCCATATCCTCCGCTGATGCATGCAATACATCCTCAACATGTCCTTCAGGATCCTATTGACCCTCTCTACTTGTCCATATATCTGTGGGTGATAAGTTGTACAGAAGCACAAATTTGTCCCCAAACCTGCAAACAAATCATTCCAAAACTTGGAAGTGAACTTGGAATCCCTGTCTAACACAATATTCTTTGGAACACCATGTAATCTCACAATCTCCCTCATGAAATCCTATGCCACCTCACTAGATGAATATGTAGTCTTCACTGGAATGAAGTGAGACACCTTGCTCAACCTGTTGACCACGACCATAATAGAATCATGCTCCCTCACTGTCCTCGAAATACCTGTAATGAAATCCATGGAAATAACCTCCAATTTCCATTCTAGAATCAGAATAGGCTATATTATACCACCTAGATGCTTACAATCTGTGTTTACCTTCCGACAATCCAAACATATAGCCATGAGCTCTGCCAATTCCTTCTTTAGTATATGCCAATAGTAGAATTTATTTACCATCGTCAATGCCTTCTGATATTGTGGGTGGCATAAATATGGTTTGATGTGAAACTATAATATTCCCAATTTTTCCACAAGATAATTGGAATATTAGAGTTCTTAATAAACTTAATTAATTAAGTAAATAAAAGTATGGAGGCACCCATAATCCTCAAAGATGAATAAAATCCAGTTTTGATGTGTGTATGTGGATATTTCAGATCTAGATCTACATAATAGAGTAGTGGAGTAGCCACTTAATGTGAAAGGAGTGGAGATCATGTCTCATTAATGAGAAATATCATGGAGGTTCAAGCAATCAACTAAGATCATGGAAGGAATTAAATGTAATATCATAGAGCATTCATGATGAGATGATGGAGGAAGTGGTGCATTAATGCACACATGATGGAGAGGGTGATCATTACATCCACACATGATGGAGATCAAGGAGAGACAGTGCAGTCAACATGGAGACCTATGTCCACATATACAACACAGTTATGAGGTGGGCCAAGGCATGATAAGGCTCATAATCTATATAAAGAAGAAGGCACAATAGAAGGAGGCTTTAGATTATTATTTATTTATGATCTATTTAGATCTGGATTTTTCATTTGACATTCCATGCACTCTTATGTTGTTTAGCTAAGTCTGCAGTGTTGTTTAGCATAGGGTGTTTCCGAGCGGAAATCCCACCCTTACCCATGGGGGACTTGTGTGCCTACTCTGGGAAGGTTTTCTATTGAGATTTATTCATCATTAGGCATTGGTACCATATTTTTCCTACTTTTTGCAGCCCATACATCTTCAGAAATAACACATTTTTGCATCAGGGCTTGAGAGGAGGAGGTTGTTCTTTAGTATTTCAGTTGAGGAACCAGTAAAGGGTTGATCCTTTCACTTTGTACTTCAAGATCAACCTTCTAGCACTTCAAATTTGTATTAGGGATAAGGATATCTATTATTCATCTCCCAACAGTAGCATTTCCATCAGGAATTGTGTAGTCCATCCTGTAGGTCCAAGGGAGAAGGGAAGTTGCTAGAATTTCAGCTAGTAATCCAGTGGAGGACCATTCCTTCACATTGTATCCATTATTTCCATCATTCTTGAGCTGATTTGCATATCTTAGCAACAGGCTAGAGAGCCTCCATCGTTTACAACACAGATTTTATGAGTAGTTGTGTAGCAGCAACTACAATATTCAGAGGAGGATTGAGGAGATATATCTTGAGCTTATAGCTTGAGGATCTAGTGAAGGATGAGTAGTTGTTGTAGCATGTTTGCAGGGACATTCTGTTATCACTCAGGTTTTCCTAGAAGTTGTGTAAGAGGAAAGTATACCCGAGGTAACCACAAACCAACCTTTTAGATGCAGAATCTAGCCAATCTGCATCCAGAGAGGGCTCTCTCTTTATGATTTATCTTTGTTCTTGGAAGGTTTTAGGCTAGTTATAGATTCAAAGTTTGTTTTGGGAAAATGGTGGAATTCACAAACTAAGGGCAAGGTTGAGAGCTTTCAGTCCATTGGGCTATGGAGTCAAAGGATGGCTTTACTGGATTTCTATTCTAAGCACAAGATGGTATTACAGAGCAAGATAGCTAGACAGAGAACAATCCTTAAAATTTAAAGTGGATGGGATGATCTTGAAGGGATGAAAGGCAGCTAAGAATATTTCACCATGTTCAAAAGAAAGAAATGAGATGACTACAAACAAAGAGCAATGAAGAATTCGTTATTATAGCAATCAACGTTGTTTAAATTAGCAAAGCAAGAGCATTTAAGAATTCATGCTTATAGCTAATTTAGAAGTTAATAATTATGAATAATAGTTTAATTAGAAAAACAGAGTACAATTAAGCAAATTCTGTTTCAATCCTTTATGTAAATTATTCAGAAATGGATATGATGGTATTATAAACTAATATAAAATTTCAGACAAAGGGTAGAAAAACTTATTGAACCGTAGTCCAACACATGAATCCTGCAACAAGTCCAGTGCTTTAAATCGTCATCCAGTAAGCCACGAAAAATTTCTCCAAAATGCTTTTATTCCGAAAATCTCAATGTTACAACAGAGTAATAGAATCCACCCTCAATACTCTCTTTGAGGGTTTATTTATACACAAAATAATCTTAAACAATCTTACACTATCTTAGCCAATAACCTAGGCTGACTTAAAGCATAATTTACAAACAAACAAGAGACAAATGGTCTCGTGGATAGAATAATGTGTAACTGCCGATGTGCTGTTCCTTTCTTCGTGGATGTGATGGAGGTAAGTGCTGAAATAGGGCTCTGTGCTGTCCCTTGTAGTATTTCTTTGGCTTGTTGGACACTCTTTGTTCCTACGGATACTCTTTAACCTTTTCATCTGATACTCTTTCATCTGTTTTCATTTTTACTTGTCACATAATAGTAAAAGATAAAATTCTTATGCTGAAGATAATTTTCATAAAATTCCCAACATTTCTCTCCACCATTGATCATCTGGTATCATAGTTCTTCTGAGTTTCCTCAATGTCTCATCTGCTTCTGTTAGTTTGTAGAAGGTGGGCTCATACGGAAATAGATACTTTATTTCATGTTCCAGATGAAATAAATTCCTCACTTTATCATAGATACTTTTCCCGGTTGGTAATGTCGATTCCGACGAGCTAGTAGAACAAGCATCTATATTTTTAGCATGAGCCTTTATTCTCTTCTCATAGGTTTCTAAGTCCATTATTTGATCTTCTGTGAGCATAGGACTTGGTAATCCACTATCCAACAAAGCTTGAAATTTCTCTCAGAAAATGTTGATATCAACCAAAATGTCTGTACACTTCCTCTCTAAATTCTGCATGAAAGTTCTCTTAATGAAAACTCTCTTTATTTCCAAAACTGTGCCTGTCCTGTCATCAATCCCTAACCCTGCAAGCTGTTGCTTTGTCCTGGTGTTCAAAAATTGAATGAGTTGATTAGCCTGCTCAGGCCTGCCTCTTAATTCATGTCTGGTTCTGTTTATTTCTTCTTGGGCTATTTTAACCAACTCATTTTGCTCAAAAATAGCTTGAATAGAGGGCCAAATACCCTTTATTAATTCAATGATGTTACCCCAAAGAATGTCATTTATTTCGTTTAAAGGCTTCTCCAATGAAAGATCTTTTTCCAAAGCCTGAACCAATTTTTCTAACCTTTTTATCTCCCTGGTGTTATCAGCAGCTGTCTTTTTAGATGTGTCATATTTTTCCTCCAATTTTACTAATTGAAATTTTTTTTCTTGGAGTTTTGTGACCCTGAGTTGTAGACTTTCCATCTGCTTTATTAATTCATCAGAATTCAAACCAGCAGTATTTACCTGGGATGACTGTATCTGCTGCCCTGTTGTTGTAGTACCTGTTGTTGAAGTCTGCCTGATAGTTTCCTGTTCTTGCAATGCTTTTTCCAATTCCTTCTCTGTTTTATTTAGTCGCTCAGTCATATTTAGAAGTAATTCCATTATTTCTTCCTGTGAATTTCCTTTTATAACTTCTTGGGTCTGAGGGTGCCTTGAGGCTGTCAATTTTAGCTGCTTTCTGAGTGCAGCTATGTCATCATCTTTCTTTTTTATTAATGCCTCAATACTTTTAATGTCTTTGGGATTATGACCCAAACCAATGATTATTTCTTCTAAAGACTTTATTCTATTATCTTTGGCCTGTGAGGAGGCCTTCTCAATTTTCAATTGTGCAGTAGTGTTATTCAAAGAATCCTGCAGCGTTATAGCTGCCATGGCCTTGTTGGTGAGAGTAGAATAGACCATTTCCCCAGTTTGTCTATGTAGTTCTATCTGGTCCAGGGGATGGATATCCTTTGCTAAAACTTCAAAATTTGTTCTGATGTAATCTGCTGCTGAAGTAGGCTTTGGCACCTTTGTTTTGAAGTGGCTCATCAGCATTTTACCTTGTGAAAGGTCAAACGCTGACATTAGCCTTTCTTGATTTTGGGGAGCCATCTTCATGTACATATCATATACCTTCATTTTCAATGGATCATTCTTTGTTTTAATATTAATGAAGGTTCTTTTAATATCTCCAGTGTCTGTCTTTGGCGGTCTGAAAGAAGATACTTCAGTGCTTAATTGATTTTGTAAAGCTTTCCCTCTCTGGCTTATGTTTGTTTCACTTGCTGTGCCAGTTTGCTGACTATCTTCCCTTCCATCATCAAATACTTCATCTATAATTTCCACATCTGGAGGTGGATTTGGTTTCTGTTTCTTGACCTGATGTACCTGTGAAGTTTCTTTTGGAGAAGTGGTGTCCGAAACCAACCTTTTCTTCCCTATTTCCACATTTGATGGAGTCTGTAACTCTGGAACCTGTGGATGCTGTACCTGTGTGGGAGAAACCTGTGATTGTTCAGGTGCTTTGGAAGTTTGTGGTTTCTCTGCCATAACCAAAGTTTCAATAACCTGGATTACAGGTTCTTTTCCTTTACCCTTTGATTCTGTTGCAACTGGTGAACTGCTTTCCTGTAATGCTTGCTGTAGAGTTGCTGCTGAGGAAGTGCCAATGTAGGGTACCTGCACTTGACCATAAGATTCTAGGTCAAAGTTTTTCTCAACATCTTTCATCATTTTATTCATTTTGTCAGCTTCACTTTCTTCTTCAACAAGTGTTCCTTCAACCCATTCATCTTGATTTGCATACTGTTCTAGATCAGGAATCTTGTGGTGTATATAAGGAGATGATTTATTCTTTAATCTCTTTTCACAAATAAAACCAACTGGGTCATAAGGAACCCAACGGAAAGATGTTTGGAACTTTTTCTCTAATATATTTTCTGCCTCTCTCTCGGCCTCCCTAGAGTTGCAGATGAAAGGACCTAATTGGCTTTTGATCCTTAACTGAGCTTTCTTCTTTACATTACAAAAATGAATCACATCTGAATTGTTCATCTGCCTGAAGTATTCCAAGGCAAAAATCCTCATGGGCACATATCTGGGTAACTTGAATGGACGTAATTCACATCCATAAATTCTGATGACTGTATGGTTTTGATATAAATACCAATCCCCAACTTTATAACTCTTTGACAGTTGCAAGGTCTTTCTAATTTCATTACTGAGTCTCGGGGGAGGAATTCTTGTTAACAAAATTGTTGCAGGATATACAAACTGGTCAATGAATTCAGTGTAGGAATAGGGAGACTCAGAGGAAAAATGAATTATGGGGGACCAAAATATGACTGACCTGGGGTTTCCCTTGGCATCAAGTTTTTGAATAGGGAAAGGGAACCTTTCTGACTGATAGTAGATAATGAGATGATAGATGACTGAGGAGTATTTAAAAACTTTTTCAACATCTAGCCTTATGAATTGATCATGGATCTTGTTGGCTATGAAGGAAGCAAAGTCATATTTGATCTCAGGAGGTTGCCCCGGAGTAAAAATGGATAGCAAAGCCAAGTTTATCTCATCCACATATTCACTGGTGTTGAATCCCAAGACAAAAGATATTATATTTACAATAAGCCTTCCCAATGTATTGAAATAGTAAAAACCATAGGGAGGAGACCCTTTTGGCTGATGCTCAGGTAACATGAAAGTTTGACACATGAATTTTAGCTTTTCTGGGGTTAATTGCCTGGTTTTCTCAATCAATCCTTCCATGGACAATGGTGTTAATTCTTGGTCTGGTTCAAAGTGTAACATGGCATTGATAGCCTGGGGAGTGATGGGAAACAGAATACTTTGATCAGGAGCTATTACAGCCCTCCGTGCGGGATCATAGTTTGCCTGGCAATAATGGATGATTTCTGGGAATGGAACAACTGAAGGGCTGAGATACCTTGGGAGATTGGATTCCCATAACCCTATAAGATCTTGCCCCTTTGAGTATTCGTCTCTGCAGCGACAATAACTCAATAGGGGACTTTCATCAAAAACCAAGTCTTTAATTTGGAAATCTTCATCTATCAAAGGTAAATAGTCTAATTCCCGGTGAGGAGCATTCAATGGAGTGATATTCAGAGCTGCAGGGGCCTCCATTTTGGTTCTTGTGGATTCAAAATGGAGGTTTTGGTTTTCCTTACAGGCCGGGCGGAATTTCTAAAAATGAAGGAAATTGGCACAGCTCGCCGGTTCAAGGAACAATTGCACAGTCTTAAAACTTCTGGAAAGGGCTCAGTGATGATTTTTAACCACTATTTCAGCGAAAAACAAAGAACACTGAGTTTTATTTGCAGTCGGGGCAGAAAAGGATAAATACCTGCTTTTAGACAGAAGCTGGTTCTTTAACAGGTAACAGGTAATGGCAGGACTATTCTTCAACACGGGCGCAGTGGAATCTTGGAGTGAATTGGTCAATTGCAGTGGAAATTTGAAAATCGCAGCGGGAGCTCTGTCATTTTCAGAATAACGAAATAACAGGAAAAATATGGAAAAAATGGCTTTAAAAAAGAGTTTTTTATTTTTCGAGGGATGACGTCATCGACGTACGGGAGTGACGTGTGCAAGGTCGGGTGGGAAGCGGTAAGCGGAAAGTCCCCGCACCGCTTTTGGTCGAGGGTGGTATTGATCGCGGGGGAAGCGATTCCACAGAACGTTTGCCACGTGGATGTCTGACTTTTCAAATACCGCTCGTTCCCCGCTGATTAACATTCTCACAAAGGATGGCTAGCGGGGTTCACGTGGACCATTGATCTGCGGAGGGTTGATCCGACGGCTGAAGCGATGGGGGAATAGGCGGAGGTTTCAGATGTGGGCCCGTCGGGCTTTAAACACTTTTTAACGTTGTTTAATCGCTCCGGGGAATATTTAATAAGCGGATAAAAGGTTATTAATTAGTCCTGATGACTAATTAATCCCGAATGTGTAAGAAATGGGATGCGGCGGGGTTTGGTTAGGTGGAATGCCAGGTGGACAATCCACGGTGGCGCAAGACTTTTCCGAAAAAATAAAACTACGGGTCTTATATTTTTGGTTTTAAACATACATATTGTATGTCTAAAGTTTGATTTTTCCATATATATTTTATTTATATGATAAATTAATTAATACAACTAATTCACCATAGGGGCGGGATTAAGGTATAATGCTATATTTTAACCAAAGGGCTTGTAGAAGCGGGTTTTAATGAATATTAGGGAGGTAAATACTTTGGTCAAAACATTATAATAAAGGGGTTTTTGGGGTATATAATAAAAAGGGAGTTATATACTTAGGATAGGGTATTTTACTAGGGATTTAGTAAAATAAAGTTAAATGTAAATATGGCAAAGGACAAGGAAACTCAAAATATTTTTGCACATCTAAGAAAGTGATAACTTGTGAAGTAAATTGCAACATTTTATCTCCAACACTTAAACTTAGAATAGAAAGTTATGATGAGGGATTTTATGGAAGTTTTGCATGATTTTCCTAAGCAAAAGGGGATTTTACTTAGGACAAAGTTAAAGATGGATGATTATAATGATGGATTATCTCAAGTACTCAGGTCTTTTTGATCATTAGGCCGAGGGTCCGGTCCCTCCAGAAGTCAAGGAAATGCCTTGAGCCCCTTTGATCTCCAAATACCTTAGTGCTTTGGGGGAAATTAGTAAAACTTTTGAGGGGAAAGTGATGAGGGAAGTTAATGAGTTTGACTTTGATTGCTGTGATTTTCCATTGTATTTCCTGCTTCAGTACTTATGATGAAAGTAAAGGATCAAAAACATGTAGCAGCATCATTCATCAGATAACACTTTGCAGCACCATCTACCTACCCTATCTACTTAACACTACCATTTTCTCTTCTTTATTAGGGTGCATTTAGACTTGCAAACCCTTTTCAATCTTTTTTCTTTTTACATGATAAATCTATCTATTTCTACCCTTATTACATCCAAGGGCTCAGAGTAAACTGTTGAGCACCTTTTATTCACTCTACCTATCTACCTATCTGCCAAGATTAAACTTTTTGGTCAGATATTTATTCTCTAATCTATAACATGAAATTGAAATATGAGTAAGCCAAGTTTAAACAGTTTGACTTATTCATAAATTGTGGCAAAAGTTTGACAAGCCGCACACAATTGATTTATTACAAAAATGAAATAGCAGTGGCATTTGGATTTGCACACTTTCCTTGGTCTATTTTTACTTGGGGTTCATTTCTTTCACTTTTTTGACCATTTTATTCTTTTTACCCTTTGATCTTTCTTTTAGGGTATACCCTCTTTACATTTTTTAACTTTTTTGATTTTTTGGTTTTTTTAAGAATATGGAACACCTTTGCTCAAGTAAGAAGGTTTGAACATATTCCATAATTCAATCAAGACAATCATGAAAGATGAAACCTATTGATATAGGAGGCTAACACTGGCTCCACTTGGGGATGGCTTTTCCTTGTGGAAAGTCAAGAACAGCATGTCAGATGCCTCAAAATGTCTTCAAACTGAAAGTATGAAATCTTCCTCCTTCTGGTAGCTTTATTTTACATATGATAGTGAAACTTTTGGAACTTAGGGCCTTCACTTCGGGCTTCAATTCCAAGAAGTCACCATCCAATCCAAACTGCATTAACAAAAATAAAACAAGAAAACAATATATTATGTACAAGTTAGAAACATTAAAACTCTCTAGTAAATGGGATCAAAATAATGCTTGAGCATTCGACCATTGACTGGTCCTTCTTCAACTTTTGAATTGTCCAAGTCCTTCAAAAAGTAAGTGTTGTTTCCCTGCAAGGCATGAATGATATAAGGCCCTTTCCACAAGAAATCAAACTTTCCATGTTTCCCTTTTTCTTCTCTTCTAGAATCCCATCTTAGGACCTTGTCTCCTAATTGAAAATCCTTTGCTTTAGTCCTTTTATCAAACATTTTCTTTAGCTTTTCCTGTAAGACTTGTGATCTTTGGTATACCTCTTCTCTGGTTTGTTGCAGGTGGATTGTTTGATTAATTCTTCTTTGAATGTCATTTGGCTCCACTTGAGCCTCCTGAAGTAATTTCATAACAGGGATTCCTAAAGATGATGGGAATCTTGCTTCCAGACCATAAACTAACTCATATGGACTAGTCCCAATAGATTTCTTAGTTGTAAGTCTGTCTGCCCACAATGCATTGGTCAGTTTCTTGTGCCAGTTCTTTTTATTTTCTTCCAACAATTTCTTAATGATATTGATCAAGCTTTTATTGGAGGATTCTGCTAGTCCATTACCCTGAGGGTAATAAGCTGTTGAATGGCCTAAAGAAATATGATATTTATGGCAGAAACTAATCATTTTCTTTGATTTAAATGCAGCAGCATTGTCTGTTATAATCTTTTCTGGACAACCAAATCTTGAAAGTATGTTTGTTTCTAAAAACCCTATGATTACAGAATCATTGGACTGTCTACATGGGATGGCTTCAATCCATTTGGTGAAGTAGTCTGTGGCAGTTAAAATCCATCTGTGTTGCCCTGAGGAAGGGGGGTGAATTTCTCTAATAAAATCTAATCCCCATTGTTGAAAAGGTCTTTCTGTGGAAACTGGTTTTAAAGGCAATGGTAACAACTTTCTTTTACCCTCAAATATCTGACACTTGTGACAAGTTGTTACAAATTTCTTAACATCAGAAAATAATGTTGGCCAGTAGAAACCGGCCCTTAAAATTTTGTCTGCAGTAGATTTCTAGTAGAGATGTCCTCCACAATCACCTGCATGAAATTCATTAAGAATTTTATCAGCTTCATCTTTTAAGAGACAATTCAACAAGATTCCTTCATGATTTTTCCAAAATAAAGTGCTATCTAAAATACAATATTTCAAAGATGTCATTTTTAAAAATCTTCTTTTGGTTCTGGACAACCCTGGAGGAGCTTGCAGGTTTAATAAAACATAAATTATATCAGTGTACCAGGGTGAATCTAAGAAAGCTTGACTGATCTGAGGAGTCGCCATCTCCCGCTCGTTATCCAGTTCATTGAGGTCTAAGGCTTGGCAATTGGTTTCTGTCATAAGTTGTGCTAAACCTTGGCCCTTTATAAGTTTTGTTGGCTTGATCTCAATATCATATTCCAAAATGGTAGCTATCCACTTACCTCGTTTACCTTCAATGCCATCTTGAGTCAAAATATCTTTAACTACTGCATTAGGCACATAAGCTATCACATGAGAATATAATATGTAGACTCTGAAATCTTTGATTGCTTTTACCAATGCAAAAGCCCGTTTTTCCATAATATTGTATTTTAGAGATGCATCCCTCAGTGCTTTACTAAAAAATGCTATTGGCTTTTCACACCCTTGGTCATCTTTTTGAAGTAAAACAGCTGCAACAGTATGTTCAGAGGCGAATGAAAAAATAATAAAGTCTCTATCAAATTTAGGACTGGTCAGAACTGGTGTCCTTGTTAAAGCCATTTTAATTTCCTCGAATGATTGTTTGGCTTCTACAGTCCAGTCAATGCTTGAATCTTTCCTCAACATGTTAGTCAGTAATCTAAGTAACTCTGCTAGACTAGAAATAAATCTTCTCAAGAAATTAATTTTTCCTATGAATGCTTGCAACTCTTTTATGTTTCTGGGGTGTGGTATTTGCAAAATTTCTTGAATTCTTTCTGGATCAATCCTAATGCCATCTTTAGAAATAATGTGCCCTAAGAGCTTTCCTTCTTCCAAACCAAACAATGACTTCTTAGGGTTTAAAGAAATTCCATATTTTCTGCACTTTATAAATACTTGTCTTAAGTGATCTAAATGTTCCTGATCTGTTTTAGAAAAAACAGTCAAATCATCTAGGTAAATTACCAGAAAATCATGTATCTCTTTAGCAAAAGCAATATCCATTGCTTTTTGAAATGTAGCTCCTGCATTCTTGAGCCCAAATGGCATCTTGACATATTTAAACGTACCCCATGGTGTGGTAAATGTTGTTTTATCCTGATCATCAGGATGAACCAGAATCTGGTTGTACCCTGAAAATCCATCCAGTAGTGATATTCTCGAAGATCCTACAACTCTTTGGAGAATGTGGTCCATTTTCGGCAGAGGATAGTTGTCTTTTAAAGAAACTTTATTCAAATTTCTTAAGTCGACACACAATCTAATTTCTCCTGTCTTCTTTCTTGTTGGTACCAGGTTAGAAACCCATTCTGAGAATCTTATAGGAGCTATAATCCCTGCTTCAAACATCCTTTTGATTTCCTTTTCAATTGAGGGTAATAAAACATGATTTATTCTCCTAAGCTTTTGTTTAAAAGGTTTCTGGTCTGGTTTTAAAGGTATAGTGTGTTGAATGATGGATGTATCATAAGATTTGAGGTCTTCATAACTCGAGGCAAAAATATCCTGGAATTCTTTTAATAGTTCAACATATTTCACCTTTTGATCTTTTGGAAGGGATTTGGACAACTTAACTATTTTGGGATGTTCTGGGGTTCCTAAGTTGCATTCTTCCATATCAGCCTTAACAGGTTCCATTTTAGGTCTGAATGGAATATCATTTGAGTCGAACAGATCTTCCAAAGGTGTTAATCCTTTGGGTAATTGATTATCTTATAAATTGATGATTTCTGTTTCATCATCTATGATCTCATCAGATTCCATGTGTTTCAAATTTTGCATGTCTTTTTCAGTGAATGTGGTTGGATGCAGCATATGAATTGCATTTTCTCTTGATATTTCCATTTTTTGTTCTTTTTCTTGATCAAATTCATCAATAGTTATGTCTTCATCTATATTACAGTTAGAAAACTCATCCTGAAGTGTCAAAAAATTATTGATTTGATTGTTATTCACAAATACTTTCCAATTCAAAAGATTGTCTGGTATTGCAGGCCTGTGCCTAATCTCAGCTGAAAACTGATGATTAGGATCAAAAGGTAACTTGCATGTACTAGCAAACATTGCTAAACTGTGAGCAAACATTGCTAAACTGTGAGCATGCAAATTTTGTTTCCTGGGAATCTTGGCAAGTTGGGCTTGTAAAAATGTGTTGAGAATCTCTACAACTGTCTCTCGGTATTGTTTCAGTCTCATGTCTTTTGTTGAACATTCTCCTTTAATCTGTTGGATAATCAGCTCGGAGTCTCCTATGATTGATACCCTAATAGCTCCCAATTTCTTGGCATGTTTAAGTCCTAATAAAAGAGCTTCGTACTCTGCCATGTTGTTAGTGCATTTGAAATTCAACCTATAAGCATGACCCTCTGCATGATTATTCTCAACATTATGTAACCAAATCCCAGCTCCCGCCCCTAGTCTGTTTACTGAGCCATCAAACTCTAAATGCCATAGAATTTCATGTTCATAATCTTCATCAATTGTTTTAAAGTGTTTCTTGACAGGAGCTAGTTGTTTAGTTTCTTCAGGTATTTCTTGATCATCTGTTGTTTCTTTGTTTTCCGAGATTTCTTCAATTTTAACAGTGGTTTTGTTTATGGTTTCCAATTCCGGAGCTTCTATTTCAGTAGGAAGATCTGACTCAGCATTGTATAAAATAAAAAAATCCATGTCAGAATGTACAGAGTAAACAGGGAAGTTTTCAGGCTTCTCATGGCTACTCACTAAGTACTTCATCAAGGTTTCTCTATATAATCTTTTAGGCTGACCAAATACTGAAATAGTTGCATATGACATGTCTAGTTGAATAGATCCTCCAAGTTTAGCACCCCAAGATCTAGACAATAACATACCATATTTAGGTGGAATATCAGCAACTACTATATCCATTAAAATAGACTTAGCAGGGTATTGGACCAAAGTGACACACAGATCTTTAATCAAGCCTAAACATTTTACCTGACTGGAATCAAATGAAAACAAATCTTTGTACGGTCTGGTAATATCTAGATTCAATCTTTCCATTACTGCTTTTGGCATCAAATTGTGAGATGCTCCAGAATCAAGCATTGCATTATGGAGTATCTTGTCGTGAACATTCAGGCTTACATAAAATGGAGGAGTTCCTCCACTTTCCGGTTTGCCATTAACCTTAGGGCCAAAAAGAAGTTTGGGTTGATCATCAAGAATGTTTACTGAATCATCCAATCCAGTAATGTTAATGTTTAGGGACTTGGTAATCTGACTCCTATAGACATCATGTTTAGCCAATTCTGATAAAGGAACAGCTATCTTGAGTTTGCCTATTTCAGCCTCTAGATTAAAAGGTTTTTCTATTTGAGTTTTGGTGTTTTGCACAGTTGGGTTTTCTCTGTTTTTCTCTTTTTCATGAATGAAGTTTTGTTTTGAAGATGTTTCTGGACTAACTTCTACTGTTTCTTCTACATTTCCTATATGAGGAAACGTAGCAGATTGTTGTTTGTTGATTGGTTGGTTGTCAGAGACATCTTCAATTATTGGATTTGAAGGGTTGGGAGTTATTCTAGACAAAATTTGTACTTGGGGACTGTTTTGTACAGGGGGAATGTTTTGTTTACCTTTGACATTTTGTTTTGTGGTTTTCTGTTTGTTATTCTCTGGTACATCAATCCTTCTACTTCTCAAGTTGTACTGTTTATGAACCTCATAGATTGCTGTGTCATAGCCTTCCTTGAAATCAAAAGTCTCTCCTGAATGAGTTTGGAATGTTTCAAGGATATGATTCTCTTGATCATCCTGGGATAGGAAGACTTCTGGTTCATCTTTGTCATCATCTACATTGTTTATTTCTACATCTTCTGTAGGTTCTTCAGAAGTTGAACCTTCAACAAAGTTTTCTTGGAAAGGTGGCCTAATGTTTTGATCAGGGACATTCTTTCCAATATTTTGGTTCAGATTCCTCCTAAAGTTTGGATTTCTTGCAACATTCTGGTTATCAGTAGAAGATTTTCTTTCAATGGTTTCCACTCTGTCTCCTAATCTTTCCATACCTTTAATTATTACATCCAGCTTCTTTTCAAAAGCTGAAGGTTCTTCATTCATAGGCATTCTTCTTTCTGCCCTAGCTCTGGCTCGTTTTTCTATCAGATTTGCTTCTACACTCACCACTATGCTTTGCATTTCCTCTAGTGTCTGAGGAGCTCTTTCCCTGAGGGAATAAGCTATATCGGAGTCAAAACCATCTGGAAATTTAACCAACACGTTGTTGGGTGGGGGTCTTAGGTTTTGAGGAACTGCATTATATGATTCATTGAATCTTATGATGTAATCTTGTAAGGTTTCGTTTGGTCTTCTTCTTAATTTTTCAAATTCTGAAAGGATCTAAAGAGGATCCTTCTTTTTCTCCCATCTATTCAGAAATGCTCTATACAAAGCTTCTAAATCAGCAATACTGTTCGGGGTAAGAGCTCTAAACCAAGTTCTAACTTCTCTAGTAAGGCTCTGAACGAAAATTCTCATTCGGATATTATCAGTATCAATCTCATAAAACTCAAAGTAATCAGTCATCCTTTTGGTGTGTTGTTGAGCTGTGTAAGTACCTGATCCATCAAAAGGTGTGATCTTACTCTGGTAGTCCTGAGGTAAAGCTGGAGGGTTGGCTGGTAACTGTAAAGGGGCATATCGATTAGCCATTGGAAGATAAAGTGGGATAACAGGTGTAGATGGTCTAGCAGGAGGAGAAGATGGTCTAGCAGGAGGAGATGGAGGTGCAACAGGTGTTTGAAAAGCTTGGGAAAAAACAACTGAACTCGCAGAAGTTTCAGTAATTACAGAGATGTTTGAACTTTCTTCAAAGGTCTGCTCAGACTGAATAGAGTTATGCAATTCTCTGTCAAGATGATGTGAAACAAATCTGTATTGCAAATCTTCAAAAAACAATGGATCTGGAACTAATCTAGATAATTCAGTTTCAGAAAAATTCACAAACAAAGATGTTTCAAATCGTGCATCAAAAGGAATGTCATCAATATATATAATTTTCACAGGACAAGATGTAGATCTAGAAAGTGGTCTAGAACTTCCTGTACTCTCTTGACTTCCTCTTTCAGAACTTTCTTGACTTCCTTGTCTTCTAAGAATCCTAGGAATCAGATTTGGATTTTCAAATATTGGTGGTGGATTGGGGTCAGGGTTTGACCTGGTATGTCGAATCCTTTCTGAAGCCAGTTTTCTTAGACTATGTGTTTTTTGGATTTTTTGATTTTAATTGAAAAAATAAATACAACTTCTACAAATTCTTCAAGAAATAATGATGTATGATTAAAATTTTCTCAAAGATCTGTTAAACTAGAGAATCTGATTGAAAATTTTTGAAACTAAGGTTCAATATATAAGCTAAATCAGAGATAGACTGAAGCAGCTTTTATTTACTTTTGCATTTGCAGAGCAAAAGCAATTTCAAAGGCTACCTGGCTGATCTTCAGACTCTGTCTATAGCTTATAATTGAATAATAATAACAAATAAAAATGATTCAGATCCCCAGTATGGTCGCCACTATGTTATCACTCAGGTTTTCCTAGAAGTTGTGTAAGAGGAAAGTATACCCGAGGTAACCACAAACCAACCTTTTAGATGCAGAATCTAGCCAATCTGCATCCAGAGAGGGCTCTCTCTTTATGATTTATCTTTTTTTTCTTGGAAGGTTTTAGGCTAGTTATAGATTCAAAGTTTGTTTTGGGAAAATGGTGGAATCCACAAACTAAGGGCAAGGTTGAGAGCTTTCAGTCCATTGGGCTATGGAGTCAAAGGATGGCTTTACTGGATTTCTATTCTAAGCACAAGATGGTATTACAGGGAAAGATAGCTAGACAGAGAACAATACTTAAAATTTAAAGTGGATGGGATGATCTTGAAGGGATGAAAGGCAGCTAAGAATCTTTCACCATGTTCAAAAGAGAGAAATGAGATGACTACAAACAAAGAGCAATGAAGAATTCTTTATTATAGCAATCAACAGTGTTTAAATTAGCAAAGCAAGAGCATTTAAGAATTCATGCTTATAGCTAATTTAGAAGAAAACATTAAGAATAATAACATTTGAAAACATAGTACAATTAAGCAAATTCTGTTTCAATCCTTTATGTAAATTATTCAGAAATGGATGTGAGGGTATTATAAACTAATATAAAATTCTAGACAAAGGGTAGAAAAACTTATTGAACTGTAGTCCAACACATGAATCCTGCAACAAGTCCAGTGCTTTAAATCGTCATCCAGTAAGCCACGAAAAATTTCTCCAAAATGCTTTTATTCCGAAAATCTCAATGTTACAGCAGAGTAATAGAATCCACCCTCAATACTCTCTTTGAGGGTTTATTTATACACAAAATAATCTTAAACAATTTTACACTATCTTAGCCAATAACCTAGGCTGACTTAAAGCATAATTTACAAACAAACAAGAGACAAATGGTCTCGTGGATAGAATAATGGGTAACTGCCGATGTGCTGTTCCTTTCTTCGTGGACGTGCTGGAGGTAAGTGCTGAAATAGGGCTCTGTGCTGTCCCTTGTAGTATTTCTTTGGCTTGTTGGACACTCTTTGTTCCTACGGATACTCTTTAACCTTTTCATCTGATACTCTTTCATCTGTTTTCATTTTTACTTTTCACATAATAGTAAAAGATAAAATTCTTATGCTGAAGATAATTTTCATAAAATTCCCAACATTTCTCTCCACCATTGATCATCTGGTATCATAGTTCTTCTGAGTTTCCTCAATGTCTCATCTGCTTCTGTTAGTTTGTAGAAGGTGGGCTCATACGGAAATAGATACTTTATTTCATGTTCCAGATGAAATAAATTCCTCACTTTATCATAGATACTTTTCCCGGTTGGTAATGTCGATTCTGACGAGCTAGTAGAACAAGCAACTGTATTTTTAGCATGAGCCTTTATTCTCTTCTCATAGGTTTCCAAGTCTATTATTTGATCTTCTGTGAGCATGGGACTTGGTAACCCACTATCCAACAAAGCTTGAAATTTCTCTCTGAAAATGTTGATATCAACCAAAATGTCTGTACACTTCCTCTCTAAATTCTGCATGAAAGTTCTCTTGATGAAAACTCTCTTTATTTCCAAAACTGTGCCTGTCCTGTCATCAATCCCTAACCTTGCAAGCTGTTGCTTTGTCCTGGTGTTCAAAAATTGAATGAGTTGATTGGCCTGCTCAGGCCTGCCTCTTAATTCATGTCTGGTTCTGTTTATTTCTTCTTGGGCTATTTTAACCAACTCATTTTGTTCAAAAATAGCTTGAATAGAGGGCCAAATATCCTTTATTAACTCAATGATGTTACCCCAAAGAATGTCATTTATTTCGTTTAAAGGCTTCTCCAATGAAAGATCTTGTTCCAAAGCCTGAACCAATTTTTCCAACCTTTTTATCTCCCTGGTGTTATCAGCAGCTGTCTTTTTAGATGTGTCATATTTTTCCTCCAATTTTGTTAATTGCAATTTTGTTTCTTGGAGTTCTGTGACCCTGAGTTGTAGACTTTCCATCTGCTTTATTAATTCATCAGAATTCAAACCAGAAGTATTTACCTGGGCTGGCTGTATCTGCTGCCCTGCTGTCGTAGTACCTGTTGTTGATGTCTGCCTGATAGTTTCCTGTTCCTGCAATGCTTTTTCCAATTCCTTCTCCGTTTCACTTAGTCGCTCAGTCATATTTAGGAGCAACTCCATCATTTCTTCCTGTGAATTCCCTTTTATAACTTCTTGGGTCTGAGGGTGCCTCAAGGCTGGTAGTTTTAGCTGTTTTCTGAGTGCAGCTATATCATCCTCTTTCTTCTTTATCAATGCCTCAATACTTTTAATGTCTTTGGGATTGTGACCCAAACCAATGATTATCTCTTCTAAAGACTTTATTCTATTATCTTTGGCCTGTGAGGAGGCCTTCTCAATTTTCAATTGTGCAGTAGTGTTATTCAAAGAATCTTGCAGCGTTATAACTGCCATGGCCTTGTTGGTGAGAGTAGAATAGACCATTTCCCCTGTTTGTCTGTGTAGCTCTATCTGGTCCAGGGGATGAATATCCTTTGCTAAAACTTCAAAATTTGTTCTGATGTAATCTGCTGCTGAAGTAGGCTTTGGCACCTTTGTCTTGAAGTGGCTCATCAGCATTTTACCTTGTGAAAGGTCAAACGCTGACATTAGCCTTTCTTTATTTTGGGGAGCCATCTTCATGTACTGATCATATACCTTCATTTTCAATGGATCATTCTTTGTTTTAATATTAATGAAGGTTCTTTTAATATCTCCAGTGTCTGTCTTTGGCGGTCTGAAAGAAGATACTTCGGTGCTTAATTGCTTTTGTAAAGCTTTCCCTCTCTGGCTTATGTTTGTTTCACTTGCTGTGCCAGTTTGCTGACTATCTTCCCTTCCATCATCAAATACTTCATCTATAATTTCCACATCTGGAGGTGGATTTGGTTTCTGTTTCTTGACCTGATGTACCTGTGAAGTTTCTTTTGGAGAAGTGGTGTCTGAAACCAACCTTTTCTTCCCTATTTCCACATTTGATGGAGTCTGTAACTCTGGAACCTGTGGATGCTGTACCTGTGTGGGAGAAACCTGTGATTGTTCAGGTGCTTTGGAAGTTTGTGGTTTCTCTGCCATAACCAAAGTTTCAATAACCTGGATTACAGGTTCTTTTCCTTTACCCTTTGATTCTGCTGCAACTGGTGAACTGCTTTCCTGTAATGCTTGCTGTAGAGTTTCTGCTGAAGAAGTGCCAATGTAGGGTACCTGCACTTGACCATAAGATTCTAGGTCAAATTTTTTCTCAACATCTTTCATCATTTTATTCATTTTGTCAGCTTCACTTTTTTCTTCAACAAGTGTTCCTTCAATCCATTCATCTTGATTGGCATACTTTTCTAGATCAGGAATCTTGTGGTGTATATAAGGGGATGATTTATTCTTTAATCTCTTTTCACAAATAAAACCAACTGGGTCATAAGGAACCCAACGGAAAGATGTCTGGAACTTTTTGTCTAATAGATTTTCTGCTTCTCTCTCAGCCTCCCTAGAATTGCAGATGAAAGGACCTAATTGGCTTTTGATCCTTAACTAAGCTTTCTTCTTTACATTACAAAAATGGATCACATCTGAATTGTTCATTTGCCTGAAGTATTCCAAGGAAAAAATCCTCATGGGCACATATCTGGGTAACTTGAATGGACGTAATTCACATCCATAAATTCTGATGACTGTATGGTTTTGATATAAATACCAATCCCCAACTTTATAACTCTTTGACAGTTGCAAGGTCTTTCTAATTTCATTACTGAGTCTCGGGGGAGGAATTCCTATTAACAAAATTGTTGCAGGATATACAAACTGGTCAATGAATTCAGTGTAGGAATAGGGAGACTCAGAGGAAAAATGAATTATGGGGGACCAAAATATGACTGACCTGGGGTTTCCCTTGGCATCAAGTTTTTGAACAGGGAAAGGGAACCTTTCTGACTGATAGTAGATAATGAGATGATAGATGACTGAGGAGTACTTAAAAACTTTTTCAGTATCTAGCCTTATGAATTGATCATGGATCTTGTTGGCTATGAAGGAAGCAAAGTCATATTTGATCTCAGGAGGTTGCCCCGGAGTAAAAATGGATAGCAAAGCCAAGGTTATCTCATCCACATATTCACTGGTGTTGAATCCCAAGACAAAAGATATTATATTTACAATAAGCCTTCCCAATGTATTGAAATAGCAAAAACCATAGGGAGGAGACTCTTTTGGCTGATGCTCAGGTAACATGAAAGTTTGACACATGAATTTTAGCTTTTCTGGGGTTAATTGCCTGGTTTTCTCAATCAGTCCTTCCATGGACAATGGTGCTATTTCTTGGTCTGGTTCAAAGTGTAACATGGCATTGATGGCCTGGGGAGTGATGGGAAACAGAACACTTTGATCAGGAGCTAATACAACCCTCTGTGTGGTATCATAGTCTGAATGACAGTAATGAATGATTTCAGGGAAAATAAGGACTGAAGGAATGAGATACCTTGGGAGGTTGGATTCCCACAGACCTATAAGATCTTTCCCCTTTGAGTATTCGTCTCTGCAGCGACAATAGCTCAATAGGGGACTTTCATCAAAATGCAGGTCTTTAATTTGGAAATCTTCATTTATCAAAGGTAAATAGTCCAATTCACGGTGAGGAGCATTCAATGGAGTAATATTCAGAGCTGCCGGGGCCTTCATTTTGGTTCTTGTGGATTCAAAATGGAGGTTTTCGGTTTTCCTTACAGGCCGGGCGGGATTTCTAAAATGAAGGAAATTGGCACAACTTGGTGGTTCAGGGAGCAATTACACAGTCTTAAAACCTCTGGAAAAGGGCTCAGTGACGATTTTTAATCACTATTTCAGCGAAAAACAAAGAACACTGAGTTTTATTTGCAGTCGGGGCGTAAAAGGATAAATACCTGCTTTTAGACGGAAGCTGGTTCACTAACAGGTAACAGGTAATGGCGAGACTATTCTTCAACACGGGCGCAGCGGAATCTTGGAGTGAAATGGTCAATTGCAGTGGAAATTTGAAAATCGCAGCGGGAGCTCTGTCGTTTTCAGAATAACGAAAAGAACAGGAAAAACATGAAAAATGGCTTTAAAAAGAGTTTTTTATTTTTTCGAGGGATGACGTCATTGACGTACGGGAGTGACGTGTGCAAGGTCGGGTGGTAAGCGGTAAGCGGGAAGTCCCTGCACCTTTTTTGGTCGAGAGTGGTATTGATCGCGGGGGGAGCGATTCCACAGAACGTTTGCCACGTGGATGTCTGACTTTTCAAATACAGCTCGTTCCCCGCTGATTAACTTTCTCACAAAGGATGGGTAGCGGGGTTCACGTGGACCATTGATCTGTGAAGGATTGATCCGACGGCTGAAGCGATGGGTGAACATGCGGAGATTCCAGATGTGGGCCCGTCGGGCTTTAAACACTTTTTACCGTTTTTTAATCACTCCGGGGGAAATCTAATAGGCGGATAAAGTTATTAATTAGTCCAGATGACTTAATTAATCCAGTATGCAAAAGAAAGGGTTTGCGGCGGAGTTGGCTAGGTGGAATGCCAGGTGGACAATCCACGGTGGCGCGAGACTTTTCCGAAAGAATAAAACTTCGGGCCTTGTATTTTTGGTTTTAAACATACATATTGTATGTCTAAAGTTTGATTTTTTCATATATATTTTTATTATATGGTAAATTAATTAATACAACTAATTCACCATAGGGGCGGGATTAATGTATAACGCTATATTTTAACCAAAGGGCTTGTAGAAGCGGGTTATAATGAATTTTAGGGAAATAAATACTTTGGTTAAAACATTATAATAAAGGGGTTTTTGGGGTATATAAAAACAAAGGAATTATATACTTAGGAAAGGGTATTTCACTAGGGATTTAGTAAAATAGAGTTAAATGTTAATATGGCAAAGGATAAGGAAACTCAAAATATTTTTGTACATCTAAGAAAGTGATAACTTGTGAAGTAAATTGCAACATTTTATCTCCAACACTTAACTTAGAATAACAAGTTATCTTGAGGGATTTTTTATGAAATTTTGTATGATGTTCCTAAGTAAAATGGGATGTTACTTAGGACAAGGTTAAAGATGGATGATTATAATGATGAATTTTCTCAAGTACTTAGGTCTTTTTGATCATTGGGCCGAGGGTCTGGTCCCTCCAGAAGTCAAGGAAATGCCTTGAGCCCCTTTGATCTCCAAATACCTTAGTACTTTGGGGGAAATTAGTAAAACTTTTGAGGGGAAAGTGATGAGGGAAGTTAATGAGTTCGACTTTGCTTGCTATGATTTTCCAGTGTATTTCCTGCTTCAGTACTTGTGATGAAAGTAAAGGATCAAAACATGTATCAACATCATTCATCAAATAACACTTTTCAGCACCATCCACCTACCCTATCTACTTAACACTACCATTTTCTCTTCTTTATTAGGGTGCATTTGGACTTGCAAACCCTTCTCAATCTTTTTCTTTTTACATGGCAAATCTATCTAAATCTACCCTTATTACATCCAAGGGCTCAGATTAAACTGTTGAGCACCTTTTATTCACTCTACCTATCTACTTATCTGCCAAGATTAAACTGTTTGGTCAGATATTTATTCTCTAATCTATAACATGAAATTGAAATATGAGTAAGCCAAGTTTTAAACAGTTTGACTTATTAATAAATTGTGGCAAAAGTTTGACAAGCTGCACACAATTGATTTATTACAAAAATGAAATAGCAGTGGCATTTGGATTTGCACACTTTCCTTGGTCTATTTTTTGCTTGGGGTTCATTTCTTTCACTTTTTTGACCATTTTATTCTTTTTACCCTTTGATCTTTCTTTTAGAGTATACCCTCTTTACATTTTTTAACTTTTTTGATTTTTTTGGTTTTTTTTTAAGAATATGGAACACCTTTGCTCAAGTAAGAAGGTTTGAACATATTCCATAATTCAATCAAGACAATCATGAAAGATGAAACCTATTGGTATAGGAGGCTAACACATTCTATGTCATATGTTTGGCTAGAGTACCTTATTTTTGTACACTGTTGTAATTGAATCCATCTCCAAATGATAATAAAAGGCTCACCTATTCTGTATATTCTATGATTTTTGAATCTTTACATGTATATTTTTTGTGTTACATATATTGTGTTTGTTTATGAATGCATTATTCCATTTTGGGATATTACAGTGGTATCAGAGTATGATCTTTGGCTCAACTTGTGGACATTATTGACAACATATGAAAAGTAGATAGTAGAGATCTACTATGGAGGGATTAATTTTTTCCTCATCTTCATTTTTATTTATGAAGGATCTCTCCAAGGATATCAATAAAACAAGAAGAGAAAGGCAAAGAGAAACCTTAAGAAGGTTTCAAGGTGAAGAAGGTCCTAGTACTTCTTATCAGGAGCAAAGAAGACTGGAGAAGGAAGGAGCTTCACATTATTCCACT
The DNA here is from genome assembly GCA_034641835.2 of Pinus albicaulis. Lineage (NCBI taxonomy): Eukaryota > Viridiplantae > Streptophyta > Pinopsida > Pinales > Pinaceae > Pinus > Pinus albicaulis. The sequence continues at coordinate 499,150,826 of CM076569.1, forward strand.
AGATCCACTTTCCTTGATGGAAAAGAGGACTGGTCTGAATATGTAGAAGGTTTGGGGCATGAGACCCTAAGAAAATATATGTCTGAATACAAGTCACAACCAAGAGCATTAAAGGAGAATCTCTCTCCCCAATAGTTTTTGCAAATCTATAATATTCCCAAATTTTTCTCATGATATTTGGAATATTAGAGTTCTTAATAAACGTAATTAATTAAGTAAATAAAAGGGTGGAGGGACCCATAATCCTCAAAGATGAATAAAATCCACTTTTATGTGTGTATGTGGATATTCTAGATCTAGATCTAAAATCATGAGTAGTGAAGCAGCTCCATTAATGGAGATCATGTCTCATTTATGAGATAGATTATGGAGGATGAAATAGTCAAATAAGATCATGGATCCTAAATGAAAAATTATGAGGATCTTTGATAAGGTCAACTCAGATCATAGTGCATTCAAAGAAGATCATAAAGAACTTATGATAAGATAGTGGAGGAAGTGATGCATTTAATGCACACATGATGGAGAGGGTAATCACCCCATATGAACATGATGGAGGACATGGATCAACAGCATAGTCAACCATGGAAGATTTTGTCCACATGTACAACGCATTTTTGGAGTGGGCCTAGGCTATGGAAGGCTCATATCTATATAATGAAGGTGAAGACACATTGGAGAGCATGATTTGGATTATTCATTTCTTTATTTGTTTAGATATAGATTTGTCTTAGGACATTTCTATGTAGGCTTGGGCTGTTTAGCAGAGTTTGCAGTGATGTTTAGCACAGGGTGTTCCCGAGCAGGAATTCGACCTCTTTCATTGAGTAGCTCTTGAAGAGGGTTGTTCTTCATTCCTTATCAAGCATTGGTGCCATCTTCAGGAGATTTTTTCTAGTATTCAGCTAGGAAACCGATGGAGGATTCATCCTACCACTTTTTTCTTCACATTCGGTCTTCCAGGAGTAGCAGATCTATATCTAGCATTCAGGACATTGGGTTTTACCTCCATGCAGCAAAAGTCCCTTCAAGGATTGCGCAGTCTAGTCCTATAGATCTATTGGAGGAAGGAAGTTTCCATTATTTCAACTAGAAATCCTGTGAGGGATCATCTCCTCACATTGGATCTACTGTTTTCATCATTCAGGAGATGATTTGACATATATAGCAGTAGGATATTGAGCCTCCCTCTCTAACAGCGCATTTTTCTGAAGCTTTTTTTCATCTAGCAGCTATTTTCAGTGGAGGATATTGGAGGAGCTAGATCTTAAGATTTTATCCCAATGATCTAGAGAAGGGATCAACCCTTCTTTCATAGATCTGATTGTGCATCATTGCAGCCATCATATCATCAGATCTAGCTTTATATCTGCATTCCCAACAGCATATATGTGAAGCCCTAAGAGGGTGGTTTTCTTAGATTGACATATCTGAGAAACCCTTTCTGGGTTATCTTGGGAATCCATCATAGAGCTCGAATCTCTATTTTCAGCATCATCGGAGCTTCCATTCTACCTATATTTGACTCTCTATCTTTCAGGCAGTTGTAGTCCCAAAAATTGTAGTAGGGACAACATAGTTACCTTCCAGCAGTTCAACAGTTACGTAGTCCCTCTTGTGGGATCATTGCAAGGTCATTCCAGGCCATCCCTTTGGCTTGAGTGTCTCATATTTTGAGCACTGTTGTACTTGGTTTTTCACCTCCTATATAATAAAATGGCTTAGCTATTTCTGTGCATTCTAATGTGTATTTAGATTTAGTGTTTACTTTACTGCAGTTCTTATATTTTGTTTCAATATTACTGCATTCTCCCTTTTGGGATATTACAATGGTATCAGAGCATGATATTTGGCTCAGCTTGTGGACACTTCATCTTTTGCATCAAAAGAAGAAGTAGATAGATGAGATATATCATGAAGGAGGATTATATTATTTCCAATTCTCTCTTTAAATCCATGCAAGACATCTCTAAGGAGGTCTATCAAATGAATAAGGAAAGGAAAAAATAAGATCCAAAAAGAACATTTGATGAGGAAGGTCTAAGCACTTCCTCAGCAGAAAAGAAGATCGGAGAATCATAGATCTCCTCATAGATTTACTATGCCCACTTTCTTTAGAGAAGGTGAGAGGTATAGAAATGAAGAAAGAAGAGAACCTAAGACTCATGAGACTCTCAGTTTGTATCTTGAAGAGTACAAGGCACAATCTAGAGCATTCAAAGAGAGTCTAACTCTCCAAGAATTCTTTGAACTCAAAGAAGAAAGAAGATACTATACCAGCAATAGAAGGAAGAGGCACAATAGATTCTACTTGCCTACATTTGATGGATCTTCCTTGATCACTAATAAGGCTTGGAGGAAAGAGTTAGATACATTTTTCATGCTACATCTTGTGGCTAAAAAAGAGGATGTCTAAATTGCATCACTTCATCTTATAGGTGAAGCTAATGATTGGTGGTTTAGTCACATGGAGCATGCAAAGGTGACTAAATATTCAGATTTCTTTCACAAGTTGAGGAAGAAGTTTGATGTGAAGAAGACAGAGATGGGCCACAAAGATAAATTTCCTAAGGAAACAAAGGAGGATGTCATTCTTGTCACTCTGGACAAGGAGTCACTACATTCACCACCAACTGTAGAAGTAATTGCATCTAGAGAAGAGGAACTTGCAACCTTGCAAGATAGTCTTGGGCTCTTGACACATAGAGTCCAATGCATGATTCAGGAGATGCATGAGGAAGAGGAGGAAGATTCCAGTGTTGGTACATTGGTAGAAGAGCAGCCATATCTCCTACCAGCAGTTGGAGACACCATTGTCCCAGTTGGAGGAACTCTTGTGTTTTGTCAAGAGGTTCCCACACATCAGTTGATCCAAGGTATGCATACACATTCATCACCTATTGTTTTAGTAGATCTTATTGAAACTTATGGGGACATGCCATGAAGGCCACTGCATAACCAAGGGTTAGATCAAAATGCTGATTTGAAGTAGCAAACTATTACAATGCAGAGGACCCTTGATCTAATCAAGGAGGAGATGAAAAGCTATCCCAGTTTATCATGGATGGACTACATTCAACCTTTTGAGTTTAAGTGTAGAGTTTCTGAAGAAGGGATGAGCATGATCCTATGTGCAATGATTAGTTATGAGATCAGTATTATACCTTGCTTTGAGATAGTATATGTATTACCCTGCAGATCTACAGCGTTGTCACTTAGTAGCAGTGATAATGAAGGGGCCCCATTATTATTGGAGCATTCTAAAGGTAGCTTCACTAATGAAGCAATGGAGGTAAAGATGATAAATGGCAGACATCTTGAGATGAGGGATCTTTTCTCCTTTCTAGATGACACTTTCTCAATGAGCATCTCCCAACTCAAAGAGAAACTTCTACCTACAGTAGATCTAGAACCTCTTTAGTTTTGGAGGGTCTTTGGTGAAAAGAGAATCTCATTAAAGGATGTCATTGGAGGTGCACTTCAACATTTCATGAAGTGCAAAGTTCTTCATCAGTTTGGGGAGGATGGTATTCTACAAAGGGAGGATACCATGATTATGTAGTACATCATTCATGATCCACATTGGGATGAGTGGGTGAGGATGATAAGCAAGGGGTTGCATGACCACTTGTAGATATATGACATGGGCAAGAAAGCTAGGTTACGTTGGTTGCTCTTGGGATAATTTTTTCACTACCCAAAGGCTCCTATTTCTTTGATCTGTGCCTTGAAAAACACTCATGAAATGAAGAAGGAGGCATGACTACACTGGTGGCTCTTGGGTGAGTATGGTTACCACCCAATAGCTCATGTTTTACTGATTCATGCCTTGTGTATCAATGATAAAATGCAACATAAGAAGGCATGTTCATTTTTGTTGAGATATTTTGGCCATCACATAACATCTCCCATGTTTATGTGTTTTGTATTGTTTTTAATATGGCATAATACTCTCATGATATGTTTGTTTGTATTGGGCTGATATGACATTACATATGTCCTTCAGTATGTTTTTGTTACTCCATGATTCACATGATGGTGTGAAGAGGCAGTAGGAGATCTTGTTGCTGTGGATTTTATTGGGGGACTTTGGTCCTACATACTCCCCTACTTTTCATGATAGTGTTGGAGGATGGAAGCAAGATGCACTCCTCTGATGGCTCTTACTTGGAGAATATGGACACCATACTTGGTATCTTGATGGTGTGGTGTGGCAGCAAGGAGCATTGCTCCGTTAGCTACTATTGGGAGAATATGGTTTAACATCTTTCTCTACCCATATATCTCTACTTCTTTTGTACAATGTTGGGATGATGCTTAGATCCAACAAGGCCAGCAGGGATAAGGATGGAGGCATGAAAAGCCTCTCTTTACTTAATGTAGCATGGGATGGAGGTATAATTTGTGAGTTGGAGCTTTCCTCTTGTGGAAGGAACCATCTATCTTTATGTATCTCATGTATTGTGGAGGGTGTTGGACAACTTGTGGTTGTCACTTGGAGCTTCATGATTGATGAGGGGTATCTAGCTACACAGTTAGAGATCACTCTAGACATTCTAGAGAGGCAACTTTGGTGATGGGAATACATAAATCATTGCAGAGATTGGGGAGACCTTCCTTGTGTGGATGCCATTTGGAGGGGGACAGATTGCTCTAGCATCTACTTTTGCAATTTCTTGAGGACAAGCAACATTTTTCCAGGGAGTACTGTAATATTCCCAAATTTTTCTCATGATATTTGGAATATTAGAGTTCTTAATAAAATTAATTAATTAAGTAAATAAAAGGGTGGAGGGACCCATAATCCTCAAATATGAATAAAATCCACTTTTATGTGTGTATGTGGATATTCTAGATCTAGATCTAAAATCATGAGTAGTGGAGCAGCTCCAATAATGGAGATCATGTCTCATTTATGAGATAGAATATGGAGGATGATGTTGGGGTTCCCATGTTTTGGCAGATTTGGCAATACCAAAAGATGAGACAACATCAAACCACCTTGGGGCCCCAGGATCTAGCCCTCCTGGACCCGGAGAGGGATATCTCCAAATAGAGCAAGAATGATATGTCTTTGAAGCTCGAGATAAGATATTAGGCTAGGTATGAATCACAAAGGGGGGTTTTAAATGATTTGGTTGAAGGGTTGCTGGGTTGGTTAGGAGATCATAGGCTGAGAAAGTAATGGGAGGGAAGGAACAAAGCAGCAGGAAGTTTCAGCTAAGAGGATAGGCCGAGAAAGTGCCATCCATTGGGCTATGCATGATATGAAGAAATTACATGCAAACCTAGCCAAGGCTTTCAAAGGGCAAGTCATCTACACTAAAGGATCTTAAAGGCGAATGGTGGAATGGAAGATTAAGAAAGTGGAAGAAGGAGAGGCACCCAATTTCTGTCTATAGATCAGGTCAGAGGTCGTTTAACTCCAGACCTGCTTGGACATACTCAAAGGCAGATCTCAAAGGTGGACAAAGGGGCATCTTATAGGTCGGACCAGAGGTCATTTAACTCCAGGTCTTCTTTAGCAACTCCAAGGGAAAAAACAGAGATAGATTTGACAAAGTAACAACCAAGCAGCAAACCCCTCAGTTCATACATCAACCAGTAGGAAATAACATCCACTGCGCTGGTTAAACCACATGAATTCACTCTTAGATACACATAAAGCAGAAAACATTAAAGGTAGGGAGAGCAGGAACATAGGGCACCTAACGAGGGTGAATCCTATGTTATACTTCTGTTGCCTACCAGAAGAACATGAAACAGTATGTAAATGTAAATAACAGAGTTAAGAAAGACATCACCAATAGTAATAGACTAGGATCCTGTGAAATGTGCTTTGATTAATTGATGAAAAACCAGTCATGTACAATAAGCTCAATGGCTAATACAGTCCAGACTTCTCCTCCCAGCCTATTACATACAACTACTCTGCTAATCCCTCCCACGACTGTTCTAACAGTCGGAATGAATCCCTCTAATAGCAACTGCCACAGCAAGGCAACAACAACAACAACCACAACAAAAACCCTTTACATTATGTTCTCGGGGATTCTTATAGGAGAAGAGGAAGAAATAGAAGTAGGTGAACAATTAAATGAGTCTCATTAAGATGGAATGGTGGAGGAAACCGAGTCCATTCTGCTTAATGGCATTGTGCTGTACTCTGTAGATTGGTTGGAGATGTTTGTCAGGTTGAGATTGACCTCTGATATGTTCTTTAAGTCCTTACGACAGTCTGGAACTCTGCGTTGTCATTCTGGAACAAATGAACTGGATGGAAAAACTGCAAGGCCGCTCCATACCTCCATAACTGCTGCCTGACTGTCTTGAATGGGCTTCATTCAGTGTAATTAATCGTTTCAGGGCTCGAGGAGATATGAGGAATGCTGTACGTAAACGTCTTTCCTGGAGTAAATGCGTTCTGCTGATATTAAAATTCGGATATGACCTTTGCGTGCTTAAGTCTTCAAACTGTGCCCTTTCCCTTTGAATGCGAGGTTTAAACATTAACTTCATTAATAACAGGCACCAACCCCCCTTTGAATTCCTTCTGCTGGTCCGCTGACAAATGCTAAAACGGCCTCTCTGTGCTGTCTGCGTAATAAAATACACCTGTTATAAACCTGGGCAGTAGTGGTGGAGAAGTGCTTTGGAGGCCCGGAGGAACGTTGGCAGAACAGTGGGAACAACGAAAACAATGAGAAGTGGCGGAAGAAATGATTATAGTGTAAAGACCCAAGGATTAAACATTTGGGCGAATAACACAGGGAAACGGAGAAAAACAATGAAGCGGAGCCACGGAGGTGGGACCCGCTACGGAGATCGCAAGTTGCAAGAGCGGAAAGTGCGATGGCGGATAGTGGCGCCAAATAGAAATCTTGCGCTTGCGATATTGCGATGGAGAGGAAGAATGCGATGGAGCGATCTGCGATCGCATCGCAAATATTTGCGACGCGATCAGATCGCATCGCAAATATTTGCGATGGATCTAATGATCACAACGCGTGAGAATGTGATCTGCAATAGATGCGATCGGGTGGAGTTGCAATGCGAGAACTTGCGACGGAGGGAAAATGCGATCGGGGGAAAGTGCGTCGGGCGATCGCATCGCAAATATTTGCGACGCGATCAGATCGCATCGCAAATATTTGCGATGGATCAATCGAATACATATAATGAAACTGCGATATGCGATAAGTGCGATCTGCGATAAGCGCCTTAAGAGGCAGCGCTCAGTCACGTGGGGACGAGGCTAGCAGAAAAGGGGCTAAGCCTTAGTATAAGGTCGGAAGTGGGTTTGGCCCATTCCAATGTGATTTAAAGGTTAGAAAGGGGAACGATAGAGGGATAAGGGTAAATTAGCCCAAAGGAGGGATATGGGTAGAATTCAAAGGGGATTTTGGGGGAATTTGAAGGGTAATGAAGGGAAATAGAAGGGGAAACAAGTAGAATCCAAGCGGGGGTTGGAATAAGAGGGAAAAGGGGGTCTTTGGGCATTTCTTCACAAACAGAGAGGCTTTATAATAGGATTCAGCAGAGGGGAATTTATCAAAGGATAAAAGACACATGGAGGCTTCAAGGAGACTGTGTTTTCAGAGGAAATGCATTCCTTGAAGGCTCAAAAACAATTTAGCCCCCTATTTGCTTGTCAAAAATTTCATAGGGGGGCTAACAGATGAAACAGTCAAATAATATCATGGATATTAAATGCAAAATCATGAGGATCTTTGATAAGGTCAACTCAGATCATAGTGCATTCAAAGAAGATCATAAAGAACTTATGATAAGATAGTGGAGGAAGTGATGCATTTAATGCACACATGATGGAGAGGGTAATCACCCCATGTGAACATGATGGAGGACATGGATCAACAGCACAGTCAACCATGGAGAATTTTTTTCCACATGCACAACATATTTTTGGAGTGGGCCTAGGGTATGGAAGGCTCATATCTATATAATGAAGGTGAAGGCACATTGGAGAGCATGATTTGGATTATTCATTTCTTGATATATTTAGATCTAGATTTGTCTTACGACATTTCTATGTAGGCTTGGGCTGTTTAGCAGAGTTTGTAGTGTTGTTTAGCACGGGTTGTTCCCAAGCAGGAATCCCACCTCTTTCATTGAGTAGCTCTTGAAAGAGGGTTGTTCTTCATTCCTTATCAGGCATTGGTGCCATCTTCAGGAGGTTGTTTCTAGCATTCAGCTAGGAAACCAGTAGAGGATTCATCCTACCACTTTTTTCTTCACATTCAATCTTCGAGGAGCAGCATATCTATATTTGACATTTAGCCCATTAGGTTTTACCTCCATGCAGTAGCAATCCCTTCAAGGATTGCACAGTTCGGTCCTGTAGATCTATTGGAGGAAGGAAGTTTCCAATATTTCAGCTGGAAATCCTATGAGGGATCATATCCTCACATTGGATCTATTGTTTCCATCATTTAGGAGATGATTTGACATATCTAGTAGTAGGATATTGAGCCTCCCTCTCTGACAGCGCAGTTTTCTGAAGCTTTTGTTCATCTAGCAACTATTTTTAGTGGAGGAGATTGGAGGAGCTAGATCTTGAGATTTTAGCCAAAGGATCTAGAGAAGGGATCAACCCTTCTTGCATAGATCTAATTGTGCATCATTGTAGCCATCATATCATCAGATCTAGCTTTAGATCTGCATTCTTAGAAACATATATGTGAAGCCCTAAGAGGGTGGTTTTCTTCGATTGACATATCTGAGTAACCCTTTCTGGGTTATCTTGGAAATCCATCATAGAGCTCAGATCTCTATTTTTAGCATCATTGGAGCTTCCATTCTGCCTAGATCCGACTTTATATGTTTCAGGAATTTGTAGTCTCAATAGTTGCAGTAGGGAAAATGCAGTTTACCTTCCAGCAATTCAGCGATTACGCACTCACTCTTGTGGGATCATTGCAGGGTCATTTCAGGCCATCTCTTTGGCTTGAGTGTCTCATATTTTGATCACTGTTGTACTTTATTTTTCACCTCATATATAATAAAATGGCTCAAATATTTTTGTGCATTCTGATATGTATTTAGATTTATTGTTTACTTTTCTGCAGTTCTTATATTGTGTTTCAATATTACTGCATTCTCCCTTTTGGGATATTACAAAATCAAAGAAGAGAGGAGATCCAAAAGCAGCAATAGAAGAAAGAGGCATAGATTCTCCTTGCCTACATTTGATGGCTCTTCCACAAGCACCTTGAGGGCTTGGAGGGAAGAATTATTTACATTATTTCTGAAATATCCTATGTTAGAAAGAGAGGTTGTGCAGTTTGTAGTGCTGCACCTAGAAGGTGCAGCAAGAGATTGGTGGTTCAGTCAATTGTCACACATGAAAGTGTCTTCTTATGTAGATTTTATTCAAATACCGAAGAAGAGATATGGTAGAAAGGAATTAGAGACATCTCACGTAGTGAAATATCCTATCATCAAGGAGATAGTACATGAATATCCAAAAACAATGTCCTCATTATCACTCAGGAGGAGGAGCCTCTACCACCACTAGCTACATATTTTCTTACATCAAGAGGAGGATCACTTGCATCTTTGCAAGATGGTCTTGTGTTCTTGATATTTGGAGCCCCATGCATGATTCATGAGATGCATGATGAGGAGGAGACATATACCAGCGCTAGTACACTTATAGAAGTACATCAATCACTCTTACCAGTAGTTGGATGGACTATTGTTCCAGTTGGAGGAACTCTTGTGATCTTTCAAGAGGTTCCCACACATCAGTTGATCCAAAGTATGCAACCAATTTCATCTCATATTGTTTAAGTACCTCTTATTGAAACTTATGGGGACATGCCATTAGGAATATTGCATGACCAAGGGTTAGAAAAACATGTTGATTTGGAGCAGAAAATTATCACTGCACAGAGGACCCTTGATCTAATCAAGGAGGAGATGAAAATCTATCCTAATTTGTCATTGTTAAGCTAAATTCAACCCTCTGAGTTGAAGTGTAGAGTTTTAGAAGATGGGATGAGCACGATCCTATGTACAATGGTTGGCTATGAGTTCAACATTGTGACTTTCTTTGAGATAGTGCATGTATCTCCTTGCAGATCTACAATGTTGTCCATGAGCAACAGTGAAAAGAAGAGGACCCATTACATATCAGAGAAATCAAATCGCAGCTTCATTCATGAAGCAATGGGGAAGAAGATGATAGACATATTGAGATGGGCAATCATTTTCCCTTTCAAGGTGACTCTTTCTCAATGAGCATCACACAGCTCAAAGAGAAACTTCTACCTGTTATCACTCAGGTTTTCCTAGAAGTTGTATAAGAGGAAAGTATACCCGAGGTAACCACAAACCAACCTTCAGATGCAGAATCTAGCCAATCTGCATCCAGAGAGGGCTCTCTCTTTATAATTTATCTTTGTTCTTAGAAGTTTTTAGGCTAGTTATAGATCCAAGAGTTTGTTTTGAGAAATGGTGGAATCCACAAACTAAGGGCAAGGTTGAAGGTTTTCAGTCCATTGGGCTATGGAGTCAAAGGATGGCTTTACTGGATTTCTATTCTACACTCAAGATGGCTTTACAGGGCAAGGTAGCTAGACAGAGAACAATCCTTAAAATTTAAAGTGGATGGGATGATCTTGAAGAGATGAAAGGCAGCTAAGAATCTTTCACCATGTTCAAAGAAAGAAATGAGATGACTACAAACAAAGAGCAATGAAGAATTCTTTATTATAATAATCAACAATGTTTAAATTAGCAAAGCAAGAGCATTTAAGAATTCATGCTTATAACCAATTTAGAGGAAAACATTAAGAACAATCACATCTGAAATAAGAGTACAATTAAGTAAATTCTGATTCAATCCTTTATGTAAATTATTCAGAAATGGACATAATGATATTATAAACTAATATAAAATTTAAGACAAAGAGTAGAAAGACTTATTGAACTGCAGTCCAACACATGAATCCTGCAAAAAGTCCTGAAGCTTCAAATCGTCATCCAGTAAACCACGAATAAATTTCTCCAAAATGCTTTTATTCTGAAAACCTCAATGTTACAGAAAAGTAATAGAATCCACCCCAAATGCTTCCAATAGTGGAGTATTTATACCAATTCTAAACTAAAATATCTTGAAACAAATATCAAAATTGGTTCACAAATCTCTCCAACTATTTACATAAATAGAACTTAATTAAAGGACACTCAAACTAATGCATCTATTTGGCACTATTTGGTATGGATAGGTTATGACAAAGAGAATAATTCGAATTTGATCCAACTCTTAGTTGATGATGAGGCATCCAAGTCACTAACTGCTTCCTTTCTTTGTGCAATCTGCTCCAACAATTCTGCAAACTTGGGGTCCAATGATATCTTTTTATTTCTCAATCCGTAATAGATATGTAAAAATTGAAAGAGGTTATTGTAGATAAATATGTTGGTGAGATAAACCTCTTTCACTTTCCCAAAATTCCTCTCCAGCTATGCATAATAGTCTCTGTAAAAAATATGTGTAAAACAGAGTTTTACAGAGTCTGAAAAATGGCCTGAAAAATGCGCATGTATCTCTCATTATAAAACCACTGTGCAAAAACTGAGATAGGTTTTTGTAGATGGGTCCCTTAGGAACAAAAACCGCCTTCAGTTTTTTATGAAGTATTTTGGATTGGCCACAATCCTCTCTGCAAAATGATCACTTAAACTGGAATTTTCTGCAAAAAGTGCTTTCCAACATTGTTTAATATTTTCAAAACCATAATGGCTGTTAGAAAAGTGAGAGAGGTTTTTGTAGATGGCCCTCTTAAGAACATAAACCTCCTTCAGTTTTGTAGAACTCATCTTGGATTGATCACAATAGTTTCTGCAAAACTATGACTAAAATATGCAATTTCTGCAAAAATGTTTCTTCTTGTTATGTTTTTTCATCTTTTTACTTTCTTGCTCTTTTGACTGTTTTACTTTCACTTTTAGACAAAATTCACTATTGGTGAAATTTATTTTCATCTCTTTTTACCATTTTACTGCCTCTGTAATTACTTTTACTGTTTTACCTTTGACTGCTCTGTAACTTCATTTTAACTTTCACTCTGACTTTTACCTGATACACTTTAACCACTGATACTCTTTAACTGTTATGCTTTCTAACCTCTGTTTGAATAGATTTGATAACAATCTTGGAGTAAACAAGTCTTATGACTAGTATTAAGACTGTTTATCCAAGGATTTGATCTTCTGATCACCTGTAAAACAAAACAAATTGTTAAGAAAGCATTGGTTTGCATGGGAGGTTGAAAAGGTTTCATTTGATTTTGAGAGGTCTGTGGAGTGAATCTAGAATGATTTTTGGGAGGTAAACCATGCTCGAATTGGTTAACAGAGGTTTCAGGTGGCGCAGCTGGGTTACACAGGGTTTTACTGAGCAATCAAGTGAGAGCAACACTAGGGTGTTTGAACAGTGATTTGAATAGGTACTGGTTATGGCGGATGAGCTTCTGGGAAGCTTGACTGCAATTTTCTTCGATGATACAAAGGTTGACGGACTTCAGCAATGAATATTCAAATTTCTGTGCATGGAGGTGTAGTCGTTCCCTGCGAATGAAATAATGAAAACGACGCGAACTTTTGTTTTATTGGCAAATTCAAACGGGGTGGCGGGGGTTTTAACAAATGATGTCAGCATGTACGGGAGGCACGTCACCGGGGCCGGGCGGTAAGCGGTAAATTCCGCACCGCTTTCGGGAGCAGGCGGTTTTCCGCAGGGAGGCAACGATTCCATTCGGAGATCAACATGTGGCGGGTGCACTATTTCGAAACCACCGTGATCCTGCGCGTTAACGATCGGACGATGGATGGCTGGCGGAATTACAGCGGGCCGTCGATCTCCAGCAGAGTGATCCAACGGTGGACCGGACGGGAAACTGGCGGGGGAGTTAATGCGTGGGCCCGAGACGATTATTTATGAGTTAATCATTCCGGGATGTTTTCGATTGGCAGAGGGGTAAGATTATTAATTAATCCAGGTGATTAATTAATCTCTTTGGTTTATGGAGGGTCAGGGTTACGGATGGACTTGGAGTTTCATTTATTTTCGTTTTAAACATATGAAATACATGTTTAAACCTTTTCAAATATTTTTATTTATATAGTAATAAATCAATATGATCCATCACCATAGGGAGCGGGAATATTTGTAGAGATATGTTTTTAGCCAAAGGGCATATATATTGGGGTTTTTTGTTTCAAACATATAGAATTAAATACTTTGGCTAAAAACTTATAATACAAAGGTTTTTAGGATATTACATAGGAGGAGTTATACATATAGGAAAAGGTAATTTGTATAAGGATTTAATAATTAAAGTTAAATGTTAATATGACAAAGGAACATGGAAAACTCAAAATTTCTTTACACAACTAAGAAAGTGAAGATTTCTGAAGCAACTTGCATTATATCAACTTCAACACTTAGACTTAGAATAGCAAGTAATTTTGAGGGGCTTTTATGAAATATGGCATGATTTTCCTCAGTAAAATGAGATTTTACTTAGGAAAGGATTAAAAGTGAATGAGTGTAATGATAAATATCTTTAAATACTAAGGTTTTCTCCAATCATTGGGCCGAGGGTCCGGTCCCTCCAAAAGTCAAGGAAATGCCTTGAGCCCCTCTAATCTTCAAATTCCTTAGCACTTAGGGGAAATTAGTAAAAGATTTAGGGGAAAAGTGAGAGGGGAAGTTAATTATTTTGACTTTGCTTTACTCTGAAATTCTGCCAATGTAGTGTTCTCTGCACTTGGTGATGAAAATAAAGGATTAAACACATTTAGCACCATCATTCATCACATGAAACTTTGCAACACCATCTACCTACCCTATCTACTTTACTCTACCATTTTCTATTCTTTATTAGTGTGCACTTAGGCTGGCAAACCCTTATCAATATTCTTTTCTTTTACATGGAAAATCTATCTAATTCTACACTTATTACATCCAAGGGCTCAGATTAAACTGTTGAGCACCTTTTATTAACTCTACCTATCTGCTTATTTGCCAAGATTAAACTGTTTGGTCAGATATTTATTCTCTATTCTACAACATGAAATTGAAACATGAATGAGTCAAGTTTAAACAGTTTGACTCTTCATAAATTGTGGCAAAAGTTTGATAAGCTGCACACAATTGCTTTATTACAAAAACGAAATAGTAGTGGCATTTGGATTTGCACACTTTCCTTGGTCTATTTTTTCTTGGGGTTCATTTCTTTCATTTTCTTGACCAATTTATTTTTCTTACCCTTTGATTTTTCTTTTAGGGTATACCCTCTTTACATTTTTTAAATTTTTTGATTTTTTGGTTTTTCAAGAATATGGAACACCTTTGTCCAAGACAAAGGTTTGAACATATTCCATAGTTCAATCAAGACAATCATGAAAAATGACACCTATTGGTATAGGAGTCTAACACTACCTGTAGTAGATCCAAAATATTATTGGTTTTGGAGGGCCATTGATGAGTATATAATCTCATGGAGAGATCTCATTGGAGGTGCACTTCAACGTATAATGGAGTGCAAAGTTCTTCAACCATTTGATGAGGTTGGTGTCGTACCATGGGAGGATACCAAGTTTTTGCAGAATGAGATCCATCATCCACATTGGGATGAATGGTTGCTGATATGGAGCAAGGGGTTGCCAAACCACTTTCACATCTATGAAACAGGGCAGAAAGAAGCATGGCTGCACTGGTTTCTCTTGGGTGAGTATGGTTACCACCCAATGGGTCATATTTTTCTGATTCATTCCTTGCACATCACTAGAAGAATGCAGAAGAAAAAGGTATGGTTGCTTTGGTTGCTGATGAGAGAGTTTGGACATCACATGAAATATCTTATGTCCTTATATTTACTGTTGTTTGGGATATGTATCAAGTCTTTACATGTATTTATGTTTGGGATGTATCTCATGTTCATGTATGTACTTCGGTTTGGGGGAAAGTATAACTCTCACATGATGTGGAATAAGGGAGATTTTTTGTATTATGTTGATGAGACATTTCACATGTCCATTACTATATTGTTGCTCCATGACTTGCATCATGATGATGTAAGGAGGTAGCAAGAATCCTTGTTTCTATGGTTACTATTGAGAGATTATGGACTGAATTATTCCCATACATTGCATGACATTGTTGGAGGATGGAAATAGGAGGCCTTACAGTTTGGTTTCTGTTAAAGGATTACGGTCATTTTTACATGGTATGATGATGATGTGATGGGGCATCAAGATGCCTTATTAAGGTGGCTTCTCTTAAGATAATATGGCCACTACATTTAGTAAAATGATGATGGTGTATGGCAACAAGAGGCATTGATGTGATGGCTTCTATTGAGAGAGTATGACTCTCATATTCTCATTGATGTTGATTTGGCATCGCAACAAGAAGCATTGCTGTGGTGGCTTCTTTTGAGAGAGTATGGCTCTCTTACTTGTTTTCACGATGATCTAGCATGGCAGCAGAACGATTTGCTACATTGGTTTTTATTAGGAGAATATGGTTTGACATTGTTCATGTTTATCCATATGTCTCTACTTCTTGTTCTTCACTTTGTTGATGTGATGTTTGGATCCTACATGGCCAATAGGGCTAATGATGTGAGCATTGATAGATGCAATCTACTCTATGTATCATGGGTTGGAGAGATATTTCATGAGTTGGGAATTTCCACTTTGGGAGTGAACCACTTCATTTTATGTATCTCATGTGTAGAGGAGATCTTTGGTCATCATATGGTTTCCACTTGGAGATTCATTGATGAGGATGGATATCTAACTTTTCAGTTGGAGGCCATTCTAGAAATTCTAGAGAGGAAGCTTTGGAGCTGGACATGCATGACACATTGTGACAGATGGGGAGGCCTTCCATATGAGGATGCCATTTGGGGGGAGGATGTTTGTTGTAGCATCCACTTTTTCAGTTGCTTGAGGACAAGCAACATTTTACCGGGGAGGACTATAATATTCATGGAAAATTTTAGAGGCTAATATTCGCAGGTGGGCTAATTTGCCATGGTTTTTCGAAAAAAAAGATCCATCAATTTCCATTTTTTTATAAAAATGATTTGCCCAAATTTTACAGTATAAAATTATTTTACGTTAAAAATCTCCAACATTATATAGACAAGATATATAATATCATTATAAATTTTAATAATTTTACAAATACATCAATAAAAAATTTATAGTTTGCATATTAGGGACTAGTGAGATTCGCCAATTTTTTAAACTTCAAGATAAATTTCCATCCTTAAATTTTTCCCTGGTAATATTCCCAATTTTTCCACAAGATAATTGGAATATTAGAGTTTTTAATAAACTTAATTAGTTAAGTAAATAAAAGGGTGGAGGGACCCATAATTCTCAAAGATGAATAAAATCCACTTTTGATGTGTGTATGTGGATATTTCAGATCTAGATCTACATAATGGAGTAGTGGAGCAAACACTTAATGTGAAAGGAGTGGAGATCATGTATCATTAATGAGAAATATCATGGAGATTGAAGCAGTCAACTAAGATCATGGAAGGAATTAAATGTAAGATCATAGAGCATTCATGATGAGATGATGGAGGAAGTGGTGCATTAATGCACACATGATGGAGAGGGAGATCAATACATCCACACATGATGGAGATCATGGAGAGACAGCGCAGTCAACATGTAGAACTATGTCCACATGTACAACATAGTTATGAGGTGGGCTAAGGTATGAGAGGGCTCATAATCTATATAAAGAAGATGAAGGCACAATAGAAGGAGGATTTAGATTATTATTGATCTATGATCTTTTTAGATATGGATTTTTCATTTGACATTCAATGCACTCTTATGTTGTTTAGCTGAGTCTGCAGTGTTGTTTAGCATAGGGTGTTTTTGAGCAGAAATCCCGACCTTACCCACGGGGGACTTGTGTGCCTACTATGGGAAGGTTTTCTATTTATCTTTATTCATTGTTAGGCATTGGTGCCACATCTTCAGAAATAACACATTTTTGCATCAAGTTTTGAGAGGAGGAGGTTGTCCTTTAGTATTTTAGCTGAGGAGCCAGTGAAGGGTTCATCCTTTCACTTTTTTCTTCAAGATCAGCCTCCCAGCACTTCAAATCTATATGAGGCATCAGACCATCTATTGTTCATCTCCCAGTAGTAGCATTTCCATCAGGAATTGCGCATTCCATCCTGTAGATCCAAGGGAGAAGGGAAGTTGCTAGAATTTCAGCTAGTAAGCTAGTGGAGGACCATTCCTTCACATTGTATCCATTATTTCCATCATTCTTGAGCTGATTTTTATATCTTAGCAGCAGGATAGAGACCCTCCATCCTTTACAGCGCAGTTTTTATGAGTAGTTGTGTAGCAGCAGCTGCAATATTCAGAGGAGGATGGAGGAGCTATATCTTGAGCTTCTAGCCTGAGGATCTAGTGAAGGGATAAGCCCTCCAAGCTTAGATCTGATCTCGTGACATATTGAAACCATATATTTTTCAGATCCAACTTCAGATCTGCATACCCAGCAGTTGTATAGTGAAACCCCAAGAGGGTGATTTTCTTAGATTGACAGATCTGAGAAATCCTTTCTGGGTTATCTTGGGTTTCCATCATAGAGCCCAGATCTAGAATCTTGGCATCATCAGAGCTCCAGATTTCCAAAGATCTACATTTTCCTATTCAGCCAATAGTCATATATACATCATCTGCTGAATGGACATCGCAATATTTTCTTCCAGCATCTCTCCAGTTATGCAGTGCTTGTTGTAGCATTTTTTCAGGGATATTATAGGCCATCTCTTTGGCTAGAGTACCTTATTTTTGTACATTGTTGTAATTGAATCCATCTCCAAATGATAATAAAAGGATCACCTATTCTGTATATTCTATGATTGTTGAATCTTTAGATGTAAAATTTTTGTGTTACAAATATTTTGTTTGCTTATCAATGCATTATTCCATTTTTGGATATTACAGACTCCCTGAAGATAAGCTTCTTGATCTCACTACATTCTAACACATAGATCTTGTCCTTGAATCTCACCAAACCATCTGTCGTGAGACGATAGTATGCATCTTGATCACCTATACCTGTATGTTTACTTATACCTATACCTATACCAACACCTATACATGTACCTGTACTTGTTCTCTACTGTAACCTATTTCTAAGTTCCATATATATGTCATCGCACTGTCCTGTCTATAAAATAATATCTTGAAGATATTTCAAATACGAGCTCATAGTTGATATATGATTCATCTATACCTTCCTGCTAAGAGAATATGCAACTCGATTATCCTTTCCCTTTATATATCTTATCTCGAAGTCAAACTCACTATGGGTAGCCAACCATCTAGATTTTCTCGTTTTCAAATTCAGCTGGTCAAATAAGTATCCCAACCCACTGTGATCACTCATCAATACAAAACTCCTGCCAAGAAGATAGTGCCTCCACATCTTCAATGCATGGATGACAGTAACCAACTCAAGATCGTACATCACATAGTCATGTTCATGATCATTCAACTTCCTAGATTCATAACATACCACTTGTTCCTCCTGCACAAGGACTCAACCAAGACCTCTTTTACATGCATCTTTGCATACCAAAAACCCTTTATCCATAGATACAATCTTGAGAACTAGAGCATTGGTCAAAAACTGCTTCAATTGCACAAAACTAGTTGCACATTCTCTTGTACATTCGAACTTCTTACCTTTCCTCTACAAAGATGTCATAGGATATGCAATGTGCAAGAATTTCTTGATGAAACTCATGTAGTACCCTGATAATAATATAAATGAACTAACTTCATCCACATTCTTAGGAGTTTACCACTCCATGATGGCCCTTATCTTTTCTGGATCTACTGTTATGCCAACCTTGGAAATAAAATGTCCCAAGCAATGCACCTCTATATGAAATAAAATAAACTTGCTAATATTAGCATACAACTGATGCTTTCATAGCAATATTAACACTACTAAATTCTCAGCATGCTCTTCCTCATTCTTAGAATATACTAAGATGTCATCAATGAATATAATAACAAACTTGTCTAGATAAGGATGCAACACACTATTCATCGAACACATAAATATAGTTGGGGAATTATTCAAACTGAATGGAACTACAACAAACTCATCATGCCCATACCTGGTCCTGAAGAGAGTATTGAAGACATCCTCTTCTTTGATGCATCCTTGAAGATACCTTGACCTAAAGTCGATATTTGAGAACACTGTTTCTCCCTTCAACTGATCAAACAAATTATCAATACTCGGCAACATGTACCTATCACTGATGGTCACTTTGTTCAACTACCTGTAATTGATGAATAGCCTAAGAGTACTATCTTTCTTCTTTACAAACATAACTGGTGCACCCCATGGTGATACACTTGGCCTAATGTATCCCCTATCAAGAATCTCTTTCAATTGCAACTTTAACTCTAAAATCTTGGGTGTACTCATCTTATAAGGTTCCTTCAATGTTAGTGTTGCCCCTAGTACCAAGTAAATAGAGAAATCCACTTTCCTATGAGGAGGTAACTTTGAAATCTCTACCGGAATCACATCCTTAAATTGATGCAATACAAGGTACCTATCGAAGATTTCTGCATCCTCAACTTCTTTACCCTTGTCACTAGATATATTCACTGCAAAAATTACACAAAATTTCCTACAACTTCTCTTAGCCTCCATAGCGGTAACCATCCTAACTGATGTACACTTCTTATTTCCATGTAAGACTCTTGGTTGCCCATTCTCGTCCAAGCACTCAATGGATTTATCATAACAATCCACCTTGGTCATGTGAAAGTATAGCCAGTCCATACCCAATAGCATACTATATGATCCTAATGGAAATACATTCAAATTTGGTGTTCTAGGCATACCATTTAACTCAAACGCACAAGCTCTTACCCAATGGTGAACTTGCTTCTTCGTGCTTGTAGCAAACTGTACCAACCAAGATTTTGCATGCACTTATTTTTTTAAACCACACTTATCTTCTAGGTCAGGATTAATATAACTATAATTATATCCAGGATTAGAAAAAATAGAAATAACTTTATCACAAATCTTACCATCCATCTCAATGATAGATGCATGATGATATGCCTGCATGTTTTCCACAGCTGCATAAATTCAAGGAATTCTATGACTAACATCCCCAACTTTCTGCACCTCCTTTGCACTATAGATCTGGGGTCTACCACCCTCATACTATGGAAAATCCCTCTTACAATGATCTGTGCCACATATCCAAAACTGCAATGGTGCTCTACCATCACCTCTAGCCTGTTGCTCTCCATGTACCTTCTTAGCTATTTTGAACTTCTTGTAAGGAATCAAATTTTCTTTCTCATCTGCATCTTGAGGTCTTCCCCACTTTGGTGGCCATTTTCATTTGACTTTCTCATTTCCTTTCAAGTCATGCTTAGGCTCAACTTTGCACTTAGATTGCTCATAATAGTTCTTTAGTGTTTGAATGGCCTCCTCCAATGATCTAGGCTCATCAAAATCAATCCGGTCTCTGTATGCTACTGGAAACCCACTTATGAATCTTTGAGCCTTGGGCTTCTCCTCCTTGAGGAAAGGCACATATCTCAAAAACTGCAAGAACTTGCTAGCATACTCATCATATGTCATGGATCCCATATGCAACTCATATAACTCCTTAATCTAGTCATCATATTACCTTTCCAACAAGTACTTATTCTTGAAGAGTCGCTCAAGATATTCCTAAGTCAAGTCATCATCTCGAATTCCCTTGAAATTATTCATGTCTTCCCACCAAATATTTGATTTACCTTTAAGATTGAAAGTGGCTATCTTCACTTTCATGTTTTCTAAGTAATCACGCAACCTGAATAATTTCCTCATACCAAGAAACTGTGCTTTTTCTTCCTCTTATTTCTTCATCTCTTCGTAAAATGTAGGTAGTTTTTATTTCTTAAAATCATCTGGAAAATATCCCTTGTCAGTCATCCTATAATGATGATAATGATGATGATCACAATTCCTGTCAGAACCAGAACTAGAATAATACCTTTGTTGTCACCTCTCCAATCTAGAGTGTCCAAGAACCTACCACCTATAAATGTGTCTGCTCTATCCAACTTGTGAATACGATGAGACCCACTGCCATATGACTCGTTAGTCCCATCCTCTTGTCCATAGCTTATCTAAAGTGGTCCCTATTTTTTCAACTCTAATAGACTTTGAAGGATTGTTGCATTAACCTTTGCTTTTTTTTACTGTGCCTGCATGATTATATCATTATCTGATTTAAAACCCCTTATTTATTCCTTCAAACTTCTCAATGTGTCTGCTAAGTCAGAAGAGTTCCCAACACCATGCTGCTCATCGGATTCACAGGGAGAATATATGTAGTCTACCATATTTCTAGTCATCTTTGATTTCTTCCTACAGGGCATACTATGTCAGCTAAACCAAATCACAAATATACCAACATACCTTAGCATAATTTGGGGAGGATACATCCTGCAAGATCAACCGATCAATGTAATACATGTATAGACATAATCATAACAACATATAAACATTTAACACATAGGTATATCAAAACATAAAATTCATTCCAACTATAATCCAATCATCAATGCATGACCATACCCACTACACCTAACAAGACCTCATGCATGATGAAAACCACCATACCAATGTACATTGACAACATGTATACACTAACCATGCATAGACCATGTATAACCAGTCATATACTCATGATGAAACATTTCACAACAACACCATCAACTTTCTCATGGTGACATTACTGCAAACAAGAAAAACACCATGCATATGCAACAATCACACATAGACCATCATACAATTCACCCTATTCCACATTAATTGTCCACCCGGGGTTTGACTGGTTATTTCAAGGCTATCATAAAAAGTGTATGCAAGCCATAGTTTCCATACGCAGTATCGAACATTCAATTATAACATAGCAATGCGTAACAGCAAGAAATGACTATAAAAACAATTAGAGTATTAGCAAGACATGACTCATAGCAACACATCAATAAATCATTACAGTAATAAAGAATCACACGACAAAAATAAATATATGCACACACTAATCCAACAGTACTTGGTTAAGAGAGTGGGCCCAACTCCCTGATCAGGGATGTGGCGAGATTGGAATTATTAAATACTCAGGAAGTCATAATTTTCATTAATCAAAATAAATTACATAATTCTACTGTCATAAACATAGAAGTATCGTATCTCTCTCACGGGCCCAGTTTTATAGCCATCGTGATATTACTTATACATTAAAGTGATGATTGATAAGTCCTGAAATTAAGGAAAAATCCCATCTACAAATAGAAAACAATCCATGAAATAAAATACAATACAAAAAGATTGATTGCATTGATCAGGGAAGTTGAACCACCATTGCAGCTGGTATCTAAAGATAGCGCAGCCAGTTCGGTAGCATCCACTGAATTATAGTCTTTGAAAATCATCCCATCAAATTTGAAAAAATACTTAAGTTAGGAAGCCTCTTTAGGTAATTCCCCTACGACTGTGCTTCATTGATTAATAATTCATAAAGAAATGATAATAGATATAAATTTGTTGTTTAGAATACAAATTTACCCATTAAGGAAATAGAATAAGTATAGGAAAAGGATAAAAAAGCGGGTAAAAGGTAGTCAATTTTAGCAACCAACATCTCCCCCCAACTAGCCTTTCTGCATGTCCATATGCATCTCGTCACTTGCACAGATCTAGGTTGGAACCACTATGATTAGCATGAAGGTGTGCAAGATCATACTTTGCGACAATATCTGTTTGAGGAAGTTTAAACCCAACTGTTTGAAGACCATCCTTCCACCAATCATCATCAACCACATAAATGAGTATGTATTTCTCAAATGGTAGCCAAATAACGGGAAACCAAAATCTCAAACCTATCCATCGGGCCCCTGAATGATGCATACATGCAATTTTAGAAATTATACAAACAATATGTATATCAATGGATTAAATCTGATCATGTGATATACTAAAGCAAGATACTGAATCCTTCTACAAATCAATTGCGGAAAATAAACACGATTGTGAATCACAACAAGTAATAAAAGAAGAAAATAAAACCACAACACAGATATTTTCTCGAGGAAAGCTTACTACTCAAAACCCCTCTATCTTATATTGTATATTCACCAAGGAATCATGAAACAATTACAATGCACTCTTCTCGCAAGAGTCTCCTGCACTCTCACAACTGTCTCACACTGATCTAGAAAAAATCGGGCCAACACTTAGCCAATTCTCAAACTTTCTTCAGACTTCCTTTCTCACGCAATTCATGAGGAATGCAATCCCTATTCCTTACGAATTTCGGCCTTTCTCAACTACGCAAGTATCATGGGAAATCCTGTGGTGTTTTAACTGCATCCGGGCAGTTTGCTAAAAATACAACTGATAGTTAACATCCCTTTAATCTCTGCCTCAACTGGGTCTTCATCAGAACTAACATGCATGCATCTATTAATAATAAATAATCAGTCACTTGATATATCATTTCATGTAAATTAAATATGATTTAATTCACTTGACCTCTCACTAATGCAACAATCAGTTACAACTAGTTAAAATCACTCCAAATCACTTAACTGAGTTAACTGATTTCTCATGTGTTAAAATAATACACTAACTGCAACTTGGACTCTAAAACACATAGAATCACTCTGCATGCCTCACCAACCACCCTCAACTCGAAATTCATGAGCTAACTGAGTCTATCACACTCAGTTAAATATTACAAGTGTTTATGAGATAAGATTACAATTTAGTGTCCAATTTATTTAAGGGAAAATTAAATTAGACACATTTAGAATTTATTAAATAAATTAAATTGCACATTAATGTATCTCTAGGACCCATCACTACATGACCTGTGGTCCCACACTAGTGTGTGTTCTTTCATGTTGTTTTTGGATGCCAATTTCACTGTTTCTTGTTGCAAATTTCAACAAAAATATACCATGGCATTCTTTCCAAATCCCAGACAAAATTAGGGGCCCCAAAAGGTTTGCATACCCTCACTACTGATGATGACAACATCCAATGTTTCTGGCCGTCATCCCGAACCTCATCCTAACAAGAAACAATTTGTCTTGTACATATGTCAGCACACCACTTCTATGTTGTCAACATTTGACTCTTTTGTCCTTTAATATTTACAAATGTCCTATGCTTGTTGAAGATGTGATCAACTTGGAAATGCTCCATTCTAATCATAAGTGGTTTGTTCACCTAGTTTTCTTCAAACGTGTTGAAGGCCTTCTTCCACTTAACCTATTTAATCATGAAAGAAGTGAAAGATATCAACTAAAAATCCCACACAAATGGAATTGGATTAAATTTATGGTCATCCTTCAACAAATAATCATGCATGTAAAGCTCGCACATTAGGTGCTGATTCAGGGCATTGTGGGTTCTCAAAACTCGAAGAAACTATATAAGATCTTGTATTTCATGACTTATTTCCTGATGAATGCTCTCCAAATAGAGGAATAGGTATCGTTCATGTAGGAACAAAGCATAATTGTTAATATGGGGTCGGCATGCCACTACCTATTGCACCAAGTCAAACATTTCATCATTATTGGTCTTCAACAACTGCACTTGTCCTTCTAATTCTTCAATCCTTTCCTGTTTCTCCTCCAACTTTTCCTTTTATTTATCTAACTGGGTCATGTAGTCAGCTACTTGTTTCATAACTTGCTCTCAGATTCCTCTCACTATTTCTCGATGGGCTTCTAGAGGAATAGACCCTTACAAAAAATGAGATTCCATATTCTTCCATTTCTGGATTTCGACAGTTAGAAAAAATTCCCATGACTAAAACAAGTGAAAAAATGACTCGGTTTATGTGGCTGCTGAGGTGGTTGGCCTATCTTGAGACTGCATTGCTGCTAAAGTGGTTTCGACTCCAGGGTTCATGGAAGAATTACCATCAACCCTTTTATGCTTCCTCACTCATCTTTATAAGCACAACACTCATTTTCTCTACACTGTAATTGATACCTATCCTGGATGGGGGCCCTTCTCCTTGCACATTATTCAGTAAATTCTTGCTTAATAGGGACCTCCACCACTGGGTTTGTGTTCGGTGTTGCATTTGGCAGATTGACGTTAGTGAATTCATCAACCAGTTCCTCCTTTACCCTAATTTCTTTTGTTTTCTCCACAGACTGGGGAACAACAACAAATTTTTTTTCCACATGCCCTAGAATCTCCATGCTTTCCCTGAGTGGGTCCAATGGGATGGCATTCTAAGCATCCTTTTCCTATGGCTACTCCATTTTATGATATTCTCCTTCTCTTAGCTCATGGTTTGGTTTTGTCCCTTGTAGGTTAGAATCAACCACAATATTTTCTCCCAATTTCTTTGTGGGGTTAAAATCAGCCATAATTTGTTCAACTCGCTCTTCATTCAATGCTGGTTCTTGTATGACAGGGTTGACCATCATTTCTTCAAATGGCCCAAATTGTTCCCCCGTCTATGCTAGTTCTTGTGTAACAATGTTACCAGTGGCCTTTATGGTTGTCCCCACAAATTTTAGTATAGAGGGAGATAGATTTTCTTTCTACGAATGATTAGGGGAACACAATTTCCATACCCATGTTGGCTAGGGAAGAAGGAAGTGGAGAAAATAGAGTATCTTCCTCAATTTCCATCCTTTCAACACCTCCTGCATTATGATATTCGACTTTGTATTCTTCCCCCTTATATTCTGGTTGTTCTACACCTCCCGTTACTCTTCCTTCATATGCCTCTTCCACCAATTGTTCTATTTGTTCAGAAGTCGTCATTGGTTCTTGTGTGATAGTGTCAACTGTGACTTCCATTTCTTCCAATGGTTCCTTCATTGCTTCCGTAGGCGATGCTGGTTCTTGTGTGACAATTTTTACTATGACTTCCATTTCTTCCAATGGTTCTTTTGTTGCACCAATAGGTGACAACAGTTCTTGTGTGACAGTGTCGACTGCAAGTTCTTCAACTGCCAACGTTTTTCCCATCAATTCAACAACTACACTGGTTCTTATGTAACAATGTTAGCTACGATCCCCTCCACTTCAATTACTTTTGCTTCCAAGCCTACAGTCGACGTTGGTTATTGTGTGAAAACATCAATTGTGGTCTCTTCCTCCTCCATTGCCTCGACTCCAGTTGCTAATTCTTCCAATCCTTCAGCATCTGGCACTGGTTCTTGTGTAACTGTGTCTTTTGCAAGTTCTTTTCCTGCCATTGCCTCTGCTACTGCTACCAATTTCTCTAACTGCCGAAAATTTGACGCTAGTTCTTGTGCAACAACAACCTATGCATCTTCTTCTCCTACCATTTTCTTTGATACCATTTCCAATTCCTCTAACTGTTCTGTTATCACTCAGGTTTTCCTAGAAGTTGTGTAAGAGGAAAGTATACCCGAGGTAACCACAAACCAATCTTTTAGATGCAGAATCTAGCCAATCTGCATCCAGAGAGGGCTCTCTCTTTATGATTTATCTTTGTTCTTGGAAGGTTTTAGGCTAGTTATAGATTCAAAGTTTGTTTTGAGAAAATGGTGGAATCCACAAACTAAGGGCAAGGTTGAGGGCTTTCAGTCCATTGGGCTATGGAGTCTAAGGATGGCTTTACTGGATTTCTTTTCTAAACACAAGATGGTATTACAGGGCAAGATAGCTAGACAGAGAACAATCCTTAAAATTTAAAGTGGATGGATGGTCTTGAAGGGATGAAAGGCAGCTAAGAATCTTTCACCATGTTCAAGAGAAAGAAGAGAAATGACTACAAGCAAAGAGCAATGAAGGATTCTTTGTTATAGTAATCAACAATGGTTAAATTAGCGAAGCAGGAGCATTTAAGAATTCATGCTTATAACTAATTTAGAAGAAAACATTAAGAATAATAACATTTGAAAACAGAGTACAATTAAGCAAATTCTGTTTCAATCCTTTATGTAAATTATTCAGAAATGGATATGATGGTATTTATAAACTAATATAAAATTTCAGACAAAGGGTAGAAAAACTTATTGAACTGTAGTCCAACACATGAATCCTGCAACAAGTCTAGTGCTTCAAATCGTCATCCAGTAAGCCACAAGTAAATTTCTCCAAAAGCTTTTATTCCGAAAATCTCAATGTTACAGCAGAGTAATAGAATCCACCCTCAATACTCTCTTTGAGGGTTTATTTATACACAAAATAATCTTAAACAATCTTGCACTATCTTAGCCAATAATCTAGGCCGACTTAAAGCATAATTTACAAACAAACAAGAGACAAATGGTCTCGTGGATAGAATAATGTGTAATTGCCGATGTGCTGTTCCTTTCTTCGTGGACGTGCTGGAGGTAAGTGCTGAAATAGGGCTCTGTGTTGTCCCTTGCAGTATTTCTTTGGCTTGTTGGACACTCTTTATTCTCACGGATACTCTTTAACCTTTTCACCTGATACTCTTTCATCTGTTTTCCTGTTTTTACCATTTACTAGATAGTAAAGATAAATTCTCATCCTGAAAACAACTTTCATAGAATTTCCAACATTTATTTCCACCATTGATCATCTGGTATCATAGTTCTTCTGAGCTTTCTTAAAGTTTCATCTTCTTCAGTAAGTTTATAAAAGGTGGGCTCATTCGGAAATAGATATTTTATTTCATGTTCCAGATGAAATAAATTCCTCACTTTATCATAGATACTTTTCCTGGTTGGTAATGTTGATTCCGACGAGCTAGTAGAACAATCAGCTGTGTTTTTAGCATGAGCCTTTATTCTCTTCTCATAGGTTTCTAAGTCTACTATTTGATCTTCTGTGAGCATGGGACTTGGTAACCCACTATCCAGCAAAGCTTGAAATTTCTCTCTGAAAATGTTGATATCAACCAAAATGTCTGTGCACTTTCTTTCTAAATTTTGCATGAAAGTCCTCTTGGTGAAAACTCTCTTTGCTTCCAAAACTGCGCCTGTCCTGTCATCAATTCCTAACAATGCAAGCTGTTGCTTTGTTCTGGAATTCAAAAATTGAATGAGCTGATTGGCCTGCTCAGGCCTGCCTCGTAATTCATTTCTGGTCCTGTTTATTTCTTCTTGGGCAATTTTAACCAGCTCATTTTGTTCAAAGATAGCTTGAATGGAGGGCCATATGACCTTTATTAACTCTATGATGTTACCCCAAAGAATGTCATTTATTTCCTTTAGAGGCTTTTCCAAAGAAAGATCTTTTTCCAAAGCCTCAACCAATTTTTCCAATCTTTTTATCTCTCTGGTGTTATCAGCAGCTGTCTTTTTAGATGTGTCATATTTTTCCTCCAATTTTGTTAATTGAAATTTTGTTTCTTGGAGTTCTGTGACCCTGAGTTGTAGACTTTCCATCTGCTTTATTAATTCATCAGAATTCAGACCAGAAGTGTTCACCTGAGATGGCTGTATCTGCTGCCCTGTTGTTGTAGTACCTGTTGTTGAAGTCTGCTTGATAGTTTCCTGTTCTTGCAATGCTTTTTCCAATTCCTTCTCGGTTTCATTTAGTCGCTCGGTCATATTTAGGAGCAACTCCATCATTTCTTCCTGTGAATTCCCTTTTATAACTTCTTGGGTCTGAGGGTGCCTCAAGGCTGGTAGTTTTAGCTGTTTTCTGAGTGCAGCTATATCATCCTCTTTCTTCTTTATCAATGCCTCAATACCTTTAATGTCTTTGGGATTATGACCCAAACCAATGATTATCTCTTCTAAAGACTTTATTCTATTATCCTTGGCCTGTGAGGAGGCCTTCTCAATTTTCAATTGTGCAGTAGTGTTATTCAAAGAATCCTGCAGCGTTATAGCTGCCATGGCCTTGTTGGTGAGAGTAGAATAGACCATTTCCCCTGTTTGTCTGTGTAGCTCTATCTGGTCCAGGGGATGAATATCCTTTGCTAAAACTTCAAAATTTGTTCTGATGTAATCTGATGCTGAAGTAGGCTTTGGCACCTTTGTTTTGAAGTGTCTCATCAGCATTTTTACCTTGTGAAAGGTCAAATGCTGACATTAGCCTTTCTTGATTATGGGGAGCCATCTTCATATACTGATCATATACCTTCATTTTCAATGGATCATTCTTTGTTTTAATATTAATGAAGGTTCTTTTAATATCTCCAGTGTCTGTCTTTGGCGGTCTGAAAGAAGATACTTCAGTGCTTAGTTGCTTTTGTAAAGCTTTCCCTTTCTGGCTTATGTTTCTTTCACTTGCTGTGCCAGTTTGCTGACTATCTTCCCTTCCATCATCAAATACTTCATCTATTATTTCTACATCTGGAGGTGGATCAGATTTGTGTTTTTTAGTCTGATGTACCTGTGAGGCCCCTTTTGGAGGTGTAGTATCTGGAGCCAACCTCTTTTTCCCTATTTCCACATTTAATGGAGTTTGCATCTCTGGAACTTGGATGTGCTTTGCTGGTGTGGGAGAAGCATGTGATTGTTCCGGTGTTTTGGAAGTCTGTGGCTTTTCCGTCATGACCAAAGTTTCAATGACCTGAACTACAGGTTCTTTTCCTTTACCCTTGGGTTCTGCTGCTTCTGATGGACTGCTTTCCTGTAATGCTTGCTGTAGAGTGGCTGCTGAGGAAGTGCCAATGTAGGGTACCTGCACTTGACCATAAGATTCTAGGTCAAAGTTTTTCTCAACATCTTTCATCATTTTATTCATTTTGTCAGCTTCACTTTCTTCTTCAACAAGTGTTCCTTCAACCCATTCATCTTGATTTGCATACTGTTCTAGATCAGGAATCTTGTGGTGTATATAAGGAGAAGATTTATTCTTTAATCTCTTTTCACAAATAAAACCAACTGGGTCATAAGGAACCCAACGAAAAGATGTTTGGAACTTTTTGTCTAATAGATTTTCTGCTTCTCTCTCAGCCTCCCTAGAATTGCAGATGAAAGGACCTAATTGGCTTTTGATCCTTAACTGAGCTTTCTTCTTTACATTACAAAAATGGATCACATCTGAATTGTTCATTTGCGTGAAGTATTCCAAGGCAAAAATCCTCATGTGCACATATCTGGGTAACTTGAATGGACGTAATTCACATCCATAAATTCTGATGACTGTATGGTTTTGATATAAATACCAATCCCCAACTTTATAACTCTTTGACAGTTGCAAGGTCTTTCTAATTTCATTGCTGAGTCTTGGGGGAGGAATTCCTGTTAACAAAGTTGTTGCAAGATATACAAACTGATCAATGAATTCTGAGTAGGAGTAGGGAGAATCAGAGGAAAAATGAATGATGGGGGACCAAAAAATGACTGACCTGGGATTTGCCTTGGCATCAAGTTTTTGAACAGGGAAAGGGAACCTTTCTGACTGATAGTAGATCATGAGATGATAGATAACTGAGGAGTACTTAAAAACTTTTTCAGTATCTAGCCTTAAGAATTGATCATGGATCTTGTTGGCTATAAAGGAAGCAAAGTCATATTTAATCTCAGGAGGTTGCCCAGGAGTAAAAATGGATAGCAAAGCCAAGGTGATTTCATCCACATATTCACTGGTGTTGAATCCTAAGACAAAAGATATTATATTTACAATGAGCCTTCCTAATGGATTGAAATAGTAAAAACCATAGGGGGGAGACCCTTTTGGCTGATGCTCAGGTAACATGAAACGCTGACACATGGATTTTAGCTTTTCTGGGGTTAATTGCCTGGTTTTCTCAATCAATCCTTCCATGGACAATGGTGCTAATTCTTGGTCTGGTTCAAAGTGTAACATGGCATTGATAGCCTGGGGAGTGATGGGAAACAGAACACTTTGATCAGGAGCTATTACAGCCCTCTGTGTGGGATCATAGTTTGAATGACAATAATGAATGATTTCTGGGAAAATAAGGATTGAAGGAATGAGATACCTTGGGAGATTGGATTCCCACAACCCTATAAGATCTTGCCCCTTTGAGTATTCGTCTCTGCAGTGACAATAGCTCAATAGGGGACTTTCATCAAAATGCAGGTCTTTAATTTGGAAATCTTCATCTATCAAAGGTAAATAGTCCAATTCACGGTGAGGAGCATTCAATGGAGTGATATTCAGAGCTGCCGGGGCCTCCATTTTGGTTCTTGTGGATTCAAAATGGAGGTTTTTTGGTTTTCCTTACAGGCCGGGCGGGATTTCTAAAACGAAGGAAATTGGCACAACTTGGTGGTTCAGGGAGCAATTATACAGTTTTAAAACTTCTGGAAAAGGCTCAGTGACGATTTTTAATCACTATTTCAACGAAAAACAAAGAACACTGAGTTTTATTTGCAGTCGGGGCGTAAAAGGATAAATACCTGCTTTTAGACGGAAGCTGGTTCACTAACAGGTAACAGGTAATGGCGAGACTGTTCTTCAACACGGGCGCAGCGGAATCTTGGAGTGAATTGGTCAATTGCAGTGGAAATTTGAAAATCGCAGCGGGAGCTATGTCGTTTTCAGAATAACGAAAAGAACAGGAAAAACATGAAAATGGCTTTTAAAAGAGTTTTTATTTTTTCGAGGGATGACGTCATTGACGTACGGGAGTGACGTATGCAAGGGTGGTAAGCGGTAAGCGGGAAGTCCCCGCACCGCTTTTGGTCGAGGGTGGTATTGATCGCGGGGGGAGCGATTCCACAGAACGTTTGCCACGTGGATGTCTAACTTTTCAAATACCGCTCGTTCCCCGCTGACTAACTTTCTCACAAAGGATAGGTAGCGGGGTTCACGTGGACCATTGATATGTGGAGGATTGATCCGACGGCTGAAGCGATGGGTGAACATGCGGAGGGTTCAGAGGTGGGCCCATCGGGTTTTAAAAGAGTTTAACATGTAATTTAATCACCCCGGGGGATTTGTAATAGGCGGAAAGGTTATTAACTAGTCCTGATGACTAATTAATCCCATGTGCATAATGAAAGGGGTTGCGGCGGGGGTTTGCTTAAGTGGAATTCCACGTGGACGAACCACGGTGGCGCAAGACTTCTCCGAAGTTTTATTTCGTTTTAAACATACATATTGTATATTCCAAGTTTGATTTTTTCATATATATTTTTATTATATAGTAAATTAATTAATACAACTAATTCACCATAGGGGCGGGATTAATGTATAACGTTACATTTTAACCAAATGGCTTGTAGAAGCGGGTTTTAATGAATTTTAGGGAGATAAATACTTTGGTTAAAACATTATAATAAAGGGGTTTTTTTGGGGTATATATAAAAAGGGATTTATATACTTAGGATAGGGTATTTGACTAGGGATTTAGTAAAATAGAGTTAAATGTTAATATGGTAAAGGACAAGGAAACTCAAAATATTTTTGCATATCTAAGAAAGTGAAAACTTTTGAAGTAAATTTCAATGTCTGATCTTCACCACTTAAACTTAGAATGGCAAGTTATCTTGAGGGATTTTTATGAAATTTTGTATGAGTTTCCTAAGTAAAATGGGATTTTACTTAGGAAAAACTTGAAGGTGAATGATTATGATGATGAATTATCTTAAGTACTTAGGTCTTTTTGATCATTAGGCCGAGGGTCCGGTCCCTCCAGAAGTCAAGGAAATGCCTTGAGCCCCTTTGATCTCCAAATACCTTAGGACTTTGGGGGAAATTAGTAAAACTTTTGAGGGGAAAGTGATGAGGGAAGTTAATGAGTTTGACTTTGATTGCTGTGATTTTCCATTTTATTTCCTGCTTCAGTACTTATGATGAAAGTAAAGGTTCAAAAACATGTAGCAGCATCATTCATCAAATAACACTTTGCAGCACCATCTACCTACCCTATCTACTTAACACTACCATTTTCTCTTCTTTATTAGGGTGCATTTAGACTTGCAAACCCTTTCAATCTTTTTCTTTTTACATGATAAATCTATCTATTTCTACCCTTATTACATCCAAGGGCTCAGATTGAACTGTTGAGCACCTCTTATTTACTCTACCTATCTACTTATCTGCCAAGATTATACTGTTTGGTCAGATATTTATTCTCTAATCTATAACATGAAATTGAAATATGAGTAAGTCAAGTTTAAACAGTTTGACTTATTCATGAATTGTGGCAAAGGTTTAACAAGCTGTACACAATTTCTTTATTACAAAAATGAAATAGTAGTGGCATTTGGATTTGCACACTTTCCTTGGTCTATTTTTGATTGGGGTTCATTTCTTTCTCTTTTTTGACCATTTTATTCTTTTTACCCTTTTATCTTTCTTTTAGGGTATACCCTCTTTACATTTTTTAAATTTTTTGATTTTTTGGTTTTTCAAGAATATGGAACACCTTTGCTCAAGAAAAAGGTTTGAACATATTCCATAGTTCAATCAAGACAATCATGAAAGATGAAACCTATTGGTATAGGAGGCTAACATGTTCAACAACCAATCTTGGTTCTTGTGTAGCAATGTCATATACAACTTCTTATTTTTCCACTAATTCTTCCTCCACTCTTGCCGACATCATAGACACAAGCTATTCCTTTTCCAATTCAATGAATTTTGGTCAGGACACGGAAGTTTGTGATAGGGCATGCACCACCAATAACTTAACAAGCCTGGTTTGTGAGAGTTTCCAAAGCTTGGCATGACCGACCGGTGGACCGTACCATCAATTTAAGATTATTCCACAAGAAATATGGCATATCCACAAAATTCACATGACAGAATTGAATGCATGCAAGAAGTATAAAATGATATTTAAATAGGGTGGAGGGTTGACCTTCACAATTAATTTATCACATAAAGAAATATGCGACTTTGGCCCACAGTTTCAGCAAAGATTTCCAATCGTATCCCCTACCTTTTTAAACCATGGTTTCTCCTGTCTGCAAGAATAATTTTAGGAATTCTGGTAATGGAAAATTTTGGGAAAACCATTTCTGCCCCCTTTGCGGCAATTGGCACTAACCGTTGAGATGATTTCTTTAGTGACAGAAATGTTCAACCCACGTACTCTGGAATAATTTTCATCTAATTTTATTGCAAATTCGACTGTAATGGCTTCATCGAAAACCTGGAACCTTTCAAAATACGTGTGCCAACCTACATCCTGAAAAAATTGCCATACATCCGAATTGCATCAAACCTGAACTATGTTTTTTGGTTCATGCCTCAAAGCTTGCCCATCTTGTTACACAGTAATTTGTCACCATCCCTGCAATTCTGCATCCTGCACATTGGAGGGCCTTTTCTGTGACCTGTGAGTAGTAACATAACTTGAAACCACTTTCATGGCATCCCCCTTGACAAAGACCATCATTCCTCTGAAGATAGTTTCCTTTGAAAACCCTAAAAACTGATCTTTTGGCCTTGGCGCGACTAGCCAGTTCAGCCCTCGCACCAATGGGGAAAATCCACCAAAGAGAGCGCGCCAATTAGTGCTCTGTCCCGGTGTCTTGCTCGCGCCAAGCTTAATAAGGATTTAAAAAAAAAAAAAATGGCAGAAGTTCGATTCTAACAAACTCCTGAACGAGTCTCTAAAATGAGTTGGGAGGTTTGGCTCCAGATCTCCATGTATGGGAGGTGGTTTTCCACCTATCATGGAAGCTTCCTTAAGGATAGGGTCAATCCCACAATTGTAGGGATCCCAACTCCCCTTTCACCATCTATATAAGCTTGCCATTTTCCCTTAGCAAGCTAGAAGTAAGAGCTAAATCTGTAGCAAGGAGACTATCGCCAGACAACCTTTGAGAGCCAAGCCGAAGAGAGAGAGCTTTGTCCCATTTCCAACGAGATTCATTGATACGTGCTCCACTGTCAGCCCTGCCGAAGGAAGATCCAGCATCAGAGCTTTAGGTTGTATCTTTCCTTTGTTATTATTAATGATAAGTGAATTTGATTATGGTTTCATTCGTGTGTCTTTATCTTCAATGCAATGAATTACATCCTCTCTGACTGATGTATGGTTACAAGATTTAGATTCTATGTTGTGTATCGTTGTTTTTCTTCACATGTGTGCAGGTGTTCGGATGTGTTAAGCGGAAGGATCGTGATCTGCCAAAGTGGAGGATGGGAAACATCATCCTTTATTCAACGACCATCGCGTAGGACCTGAGGCAGGAAACTCGTTATGTTTTGTCATTTTTGTAATTAGAGACCTACGTCATTATGTGACTAATTGTTGCTAGACCCGATCTAGGCTAGTAGGGATCGCCTCTCTCCACAGAGGGGATTTACCTCTCCAACAAACTGGCGACTCCACTAGGGATCAGTGGGAGTTAGTCCTTCTTCCGTTTGGGTTGTTTTTTGGATTTTGGTTGATTTATTTGCTCTTCTGGTTCACCTTCCTTGGTCTTAGACCCCTGTTCAGTTCCAGAGGATCAGATCTGACCTCTGCTTTTCCGAAATTTTCATCTTTTCATGGTTGGCTTGATTGGTGCGGTTTCCACCCTGACAGTCGTGCCCATTGGCACAATTTTCCAGTTCATCACCCATGCCATCCCCTGTTTGGCATGGATTATAGCCAGACAGTTGCGCCATTTCCTATAGGTGTTAGGGTTTTCCCTTGTTCGAGAGTTTTTTTGGTCAGTACTTTTGCTTCTGGGTTATTTTTATATTTTTCTTGAAGTGGTGAGTCTGGTCTTGGTTGGGAGAAATTCTTTGTTTTTTCATTTCCAGGCATTGGCACTTTTTGTCAGTTAGCAACCTGCGCCAATTAGCCATTGGCACTAGTTGTCAGTGAGCATGTCGCGCCAATTGGCGCTAGTTTCACCCACAAAGTCGTGCCAATTTCAAGGCGTGTGAAAATTGAGATTTTTTCCCTAAATCCTTCACCAGTGTGTCTTTCCCTTCCAGTATTTTCTCTGTATGAGCATATATTACATTGCTCATTGTTTAGCTAAAATGTTTTATTTCCATGATTGCTTGATGTAAAATGGAATGAATGCCTTGTTTTGATCTCATGCTTTGGAAGTCCTCTTTGTGTTTGACCTCATATGTCTTGTCACCTTTTGAGGAATTTCGTTACAAAGTGTTTGAAACAATGATTGCATTCTTAGTGTTTGTTTGCATCCCTTTTGCATTCATCCTTCATTAAGAAGATTTGCGTTCATTTAGTTTTCGTCTCAAAGTTTTCTTTTCGTTAAAATGCATTAGATCACATTGCATTGAAAAGTATTCATGAGATTTATCATTGAAATCAAATCACATTATTTAATGATTGAAAAATTATAATCGCATTGAGTGCATTCTATTTCATTAAAAGCATGCATTAAGTAGATTCTCATTTCATCGAAAAATGCATTGATTGCATTCTTATTCTTTCAAAGAAAACGAAATTGTGCATAGATTACAATTGCATAGTTTTCAAAAAAGAGGATTTTTCATAGATTACATTGCATAATTAGCATCGTTGAATGTTTTAGATTACTTTTGGATGGTGAAAGTCATCTAGTTTGGAAAAAGTTTCGTTTTCAGTATTGTTGTTTGTCACATCATTGTTTGAAGCTCTTCCCTTAACTAGATAGCATTCATTGAATTGAAATATTTCTTTTCTCATATAGCTGCATATAGGAGATTTTCAGATGGCATGCAGTAGGGCCTTGAAATCGAAACGTAAATTGAAGATCAACTTTAAAATTTATTCAATTAACCTAAGGCAACATTGAAACCTAACGAAACACTTTTAGTGGTCTAGGCTAGTGACGTGTTCCAGTGTCGTTAAACCTAGTAGCTGTCGTTTGCCTTTTGGCTTTAGAAAACACTAGTACGAACTTGTGCTCCCCGTACCATCGTGTTTATAAAGGGAGACCCCACTAGGTTGCTATCCTTTATCCGTAGGAAGCCAAGTCTGCCGCCTTATACCCATGATACACTGGACACAACATTCGGGGAGATTACCTGCACATACGTCAAGTCCTTGGTTGATTTCTCTTTCATTTTTAACCAAGGTGTATATGGTAGTTCACGGATATCTGGTACACCCATCTGCCTAGATTACCAGAGCAGTCATTTTTTATCTTTACTGACTCATTAAATTTGAAAAGATCATCAAGCACTTGTCTTTTCACA
Source organism: Pinus albicaulis (assembly GCA_034641835.2). Taxonomy (NCBI): domain Eukaryota; kingdom Viridiplantae; phylum Streptophyta; class Pinopsida; order Pinales; family Pinaceae; genus Pinus; species Pinus albicaulis. The sequence goes on from CM076569.1 coordinate 499,187,934, forward strand.
CTTGTTTCCAAATTGAAAGAGAAAGAGTCATCTTTTGCTTGTTTCTTGACTCTTAAAATATGAAACAATAGAGTCTGGTTTCAGTGTTTTAAAATTAACTGCCCACGAAATATTCCTGGTTAAAGTTATCATTCCTTAGTGTTTTGTTTTAAGGTTGTTTCTAATGGCAACTTTTTCGAAGTTTACCAACCAAGGAATCCCCTCCGAAGGGAATCTTGGTCCTTTTCATCCTTTTGGAAATGTTGGCACTCCTTATATGGAAACGTTGTCCCTTCTTGGGTTAATTGTTGGGTTTCCTGTTTGGTTATTTTCAACCTCGATGGTCCCGAATGCCTCGATCTCTGTTCAACCGTCTCCTCCACCTGAACAACATCATGTTGATTCTAAAGTGGACCCATCCCCTTCTTCGCCTATTTCTGCGTCTTCCTCTTCTGCTTCACCTGGTGAAAGTCTGGATTCAAGTAATCAGGTGGCTAAGAAGAAGAAGAAGAACACTAAGAAGAAGAAGTTTGATAAGAGAGAGGCTAAGGCTGCAGCTAGTTCTTCCAAAACATCTCCTCTTGATAAACTTTCCAACCCTCTGTGGAAAGCCAAGTTCCATTATATGTTGTACCAGGGAGACCATCTTCTTTAAGACTTCCCTTGCATTCCCAAGGTGCTTGAAGTATGGTCCAACAGTCGTCCGCTGTTGCCTTTGGCTTCTGGGAGTCAGGTTGGGGGCACATCTTCAGCTAGTGCTGGTAAAATTTCTAAGAAGCAGGGCAAGATTATCCATCCCTGTAAGTTGTGTGAAGGGAACCATGCCATTCACCTTTGTCTGTATATGGATGAAGCCAAGAGAGTTTTGGAAAACTCCACTATTTCTACACCGTGCCTTCCGGCTGGTTACAAACAGATTTCTTTGAGTCCTTCACCAGTTGATTCAACGATTGGTCAAGAATCATCCTTGGTCAATCCCTCTCCCCCGGAAATTCAAATTCATGAATCCACCCCTGACCAGCCACTGGTCGTGGGATCAGTTGAGATGGCCCCGTCTGCGGTGCACCAGGTCTTTTATGTTGAGAGTGGATCTCATATCCCACAGGTTCTTCTTGTTTCTTCAGATTCTTCGAATGTGGAGAAATATTCTCCTGTCCCTATAACTCAAGAAGCTACTCCTCCGCCTCCCGTGATGGAGGTCTCGGAGGATACCCCTCCCGAATCCGTGATGGAGGTCATGGAGGATGCTCCTTCTTCTTCTGTAACACCATGGAAAGACCATCTTGGTTCAATGGTAGCCCCTTCGAGTAGTTTAGTCGCTTCCTTTGATTGAAGTCGATTCGCAGGTTATCGCCTTCCTTCTTATGTGCCCTTTGAGATCACGGTACAGGCCTCCCATCTGGTCATACCCAGCACCATTATAGATGAAAGTGCATCTGTTAGTATTTTATCCTCAACTACTTGGCAAGCTTTCGGTTCGCCGCCGCTTGTGCCTATTACGCAAAATCTGTTGGCTTTTAACAGAGGAACCAGTCAACCATTAGGGATCCTTCCGAAGTTGCCTGTTACTTTGGGAGGGAAAATTGTCCATATGGATGTGATGGTTGTTCCTAGCCCCTTGGACTTTAATTTACTCTTGAGCCACGATTATACTTATGCCATGGTAGTGCTTGTCTCCTCCCTCTTTAGTGTGATGTGTTTTCCGCACCAAGGTCGGATCGTGACCATTGATCAACTTTCATTCTTTGGTCCTAACATGACATCTGGTCCACCATCATCCCTTCCAGATCTTTATCCGTCGATCGTGTCATCCCCGCTGCATGTCAATTATGTGGCTACTTGTCCTGTGCCCGTATTCAGTGATAGTGCCATTGTACATCATGTGCTGGGGGCATTGGGTCCAGACTTCCAAGATGTTTTCCTTCCATTGGATGGGAAACTCTTGGAAGCGATGACTTCTTATTCATTACGATACAGCTCTTCGAAGCACAGTTTGTTTTCTTGTGTCAAGCTCCTTAAAAAATGAAATAAGGTCTTCGAAGCATAGTTCATTTTCTTGTATCAATCTCCTTAAAAAATGAAACCAGGTCTGTCAGAGCATAGTTCGTTTTCTTGTCTCAAGCTCCTTAAAAAATGAAACAAGCTCTTCAGAGCATAGTTCGTTTTCTTGTGTCAAGCTCCTTAAAAAATGAAATAAGGTGTCATGAGGATAGTTCTTTTAATGTGTCAACCTCTTTAAAACAATGAAACACGTTCCCGTTCAATTCGAGTCTTTGATAAGATCTCGTAAAATCCCAGTCAAGTCTTTCTCTTGATCTCGTAACTTGAACCTTCACTCCATCTACCTTTCATTTGGTCTGAAGCTTGGGGGGCATGTACCTAGAATTGAGTCACCATGCTGGGGGCATGCTTACTTTTTCAAGCATAGTTTGTTTCCGTTTCAAGCTTGTGTAAAAATGAAACCAGTTTCAAGAATAGTTTATCTTTGTTTCAAGATTGTGTAAAAATGAAACCAAATTCAAGAAGAGTTTCTTGATTTTAAGCTTGTGTAAAAATGAAACCATTACCTCTTATGATTGCCATTTTATCAGCTTGTTTTTGACAGATGAGCCTTGGTTTTCTCACTCCATCGTCACTATCTGCTTGGCTGATCATACACCTTCACTTGATTGTGCTACCCATTCCTGAGGAACTGCTACGATGAGTGGTCTTGTTAGCCAACCTCTTGATCTTTATTTGTTCTGAGCATTTCCACCATTACCAGAACCAGTTGCTACCGTTTATACCACTCGTTCCTCCAGGAGGAGTCATCTTTCAGCTCTTTTCTGACTCTTGAAAACTGAAAATATTGTCGAGTCACTTGTCGTTTTGAACTCGTTAAATTGGCTATGAAACGACATCTACCTAGTATACATTTACACCTTTTTCGGGCTGGGATAGATTATTTACGAAAAAGGAATACCCTATCCTATCACGACTAGGAGGTTCTCTTAGACATAGTTTTCTACCTTTTTGGATTTGCGAGACTATCTACGAAAAGGGACTATTGTAGTTTGCTTTTCCACTGTATTTTCAAACTCTCTAAACATGAAAGATGCCAAGTTCTTCCTTTGTCAGACTCGTTAAAATCTGATGACATCGAACTCCGTTGTAATGACGATACTCGAGTTCCTCCTTCCTAGGGCTCGTTAAATGTACTAGGTTGGATTTGTCCAAAGGAAAAACTTATATGACAAGCATATGGTATCCTCTTCAAGCTTGTGTAAAAATAAATAGGTACTCGCCAGAAATGGTGGGGGAAAATGGAACCCATATCATAGTCATGTCGGTAGTATGTCACTCTGGAACATGGCACTTGTCTACATTCGTGTCGGGTTGGGGACATCTCATCTCGATATTTTCTTGCCTCCATGGGTTTGGGTTATCCTTTTTTACCTCTCATCTGCTCTTTGCCTCGTCATCATGACCTCAGATCTTTTGATGTCAAATACTTCCAAATCCAGTGTCGTGCCGCCAATATGTTCAAGAGAAGTTGACCTTTGCAGTTTTCAACCCTCCTCTGATTCTCATCTGATCTTGATTCACAAACATTATGTTCCTCTGTCTCGTGTCAATGATGTGGGAAACACTATGGCCCACGTTCGATCAAGGTCACTTCCTATCAACTTCAGCTCATTATCCAAGAAGATGATCTAGAGACTCCCTTTTGGTACCTTGGAGCCTGCATGCCTCAATGGCGGGTTCTTCGCATTCGACGCAAGGTTTTCATCATTGGCCTTCGATCGAATTATTATGTAGGTGTTTGACGCCAGCTCACTGTTCACATTTCGTGGATTGTACCTATAGTACCTTGAGGGCCATCGTCATTATTGGTGGTTTCTCTCGCGTCTGTTAAAAACTTTCATTATTGGCTGGTAATTAGACGATGTTCTTGCATGTTCAACTTCAGCTCACTCATTCACATGCGAGGACTTGTACTCTGTTCGGGTCGAGATGGAGCGCAAGACCCTGGTTTTTGTCTGATGACACCCAGGCTGCGGGTATTTGTGAATTATCATGATTAGTTACATGACTCATTGATTAGATGGCTGCGACCATACCTGAGTCTACTTGTTGATCCTTTCTAGATGGCTGTGTCCATACCTTGGATCCTGATTATCGTATACTCTATCATGGATGGTTGCGCCCATACCACATATCACGTATTTGAGATATCAGTTGTATTTGTTTATGCAGGTTTTCCGATGACAGTGTTTTCAGTTGGGTACGTTCTCATAAAGCATTTCACCCCCCTCTCTCTCTCGGGCCTCATGCTTTAGGGGGCATCTGTTACACAGTAATTTGTCACTGTCCCTGCAATTCCCCATCCTGCACATTGGAGGGCCTTTTCTCTGATCTGTGAGAAGTAACATAACTTGAAACCACTTTCGTGGCATCCCCCTTGACAAAGACCAGCATTCCTCTGAAGACAGTTTCCTTTGAAAACCCTAAAAACTGATCTTTTGGCCTTGGTGCGACTAGCCAGTTCAGCCCTTGCACCAATGGGGAAAATCCACCAAAGAGGGCGTGCCAACTGGTGCTCTGTCCCAGTGTCTTGCTCGCGCTAAGCTGAACAAGGATTTAAAAAAAAAAATTAGTGGCGGAAGTTCGATTCTAAAAAAATCCTGAACGAGTCTCTAAAATGAGGTGGGAGGTTTGGCTCTGGATCTCCATGTATGAGAGGTGGTTTTCCACCTATCATGGAAGCTTCCTTAAGGATAGGGCCAATCCCACAATTGTAGGGATCCCAACTCCCCTTCCACCATCTATATAAGCTTGCCATTTTCCCTTAGCAATCTAGAAGCAAGAGATAAATCTGTAATAAGGAGACTATCGCCAGATAGCCTTTGAGAGCCAAGCCGAAGAGAGAGAGCTTTGTCCCATTTCCGATGAGCTTCATTGAGACGTGCTCTGTTGTCAGCCCTGTTGAAGGAAGATCCAACGTCAGAGCTTTAGGTTGTATCTTTCCTTTGTTATTATTAATGATAAGCGACTTTGATTATGGTTTCATTCATGTGTCTTTGTCTTTGATGCAATGAATTACATCCTTTCTGACTGATGTATGGTTACAAGATTTAGATTCTATGTTATGTATCATTTTCTTTCTTCGCATGTGTGCAAGTGTTCAGAAGTGTTAAGCAGAAGGATCTTGATATGCCAAAGTGGAGGATGGGAAACGTCATCCTTTCTTCAACGACCATCGCGTAGGACCTGAGGTAGGCAACTCGTTACATTTTGTTGTTTTTGTAACTAGAGACCTGCATCATTGTGTGAACAATTGTTGCTAGACCCGATCTGTGCTAGTAGGGATCGCCTCTGTCCGCAGAGGGGATTTACCTCTCCAACACACTGATTCCACCAGTTGCTCTGTAGTAGCACTCAAAGTAGCAACAAGATCGTTGAGGAGAGTGTTAGCTAGTAACATTGCAGTGAAATTAACCATGAAAGGGAAATTCGATGAGGGTTGATGGAAAAATCCATGGTAGATCGTAATAATTATGGTAATTATTCCAACATATTTGAAAAGACCAAAATTAGTTACTATTGTGCATATTCAAATTCCAATGCATATAGATAATCATGCGGGATATGGTGAGGATCAGAGCAATGATCATGGGGGTGTACGAGTTGGCGTGAGGTTTGAACGCAATAATTGTCCATCATTTTTAGCTTTAAATGTGATATCTCCCACCAACTAGGGAATGATCGTTCATGGTCATGTATAGTTATGTCATAAGTGAATTATCAATAAAATCCATAAAAGTAGGTTGGGGACGTACCTGACGACTTACCTTGGTGAAGTAACAACATCGAAGGAGTAACAACACCGAAGGAGTACTAAGCACCAGCGGAGTAACAAAACCGAAGGAGTGACAACAATAGTCAGATACTTAGATGAAATTTCCACGAACAGAGTAATAGCACCAGAGGAGTAACATCAAAAGTGAAATACTTAGACAAAATCAACACCGAAGGAGTAACAACATCGGGGGAGTAACAAAATTGGAGGAGTAACAACATTGAGGGAGTAACGAAATCGAAGGATCAATAACACCAGAGGAGTAACAACACTAGTGAAGTACTTAGAAAACCAACCATCAAAGGAGTAACAACACCGAAGGAGTAACAACACTAGTGAAGTACTTAGACAACCAACCATCGAAGGAGTAACAACACCGAAGGAGTAACAATGTTGGAGGAGTAACAACACCGAAGGATTAAAAACGCTAGTGAAGTACCTGCAAGAAAAACAATAATTGAGTAATAATAACTGTTGGGCCAGAATTGTAATCTACGGATAAACTACGCTTCCCTAGACCGGTGTCTAGTCTAGAACAATAGGTGAAAGACTGCACTACCCTTTTTCCTAACTCAGAACAGGTATACAGAGAGGATTGGATGCTTAATTGTTTCAGTCACTTCCAAATGACTCCTTTCTGTCGCTTCCACTACAGCCTCAACTTCAAGTGGTTTCAAATAGCTGAATGATTCCTGCAAGAAAGAGCACTGAAATAGCAGAAGATACAATAATATAGATATCTATTCAAGTTAATTAGCCAAATACGTTAAGCATAAACTACATTCATCAACAAATATTTTACATGGAAAATAAAAGTAAACATGGATGCATGTAGGGAAAAATAAGAAGTAATATTTATTGATGGTAGAAGGAGAGGTTAAAACCTAGTGACTGATTCATCATGACCTTCCAGTAGATTTCCTTAGTCTCATCACAGCATAAGTCTCTCCACCACAACTCCACAAATCAAACTTTCTACTAAAAATTCTCCAACATTTCTCTACCCAAATTCTTCCTCCTTGAACACTTAGCTTTGTGTTCAATTTATAGATGAACTGTAGGTTTTTTTGCAGTAAATTACATTCCAAAAATAGGTAATACATGTTTTCCAATCATGTAGATGTCAAATGGACACTTGGATTTGAAGCATGACACATGTGAACCCTTCTAGAAGACAATGGCCAAGTGGAGATTCCAGAACAATGAGAATTTCGCTCCCAATATTATCAACACACCTTTGAATGTCGGGAAGTGCTTTGAAGAGTAGCCAAGAATGGAGCTACCTGCATATGCAACACACTTAAGCCCCTTAGAGCATGCATTGGTGAGTTCCCACATGTTTAATAATAAGCTTCAAACCATGGAAAAGCCTTGCTTTGATAAAAGTCTTGCTTGATTCATGAATGTTTCCTGTCTTAGAGCATATAGCAACTGAGATGATAGGGAATGACAGACCCTTTAATCATCAGTCCTAGAGATGTTGCTGAGTTAGCCAGGTCATTGGGAATGGTGCCCAAATTCCTATAACAATTTCCCCCTAAAGCATGAGATCCAAATAATAAGAACATTTGACTGAGATGCTTTACACTGTGATGAGACTGGAATCAATGTGGAACGGCCACCTGCATCAATATTAAAATACATTACATCATGATAAATCCTCTATTGATAATAATTGTTGAGGGTAGGAATTCCCATAGTCAACACATAAAACAATCTAATAACATGTACATAATTCAGAAAGTCGTCTACATTGGAATGTTGCCCAGATGCAGACATCGCCTAAAGATATAGGCCCATGTTTGGATGACAATCTATATGTAAGGTCACCATATAGATGATGTGTACAAAAAACCTGAAATCACATCCTAGATGGCTGAAACTAGATCCAGGGTCTTCTTATCTCATTCACTCGATCATTCGGGTACAAGTCTAGCCATGCGAATATATGATTTGTTGTCGAACATGGAAAGACATCATTTGATTACCAACCAATAATGAAAGATGTTAACAAATGTGAGAGAACCACCATTAATGAAAATAGCCCTCAAGCTACTGCAATACATTTTTTAAGGCGTGAATAGATGATTTGATGTCGAATGCCAAACAAAATATTTCAGTCAAAAGTCTGGAAGCGATGATCTTGTCGATGCTGTAACAAGCCTCATGGTACTGGAATCTGATGTTTCTAAGTGAACTTCCTGGATATTGATTTGTAGTCGACAGGAAGTCACCTTATTGCAAAACTAGAGTTACTGATTTCGGAGACAAGGATATGACTTGATATAGAAATTTTCAGGGATGAAGGTCATGAAAATGAAGGTTTATGAATATTGCAGATGGATGAGTTCTAAATCACTGGATGAATTCTCTTGAACATATCGACGACAATGTGATGAGTTGGCAGCATTGAATAAAAACTGAAGTGAAGGTATGATGAATCATAGGTGTGAATGAACCGTCAAGATGATTACCCAACCCAAACAGTCACAGACATGGAGTGAAAGAAGTGTCATGTTCAAGAGCGACTTGCTACCAAAAAGAAACTTTACTTGCTTTTCCCAAATTTTCCCCGGTCATTTGTCGACTAGTACCTCTTTATTTTTTAACAAGCTTGAGGAGGATAACATTTTATTGATATGTAATTCAACCCTTCGGGCGAATAAATAATGAAGTATCACTATTTAATAATTTAACAAGTCTAGCGATGAATGAAACTCAATTCTTGCCATGATTGAAAAGCCCATCGCTATTTTATATTTTAACGAGCTTACCGATAGTGACAACCCAATCCTTTTTCATGTTTAGAGAGTCTGAAAAAGAGGACGAAAGAGGACTCCAAAAGTACCTTTTCGTAAATTTTTCTCTCAGATCCGAAAAAGTGTAAAATAATATCTGAAAGAACCTCTTTGGTCATGTTTAACCAAGGTATTCCTTCTTTGTAAATAATCCATCTCAGTCCAGAAAAAGGTTAAACTTATACTGAGTAGATATCAATTCATTTACTTTAACGAGCTCGAAATGACAAGTGCTCGGCAAACTTTTCATATTATTGGAGTCTGAAGAGAGCTGAAAGAAGACTCTAGGGGTTCCTTTTTCACTCTTATAGAAGCTCGAAAAAGAGATAAAAGTGCGCTTCAATTCCTTTTTTGTTTTTATCAAAGCTCGAAAAATAAGGAGAAAAAGTATGCTTTGTGGTCAATTCCTTCTTTGAAATAAATTTGCATGACCAATCTGTTCATCAATTGTATTTCCTATTCAGAACAACATCAAATGGATTAAAAATACCTGTCTCATGATAAAAACATAATAAAACCATAGTCATAGCAATAAATTTAACTTGAAAATAATTAAATGACTATATAAAGCAGTTTCACTATTCATTTTTACCATTCCATAGTTACCATTTGCATTTTGGAGCTCTGAACCTAATTTTTCCCCCGAACTTTAGGCTTTTATTGCGGTCATTTCAGTGGACGAATTTCATTGCTGTCTGATCCAGGTCAGTAGTAAAAACCTCCTCTTTCTTTCAGTAGTCATTTCATTTCCATTCTTTACAAATTTTTAGGGTTTTGAGGCCCCTAGGGTAATTTTTTCCTAAAATGAGGGCAACACACCCTTGTACATCAAAACCTGCATTGCATAGCAGGTACAGTGAAGGGTACCTACATATGCAATGCAATGTCTTCACCTAGGGAGTGCATTGGGCGTAGTTCATGTTTTCGATTTTCAAGATGTGCTCAAAATTTGCCTAGTTTTCTGTAATGAATGGTACCTAATGGATCTTGTGGTTGATTTTCAGGTTTCCATTGGATAATAATGACGATTACATGGAGAGAAAGAGAACATGAAGAACAATATATGATTGCCTTGAATGATCCGGGTACTGTAAGAGCTTTAAGATATTATGGGCTGCTTAAGTACTTTAAACTGTCGGGAATGAGGCAACAGATAGAACTCTTGGATTTCCTTGTTCGAGCATGGGATCCAACGATAGAGGCATTTCACATAAAAAATCAAGTGTTGTCCATAACAGTTGAGGATGTGTATTTTCTCATAGGTTTTTCGATGAGAGTTTTTTCCATTTCACTCAAAGGATCTACCGTTGGAGGAGAAACAGTGAGGATTATGTTATGCAGTATTTCTATCCAGGGTCAGAACCTAGAAAATATGGAAAAACAAAAATCCGTGATGTCAGGGATTTTCCTCTAAGAACCATCCTATTCACGGTCGCTAAACTAGCTGGCACCGTTACACTCCATGTGGCAAACAGATCATATATGCAGTATGCGTTGGAATGCTTAGAGCCAACAGTTTTCAACTGGTCTGAAGATGTTCTATCTCTGATAAAGGAACAACTAAATAAAGCAAAGGGAGGAAGGAAGAAAAATTTCAGTTATGGTTCTATCTTTATCTTCTTCGATTTGGAACGGATTCCACTAATGCAACCACAACATGTAACATTGGATATATCTAGTCCTAGAGATCCTCGAATGCAGAGATGGGTAGAACTCATGGGTCGGCATTCAGGCCAATCGACCATTGTGTTCTCAACTGCATTCTTCGCCTAGTTCAGGTGATAGATCTTCGCCATCAATGAGTATGCATATTTAGGCGTCGACTTCCGAGGAGATCTAGATCTAGTTTTACCAGAAGGCGCTCAGTGGGGTGCAATAGGTAAGATTTATTTGACCATGTTTTTTGATTTTTATAAGGTTTATACAAATTTTTTTGTGTTTTGATTTATTTCCAACACTAAACAAAATGTTTTAATGTAATGCAGATATGGGTTGCATTCAACCAGTAGAGGAACCAAAGCGCGAAGCGGATGCGCCAGCAGAGAGGGCTGTCGGGACAATAATCCTTCTGACCTTGATATGGCTGAGACTCTTGCTGAGCTTCAGCAGCACATAGAGGGGTTGATCTTCGGGATTCTGGATTGCTGGATCAAAGAGCTTCCCATGTGGCTGTAGCGACACACAATTAGGGTTCCTAACCATTGGATGTGGTCGCTCCGTAGGATTGCTAGATCTATAGCATGCTATCATGAACACCACTAGATTACTTATGAATTTTTGCATACATTTTGAGGTCAGATGACCAACGTGTCTTTGGCACAAAATTTTTAAAAGACCTATAACTATCTATCTATATGTTTTCAGAGTTTTTCCTATGTTTATGCGCAATCCTATTCAATGATGTGAATGTTTTCCTTACATATGTCACAAATGTATATCTAAAACTTGATTAGCTAATGAATCAGTTAAAGTGTTCATATTTCTGGAAATGTGTTGATATTGAACAAAATAAAAATGTCTCTCCAAAAGTAGAAATCTTAGGAACAGTCTAAGAAGTGTTGGATTTCTGATAGTATAAACACTAGTAAGTTGTAGTACCACAAGTTGTGAGTCTAACCTGACGATTATGCGGTTAATACCAAATGAAATGGCATCCGAGAGAATTTGATCAATGCGCTATACTCAACGATATTGTTCGTCGATCTACCAATACAAATACCTCTAAAACTCACTAACTCGCCATTCGGAGAGAAAATGGCCCACGCTGCAGAGGATAGATTCTGCGTACTATGACTAGCACCATCAACATATCCAACAAATGGTTCCGAAGATTCAGACATCTGCCATAAAATTTAAAGCGGATTACTAACGTTAAGAAAACTCTAAAAAATAAATTAAGATAGTGAATGAAAATCAACATCATATAAACAATATAATACAAAAAATTACTACGCTCATGATTAAGCATAGTAGCATTTAATATACAACCCATTTCTAGGTTGCGCCAATGGAATCCCATCGTAATAAACTAAATCGTAGGCGCCTTTAGCAAGAACTCTTTTGACAATATAGGGGCCATGCCATAACGGCTCGAATTTCCCTGTACCTAATTTATCAGCTTCCTCATCGTAAAGAAGGACCAAGTCACCCTCTGAGTAGATTCAAGACTAGAATTTTTTGTCGTATTGCACCTTTATACATCTCTTATGCGCTTCGTTGGCCAATTGGGCTTCACGACGCATTTCATCTAGATGGATGAGGTTAAGGAGATGCGATTCTTCTTCAGAGGTGTCAGGTAACAAGTCTATCACGAGTTTTAACGATGATATTTCGCATTGGATTGGTAAGATAGATTCCAGACCATACACCAATTCAAAAGGATTAAATCCGGTAGCATTTCTCACCGAGGTTCGATATGCCCACAAGGCGGAATACAGGATCAAGTGCCAACTCCTTTTACGAACTCCTATCATTTGCTGAAGCATTCATTTGAGAATTTTGTTAATAGCCTCAATTTTTCCATTCGATTGTGGATAATAAGGAGTAGAATTATCATGCGACAATCCTAACTTGGCTGTCAATTCAGACATCATATCGTTGCGAAAATTCTTCCCATGATCCGTAACTATAGCCTGTGGGAGCTCAAACCGTGCAATAACATGGTTGAAGAAAAACAATGCAATTGTTTATCCTGTGTTGTCGAATGTTGCCATCGTTTTGGCCCATTTGGTAAAATAGTCAACTGTGACAATAATATAGCCATGCCCACTGGACGAAGGAGGGTTACAGGTCATGAAATCTATACCCCATTTCGTAAATGGTCTAGCAGAGACAACAGGATGCATCTGCGCTGGAAGTTTGCGGATTTTACGGTCATAAATCTGACATGCATGACAACTTCTAACTATGAGGATACAATCTCAAAAAATAGTAGGCGAAAAGTAACCGGTGCAGAGTATATTCTGCACGGTAGCATAACCAGATAAATGTCCACCACAAGCCCTAGCATGACAATCATTTAACACTTTTTTGGCCTCCTCGTGAGTGAGGCACCTCCTTAAAATGGTATCGACACCACGATGATAAAGTGTATCGCCGACAATCAGATAATATTTTTCTTGGTATCAAATACGTCATTGATCAGAGCGAGAGGTATTAGGTCGAAAATTTTTGGTTCGGAGATAAATGATGAAATCCACATACCAAGGATCAGATGATCCGATAAAAAACAGAGACTCATCTGGAATAGATGGTTCCAACATAGTTATAGTACTATCAGAGGCAAGGTCACAGAGAAGCTCAGACAATACTAAATACTTATTTTACTTGGATTTGATGAATTCCAAATCAAATTCCTGCAAAATGATGATCCATTTTTAATATTCCCTCCCTAGAAATTGACGTGATAAGATGTAAGTCATGGGGTTGCAATCCGAAACTATTGTTGTTTTTCGGAGCAGGATATAATGGCGAAATCTTTGGACAGCTTGAACCACTGCCAGGGAAAGCTTTTCCACATACGAATACTTAACTTCCGTATCATTGAGATTATGACTCAAATAATAGATCAGATGTTCAATTCCATCTTCTACTTGGACCAAAACCATAGCGATGGTTGTTTCAACCGTGGCGATATATAGTAAATAATCATTTTGATAATTTGGAGGATACATTAATTACACTTAGACAATATGGTCCTTGACAGCATCAAAAGAATCTTGCATAACTTGGTCACAATGGAATGGAACCCCCTTTTTCAATAATCGAGTAAATCCTTTATCCATTTCAGCGTAGTTTGGAATGAACCTTCTCAGGAAGTTAGCCTTTCCTTGAAGTTTTTGTATCTGAAGTAAGTTTGAGGGTGCAGGAAAATCAAGAATAGCCTGTACCTTCAGTAGGTCTATTCGAATTCCTTATTTTGAGACTACGAATCCGAGCAATTGACCAGAACCAACACAAAATACACATTTGTGCGGATTGAGGTGTATCTTGTAGTGTCGGCAGCATAGGAAAATGGCTCTCAAATGCATCGGGTGATCAGTCTGTTTTTGTGAATGCGCTGGTAAATCATCTAGATATGGTTGAAAAATGTGCTTGAAGTCATTGAAAGCATAATCCATTGCTCTCTGAAAATTTTCCCCAGCATTCTTTAAACCAAACGGAAGTTTCCAATATGCGAATGTGCCCCAGGGATAGATGAATGTTGTCTTATGTTGGTCATCTGGGCGGATATTGATTTGATCGTAGCCGAAAAATCCATCCATGAAAGAAAATATTTCACATCCAGCACAATCGTCAATAATCTAGTTGATAAAGGGTGTAGGATAGTTGTCTTTTGGACAAGCCTGATTAACATCCCGATAATCGACACACACTCTAATGGTTCATTGTTTTTCATAACAGGAATGATATTGTAAACCCACTCAGTTAGAGGAACAGGGTAAATGAAACCAGCACGCAAAAGTTTTTCAACTTCTATTTTGATGGCAACAGCTTTCTTCGGATGAACAGGATGAAGCCGTTGACGCACCAGTTTGACATCAGGATACATATTAATAGTGTGTTCAATTATACTAGTATCTATGCCTAGCATTTCCTCATAAGACCAAGCGAATACGTCACAAAATTCACGAAAAAGGGAGCGATATGAATCAAGTTCTAATGAAGAACATGATACACTGACATGAATATTTTCTACAATGTCAGGTTTAGTCGAAATATCGATAGAAATCGTTTCTTCAATATTTGATAAATTTCGCTCAGATTCAACTGCATTAATCAGAAAAGAATTCGAAAAGAAATTTTGAATGGATGGGTGATATAGTTCACTAAGATTATTTTCTTCATAATCTGGAAGATGGGAATGATGATGATAATCTTCCCATGGTTCTCCTTTTGCCATCATAGCTTCCAAAATATTTTCACCTATCAAAAATTTTGAGGAAAACGGATCAGATGGAGTACCAAAATCTAATGAACGATCAACCCAAACACTTAGCGACACTGATTTCGGATTTTCCGCCCAAGCCAAATAGATTTATTGCTATTGTAGCTCAATAGGGTTGAGCAGTAAAACATCATCCAAGGTAGAAATATCAGAATCACCTATACTCTTCCTTAAGCCAGATGGAGTGGAAGAGATCATGTAGCAGGTCTCTATGCTTGCAATTTTTGCTGACATTGCAGGCGGCAGTAATGCAAAAGTTTCCATAAGGGTGGAATACTTTAAGAGTCCTACACCAATGTTTTGGATTTCTAGTTGGGGCAAGTGAACATACGGAATGCTTCTAGTTACCTACGAAGCGGAGGAAAAAAAGGATAATTGATTAATGACTGTAATAGTACCTTTATGAGGAAAGGCAACCATTATAAAATATGTAGAAACAATTGTAGTCATTGCATATACCCATGGTATTCCAAGTAAAATATTATATTCAAGGGGTCTGTCAACAACCTCAACATCAACACTTACTGTTTTTCCCCCTAATTCAACTTGCAGGTTATTGATAATACCACAAGGTTTATATGTTCTTCCATCAAAAGCCTTCAACGTCGTTGATGATTGTGATAATCACGACGAGCCAAGTGATTTCCAACAGTTTAGAGACATAATGCACGTAGATGATCCCTCATCAATAATAGTGAGATGAACAAGGTGAATGAGAATATTTACCTGGATGGAGAATGCCAATTCTACTGGTAACTGCAGCACATAGCCTGTATGATTAAAGACAACAAGAGTAGAATTAGTCGGATCAATTCCACCAATGGACGACAATAAAGCCTGTTTTTGGGAGGGACAATTTTGTATTACCTCAAGAGCAGACACAGCTAAAGGGGATTGAGCCAAATATTCAACTATATTATAATTTTGTGTAGCTCTTGCTCGAGGATTATATGTCAATTTATTAATTACTCCCTTCGATGGCTTAATCGTCAATTCAGGAATAACTGGAGGTGGTACTGATTCAGTAGATGGATTCATTATCGAGGTAGTAGGTTGATCAGCCAAACTACCATAGTCTTTATTCCGCGTCGACACCAAAATATCTTGTGAAGGTTTTGTACTGGATAACATTAACGCTTGGGAACTAGGAGATGGATTCGTAGCAACCAAATTTGCATCTAGATTTGGAAATGGGTCTGTTAACACAATTGATGCATTTGAAGTCTTGATGATTTTTGAGACTTCATCACGGTGAGGAAAATCCATAACAAAGTGTTCCTTGTTACAGATTATGCATGGATAATGAGGTTTCCGTGGTCCTGATGGTTGATCATATGATTGTTCCTGCGGGTTAGAAGTTTGCTTTTTCTTTGATTTCCCCTTTTTCTTACTTCCTGGTTGCTTATCACTTTTGCCTTTATCAAATGAGATGGTGTTGATTTTGGAAGTAGGAGCAGGATTAGATGCAGTAGTGTTGTGTGTATTTACAATGCCTATCAAGCTATCTCCGACATTAGAGTCCTTTATGTGAGGAGGAACATTGAAATTAGATCGTGGCGCATTTGGTATTTTCTCATAGAGCGTGCCAGACTAAGTATAAATCAAGTCTAAATACTGGGCACGAGTGATGACTTGCTCTTCTGTGACGACGCCACCTTTAGCCACATCCTCTGTTATAGATGGTAACAAGGATTTGATGAACCATTTAGCAAGGAGCTGATCAGGGACAAATGTCTTAACCATTCGTCGATGACGACACCACTCATGAATATGATCTGAATTGTGAGTAGCATTGCTTTTTTTGAAGTTGGTCAAGAGTTTTGTTCCAGTTTCGTATTTGATCGCTAACTAGAAATGGGTCAAAAATACAGTAGCCAAAGTAGTGAAATTTTCAAATGAAGCTCTAGGTAATTCAATGTACCATTTAGCTGCCAGACCTATGAGTTTTCTCTGGAAAAGACGTAATCGAACATAATCATCATTTAAGGAATTAGATGAACACCATAAATGATAAGTCATAACATGAGTTGATGGGTCTTCTCCAGTGTTTCCATTGAATTTAGGAATGTCAGAGGGTAATTTGTGTGGTATCACCGGCCACCAAGGAGCATAATTTATAGGATAATTGGTTAACCGGTTTAAATCTGGTAATTCCAAGGTTGCAACAAAAGGCAATTGTCTATTAAGGTTAGGTTGAGCATAACCAGGATAAGATGGAATTGCTTAGGAAATAGGTCTTTGAGCACCGGCATATGGGATTTTTTGCTGGTAACCCAGATAGGGGTTGTTTTGCATGGCAAATGCTTGAGAGTGTTGTTTACCAAAACCTGGATATGTTACTTATTGAAATGAAGTTTTCGGAATTTGCGCCTGTGGCTGCCAAGGGGTCTGTCCACCAAGATTATAAACAAAATTTGTATAAGTTGGATTCGGTTGATATGTATAACTATATTGTGTTTGTGACACCCCATAAAATGGTGGACCATCTTGTGAATAAATGATCCCTGATACAGGTTATTGTAAACTAACCAAAGGATTTTGAGTTTGTGGACCCAACATTTGATGATATTGAGTTGAAGAACTCGCCTGATAAGGTTGATGAACAAGATTTTGATTCTGTAACAGGGGTATAGATGTATTAACAAGTGGTATTGAAGTGGGTGTAACAGGTTGAATTGGCTGATACGATTGGACAACCATTTGTGGTTGGATAGGTAGAGTGGGCTGCCATTGACAAACATTTAAATCAATGTTAGTTTGAGCAAAATGTGACTAAGTACTGTCATATTAGGTAACCATATGTTTCCCCCCAGCATAAGGAGGATAATAAGACGGAAAATATTTTTCATCGAATGATGGGAGTCCAATTAATAAAGGAATTGACCCATAATGACTGGCTTGATATTGCCCTGATGATGGATTTAATGAATCAATTCGTTTAGTACTAACTATAGGACTACTAGTTAAAACACCAGATGATGACATTGGAAAAGGCCATGAACGTGAAGGTGCACCAGAGAAAGTGCCAGATAGTGATTTGTAACCTGTTGGGACCAAAGGGCCACCGTGAAAATATGACTCTAGTGATGTTTTGGACATAGATGGAGTAGCAAGGGTAGGAGATGACATAATTGGAACAACAAACCCAACCGAAGATGTTGATTCAGACATGGTAGTTTGACCAAGTGTATACCCTCGAAAATCGACGGGAGACTGAATAGAAATATCATCAACAAAAGCAGATGGAAACGATTGAGGAAATGACTGGTACAGGTAAAGGTCTCCCCCAAAATGGGTTTGACTTAAAGGTGTATCAGGTTGAGGGATTTCTTCAATTGCGATTAAACCAGGAGGAAGAACTTCACTGTCAGGCCCAAAATATATTTCAGACAATTGACTGTGTGAAATAGGAGTTTTAGTGGTTACAAAACTTTGTGGGATGACCAAGGTAGGAACAACTTCCAGCTGTTTAGATTCAGGATTCAGATATTCTGGCAAAGAAGATACAGGATCTGGATTAATATGTGATTGAACAACGTCGGGTCCAAGAGGTATGGTCTCAGCGACTGAATGGATCATGACCACGGGTAACTGTGAAGACTCCGTTTCGACAGCAGTAAACGAACCAGGATGTGTGGAAACAATTTGAGCTAACTCTGGATTAAAATATGATGTTTCGCCAGAGGTACGAATTGTACTTGATTCGGCAGATCGTGATCGCCTTCATCCACTAGAAATAACTTCTGGTGGTAAAGGTAGTTTCAAAGCTAATCTACGCGAATGAATGGGGGTAGTTTTATTTCTTCCATGATTACTGATTTATTTTATCCAAAAAAAAAAAAACAAAAAGAGGGTAATGCTAGGCAAAAGGTATACCAGGAAACTGTGAACTACAGGATACCTCTCGGCGAACCAAGAAGTACAGGCAGGTAATCTCCCCGAATGCTATGTTTGGTGTATCACAATTTCAAGGTGGCCGACTCGGTTCACTATGGATGGATAGCACCTAAAATTGTCCTCCCAAATATACCCGAAGGTACGTGGAGGCCCAAGTCCGTATTAGTGCTGTCTAATGCAAAACCGCACAGTGAGAGCACCCCTTTATACTTATCGTACTATAACACCGCCCGATATACCCGAGATTACGTGAACGAGCTATGATATACTTACGTACGTGGAGTGAGGTATCACACTTGGAATGTATCGCAGACAAGTTAATGACAACTGCTATGTTTTACGACGCCAGCACACGTCTCTAGCCTAGACCTCTAAGTGTTATTGTTAATGTTCCAAAGCGTTGTTAAGTAAATTGGGATTTATTTTATGTTGATCTTGCTTAACATTTTGCCTTTCAGGTTCACCACGATGATGTATATGAAATTCCTAAAATTCAAGCTAAGAATGATAAACAAACTTTCACTTTTAGCTTTTTCAATGAAAGACCTAGCCACTAAGGGAAGAGAGAAAATAATTTGAGAGCAAACAAAACAATGAAAAAAAACAAAATCAATGAATCTCAAACTAAATGCATATTTCCTAATGTTCCTTTTGCAAAAAACACACAATCCTACATGCAAATGAAAGTTTTTCTTTTCAGTTTCCTTAATGTTATGAATGCAGAAAGAAAACTAGGTGCACTAGATCAATAATCAAAATTCTTTTTAGTTTCGAGAAACGAAGAATACATACAACAATTTCTATTTTGAAGGAAAAACGAAGATTTCAACAACAATTTCTCCTATCAAGGAAATGAATAATTTATGACAATTTCCTATTTTGAAAGAAAATGTTTCTTAATGCAACCGTAAAAAGTACTTTGAAATCAACTTGTCAATGATAATGAAAAACTTTTTAAAACAACATTGAACAAATTTTCAGTCAAAGGAGAAGAAATATATAGAGCTACTAGTCAAATAGAGCATTAAACTTTTTAGAACAAGTTAGCAAAAAAAATTGAAGCAAAATACAAAGTTAGATTCAAGGGGATTTGTTCCTTTCAGGAGACAACGCAATCTCCAAAGGGAGACAGTGCTTTGCAAAGCACTGTGCCCTGACCAAGGGTGCATTCAGCGCAGTAAACAAAGAAAAAGCTACCTTTTGGATCACTAAATTTGCAAATTAAACTCCAAAAATTTCTAATCTTTATGTGAAATAACTACTGGGTGGATTTAGAAAGCAGATTAGAGACTAAAACACCAAGATTCAAGAGAAATTATCCCTAGCAAAGTAGCCAGTTTGTTGGGCTAGAATTGTAATCTATGGATAAACTACACTTCCCTAGACTGGTGTCTAGTCTAGAACAATAGGTGAAAGACTGTACTACCCTTTTTCCTAACTCAGAACAGATATACAGAGAGGATTGGATGCTTACTTGTTTCAGTCACTTCCAAATGGATCCTTTCTGTTGCTTCCACCACAACCTCAACTTCAAGTGGTTTCAAATAGTTGAATGCTTCCTGCAAGAAAGAGCACCGAAACAACAGAAGATACAATAATCTAGATATCTATTCAAGTTAATTAGCCAAATCAGTTAAGCATAAAATACATTCATCAACAAAGATTTTATAACATAGAAAATCAAAGTAAACATGGATGCATGTAGGGAAAAACAAGAAGTACTCTTTATTGATGATAGAAGGAGAGGTTACAACCTAGTGACTGATTCATCGTGACCTTCCAGCAGAGTTCCTTAGTCTCATCACAGCATAAGTCTCTCCACTAGAAACTCCACAAATCAAACTCTCTATTGAAAATTCTCTAGCATTTCTCTACTGAAATTCTTCCTCCTTTAACACTTAGCTTTGTGTTCAATTTATAGATGAACTGTAGGTTGTTTGGAAATAAATTGCATTCCAAAAATAGGCAAGACATGTTTTCCAGTCATTTAGATATCAAATGGACACTTGGATCCGAAGAATCACACATGTGAACCCTTCTAGAAGACACTGGCCAAGCGGAGATTCTGGAACAATGATAATTTCGCTCCCAATCTGACCAACGCACCTTTGAATGTCGGGAAGTGCTTTGCAAAGTAGCCTTGAATGGGGCTACCTGCATATGAAATGCACTTAGGCCCCTTAGAGCCTGTGTTGGTGAGATCCCACATGTTTAATAATAAGCTTCAAACCATGGAATAGCCTTGCTTTGATGAAAATCTTGTTTGATTCATGAATGTTTCCCGTCTTAGAGCATATAGCAACTGAGATGATAGGAAATGATAGACCCTTTGATCATCGGTCCTGGAGATGCTGCCCAGTTAACCAGGTCGTTGGGAATGGTGCCCAAATTGACCTATAACAATAACATTTTATTATATATATATATATTAAGAAATGTATACAGAGGAAGAGTTCTCTGCACAAATTATTTCAAAACCACAATTCTTAGAGAAATTTGTAATGAAGTATATAGAATATTAACGGTGATACAATCTAAGGTGATGTCCATTTACAATCAAGGGAGTATGTGCCTCATCAATTTTTACAAGTCTAACAACCCCGTTATCAAACACCATCAATCTTGAGCAGAGTTTTCCCTTAAAGTCTTTGAATAGAGAATCATAGAGTAACGCCCAATCCCATTTATGAAACACCTTTTTCTTAATGAATTTATCATGCCATTTATCTCGTTGCTATTGAATTGCAACAATGTTCTGGACAACTGTTAAATGAATTTCATCCAACTTGTTCAGTTATTCTAGTTGGTGTTTTTGGGCTTCTAAAAGATCCAATCCTACTTCAAGAGCTATCATGAGCGTCTTAATATCAAATTCCACCGAAAAAAAAAGGAGATTTCCCATAGAAAAGTTCATAGGGTGAAAAATATATTGTATTCCTCCATTTTGTCCTATATGCCCATAATTCCTCAGGAAGCTTATCAGCCCAATTTTGGTGATGGGTTGCTACAGTCTTCGTAATAATGTTTGTGAGCACCTTGTTCATACTTTCAACTTGACCATTCTCCTGAGGATGATATGGAGATGTTACCCTGTGTTTGATTCACACTTGTTCATAAGTCCTACTAGAAAATGTGATGTGAACTGTACTCCTCCATCAGAAACAATCTCTCTAGGATCTTCGTACGGAGCGAAAATTTATTCAAGAAAAAAGTCTGAGACAACCTGCTTCGTTACTTTCACAACCAACTTGGCCTCTACCCAATTTGTCACATAATCCATGTAGACCAAAATATTAACTTTATAATGTGAATATGGATTAAATGGTTCAACAAAATCAATAGCCATTTCTCAAAGGGCTCAAGATATATTTAGGGATGTAACAAAATCTCATCTTCCCATCCAGGCTGACCCATCAGCTAGCAACTATCGCACCCTCGAAAATATTTCCTTGAATCATGAAAAATAGAGGGCCAATACTACCCCATCTACAACACCTTATGGCTTGTCTGGTTATCTATGAAATACCCTCCACAAGGGCCATCGTGGGCAACTTTTAGGACATCATAGATGTCATCTTCACCTATTCAGTGTTGGGTGTGGAGCTTGATTATCTTGTTTATTTTGTATCACAGTGTTGGACCCCTATACCTTAATGGGGCGGCAACGCCACCCATAATTAAACGTTGCTTGGGGGGTCCAAGGGGGGTGGCTGCGATTTTATGGAGCCCCCCCTGGTGGGGTGTTTCGGTGGCAGTGCCCCCGAAGCTAAAAACAGATGTAAAATTGCCCTGTAAAAGTATAGTAATTTCTAGTCAATCTAGGCCATTCATTAGGCAGATGACCTGACGGTAGAAGTTATGTTTAGTTTAGGGTTTTTTTCCCTAGAAGGCAACCCCTCGCTTGTATGAGGGCATTGTATTGTGGTTGTGCATTTTATGTGTATTCTCAGAGTGAGAAATAGATAGGGAGACTGTGAGAGAGAAGAGAGGATATTATAGCGGATTTGATGTAGGTTGTGTCTCTTCATTTTTCTAGATAATAGAAAGGAAGGGTTGGCTATTTGGGGTGGACGTAGCCCAAACTGGGTGAACCATGTATATCTGTGTCACTCTGGTTTTATGTGTTTTGTGTGCTTGTGTTTTTTGCATATTTTATGTGTTGCATTTCTCTGCAATATATAATTTTCTAACATTCAATTCCGAATCTACTGGTTAGGTCCTGTATAAAAGAGGTATCCTTCAATCCATGAATAGCGGGAACTATGATGGATAATCTTCCACTTCTCCCTGTATGGAAAATGTTGAGGCACTTCCCCTGTAGAAAGATAGTTAGAAACATCTGCATACCACAAAGTGTGAGTCGAAATTTCAAAGAGATTTTCATTTGGAAAAATATCCTCTACTGGTGTACCTTCATCACTAGTATCCAACCTAGACAAGAAATATGCAACTA
This sequence comes from Pinus albicaulis, assembly GCA_034641835.2. Taxonomy (NCBI): domain Eukaryota; kingdom Viridiplantae; phylum Streptophyta; class Pinopsida; order Pinales; family Pinaceae; genus Pinus; species Pinus albicaulis. The sequence continues at coordinate 499,210,847 of CM076569.1, forward strand.
CATTATCTTTCCCTGGCTTGTCTATAATGGTGATATAAAACTCCTGAATCAACAATAACACCTTGTTATATGACGAAGGGTTATAGGTTTGTTCATAAGAAACCTGATGGTTGAACGATTAGTGTGCACGAATGTGGGAAACCTTATAATGTAATGTTGGAACTTATTAATGGCATAAATGACTGCTAAAAACTCCTTTTCCGTTACCATATAGTTCAATTCAGTAGAAGTTAGGTTCTTGTTGATGTTATATATTGCATACAACTTCTTGTCCTCCTGTTGTCCCAATACTGCCCCTACCGCTGTTGGAGAAGTGTCTATAGAGATGTGAAATGGAAGCTTCTAGTCAGGACCTCGTAGTATTGGAGCATTTTCAACTAGCTATTTTAGTTGCAAAAGTTGCTTCACATTCATCTGTCCCCACAAATTCTACATCCTTAGGTAACGTTTGAAAAGTGGGTGCACTATCTTAGAATGTTTTTCTATAAAACACCTATAATTTCCTGCATAACTGATAAAAATACATACATGTGTTGGTGTCTTAGGTGTAGGGAAATGTAATATTACCTCTACCTTGGTAGGATCAACCTGAATTACTGCAGTTGAAAGCAAGTGGCCCAAAATAATTCCTTCTTCCATCATCATGTGGCATTTTTCTATACTAAGAGAAACATGTGCCTACTTACATATTTTGAGAAGTTTCTCTAAGCCTTCCAGAGCTTCATCAAAAGAGTCCCCATATGGGGTGAAATTATCCATATAGATTTCAACAATATCATTGACTACATCAGATAAGAACCCTAATATTTCTTGTTGGAAGGTGGCAAGCACATTACAAAAACCAAATGGAAGGACTTGGTATGTGAAAGTTCCCCAAGGTCATGTGAAGGTAGTATTGTCCTGATCCTCACAAGCTATTTGGATTTGGTTATACCTGCTAAATCCATCGAGTAAGGAGAAAAAATTCATCCTGGATAATGTATCAAGGACATGATCAATGAAGGGTAAAGGAAAATGGTCTTTCTGAGTTGCTTTGTTTAGATCCTTGTAATCAACACAAATACGCCACTTGTCATTTTTCTTCAGAACAATGACTAGTGGGGACTGTTATCACTATAGTAATTCCCAAGTTGTAAGATTTTGTTTTAAATTTTAAGAACACTAGAGGTAACCAGAGACCTACTTTTAACTATGAGATCTAGCCTTATTAGGGTTCAGTGTAATATTCCAAAATTTGCATGCAACAAATTGGAATATTGATTTTCGTTGATTTCACTTAGGATAATAATAAATGGGTAAGGAGGCCCATGCATAATAAAAATATAAATAAAATCCCTTAGAATGTGAAATGGATCAACATAATAACTGAATTTCACATTCCATGTATGAAAAGGGACTTTTTTCATGTGGACAAAATCAAGTTTGACCATGTCAACATCATTAATATTTGAGGAGTGGATCCTAAATAAATCAATGCTCAATATGAACAAGGCTAAAACTGAGCTATTTTCACAAGCACACTTAAGTGTGAAAGAGGTTGGATCACTTGACCAAGTCAACCAGGACCAAATCAACATCGTTGTCTAGATGCAATGAACCTCCTAGATGCACAGCGTAGTCTTAGTTGGAGGCTACACATGTGAATGGAGCTAAATCATTGAGATGGTTTAGGGTTTGGCAGGACTTCTATATTATAAAAGGAAGGGGAGGACATCAAGGGAATTTTTTTCATGATATGATATTTTCTGAAGATATTTTCTGTTTAGACATTTCTTATTCTCTTGCTATTTAGTTGAGAATAGTGTTGTTTAGCACTGGGTGTTCTCGGGCGGGAATCCCATGTCTTCCATTGACTAGATCAAGGAGGAGCCTTGCTGATCTTGTCCACTATCAGGCATTTAGCCAAGCTACATCTTCCAACTACAATGGAGATCATGTTGAGGGTTTTTTTTTCCTTGTCAGTTGTAGCAAGTGGAGGCTAGATCTGCTCAGATCTAGGCCAATCTAGTGCCTCTTTTCAGTGGGAGAGTCCTCTATCTCATTGAAAAGAGTGTATTGGATCTTTGGAGCTGCATATTAAGATCTTGGCATCAGGCCAAATTAGTACTAGAGCCTAACGCAGTGTCTCTTCCATAACTGTGTTATTTGCAAGTATAGAGTTGCAGGGAGTTTTGGCATACTTTTGGAGGAGAGATCTCTGATGTTGGGGTTCTGCCCTTCATTGTGGTGATCCATGGATTAGAAATCTAATCCATGTAATGTTCAGATCTGATCTTCTTTTCATTGTATTTACTTTATAATTTCTGAATACTACTATAGATCTGCAACTTTAGATCTCATATCTACTCTTTGTATTTCATGTTTGCTCAAAACCCCAAGGGGAATTTGTAGAGGAACTCATCTAGTGTACAGATCTGATATGGATCTAATATTTTTTACATATATTTGTTCTAGATTTGAATTGTAATGTACAGCTACTACGAATCTTAATATAACGTTTTCAAGCCTTCTTGCAACCTAATACATTGTTGCAGCACCTCATTCTTGAGGATTTCTTCATCAAAGTCTTCTATTTTCATCTTTTACATTGTATGGGCCATATTATAAATCTATTTTGCTGATGTGTAAGTGATTAATGAGCCTCCATATTGGTCTCCTACATATATTGGGCTGAACTGCATTATTTTTTGGGCAATGTTATTTGTATTGCTGCAGTCCCTTCCTTGGGCATTTTTCTAGCTATCCTAGATGTGGGAGGTCTGTTTAACCCACCTAGTTTGATTTGTTTTTGATCCCCTCTTGGATTTAGGTCTTATATTATCATATCTAATGGATCCGAGGGATTTTTTTCAATCCTATAGTATACATTCCTGAAAAATGCGTTTTTCGGGCATGCCTTGCTAAATAGTCCCTATTTGGGAATATTATAGTGGTATCAAAGAATAATCTTGGCTCAGCCTATGAGTTCCAACCAATATGCTGTCACAAGAATAATAAGATAAAGAAGAAGAGAAAAAATCAATATGATGAAGAGAATAGGCTTTCTCTCATCACTTTTCAGATCTAGAAAGGACCTCTCTAAGGAGGTTAAGAAGATAAAGAAGAAGAGTTGCAGTGAAACTCCTAGAGGGTTGAAGAAGAGGAAAAGCCATGCACTTCCTATTCTAGAAGAGGAGGAGAAAAACAACATGAAGAAAAATTGGATCATCAGATTCTAATTTTGTACCTTGTTGAGTACAAATCTCAACCTAGAGCCTTCAAGGAGACTGGCTTTCCTGCAGTTCATTCAGCAAGAGGAAGAGAGGAGTCCTTGCAGCACAAGGAGAGTCAAGGGAAATAGGTTTCTATTCTCCACTTTTGATGGGATATCTTCAGCAAGGGCTTGGGAAAGAAGACTTGATTCATTCTTCCTACTACATCTAGTGGAAGGGAAAGAAGCAATGGAGACTGTAGCGGTGCACCTGAAGGGTGAAGAAAGCAATTGGTGGTTTAGCCATGTGAGACATGCAAGAATATCTTCTTTTGCATATTTCACTCAGAGCATGATCAAGAGGTTTGATGAAGAGAGATTAGAGGAGGAGAAGCCCTCGCCACCACTTTTGGAGGAATATACTAGCGCTATCATAGTCATGGAGGAGCAGCCTTCATCTTCAGCAGTTGGGAAAGCCAACACATTGGAGGAAGAATCTCTTACAGCCATACAAGGTGCTTCCAAATTTCACCAAGGTATGATTAAGTCTCCATATCTTATCATTTCAGCAAATATTTTGGAGGGATCTACATCATTTCATTTTCATGCTGCTGAATTAGAGCAACAAGATTGCACTGTGCTGTACAAAAGCAGTAGTGAAGAAAAGAGGACCCATTCCTTATGGGAGAAATCAGATGGTAGCTTCATTCATGAAGAAATAGAGGAAGAAGTGGTAGATGGTATACATCTTGAGATGAGAAATACTTTCTCCTTTCTAGATGACCCTTTCTCAATGAGCATTCCCCAGCTCAAAGAGAGACTTCTACCTACAGCAGATCCAGAATCTTATTGGTTTTGGAGGGCCATTGATGAGAAGAAGGTCTCATGGAGAGATCTCATTGGAGGTGCACTCCAACATATCATGGAGTGCAAGGTTTTTCAACAGTATGAGGGGAATTTTCCTTCATCACTCTTGGATATTTATGGATTCAGGATGATCATTAAGGAGAGATCTTTTCTAGAAGGTCTCCAAGGAGTTGCATTTCAACATCCCATGGAATGCAAGGGGAGAATACTGATTTGGGAGGATGGTAGCCCTCATTAGAGGAGTACCAAGATGGAGAATAGTAGGAGACATCGACAAGTGGTTGAGTGGATGTGGGTGGAGAACAAGAGGTTGGTGAGCCACTTGCAAATTTATGACACAGGGTAGCAAGAGGCAAAGATGAGTTGGCTACTCTTGAGAGAGTTTGGCCATCATGAGACATTTCCTTTTTCTAAGGGTTTGTGGGAGGAAAGAACTTGGCAGGATACTTGCATCATTGGGCAGCAAGGAGTGTGGGTACATTATGATGATATGATCATTATGTCTTCACCACATGATTTGTATGATGGAGGTATGGGGAGGTAGCGAAAACTTTTGTTGCTTTGGATGTTCTTGGGAGAGTAAAGGAAAATTTTCTCTCACACTTTGCATGATGTTACAGGAGTAAGAGATGGCATTATCATGGTTCAAAAGGGCTACTCCTTAGCCTTGGATGATCAAGAGGTGCTTCCACCTTGGGAGGAACTTCTTATGTGTAGCAGCATTATGAGAGATGTCTTTGACAATGAGCATGCCAAACAATGGAGCTATGTATTGACAGGAGCGTATTTGCATAGGCCAACAATGCTGTCACTTTGGAGCATGGACTTATTGATGGAGTGTTCCTAGGATCACTTCACTCTTGATGCACTTGATGGACAAGGAGGAGGTGACGAAGATGTAGTAATCGATGGAGACATCTATTGTTGTGATATGTTCTTCTTGGTTTGGATTTCCAAGCATAAGAGGAAGGAGCTTCATGCAGTACATGGTTCATTTCTCTTCATGGGAGTATGCCTAACCCCTATAGAGGACTTATTCATGGATTCATATAACATCTTACTTCCAGTACATGGTGAGAACTTTTTTTTTGCATTTTTTAATTAGATAACACAATACTTGCATACTCTTATCATTTCTATGCAGTGCATTGCTCCACAAGAGGGAAAGATTTTCATTTTGCTCCATGGTCAACATTGGGCCAAATTTTATGATGGAGACATCCATCTCTTATGTGGCCTTGGGAAAGTGTTTTATCATTGTATGTATGTTCAGTTGATGTACCCAACCATTTAATATTCATTATTAAATATGATGACATACATAACTAACCATGTATCAAGAAACAACTTGCCATACTATTTTCTGAAGCAACAATTAGGAAAACTGCACTGTAACTACATGGGAAACTGTTGGTACTTTTCTGCACCACATGAAACCTTCATTATTTCCCTCATTTTGATGCTGATCATGATTTCATTTGCTGATATTGTACTTATTTATATTGAGAGCATGATTGGGAGAGAGACACATGGGTTGGATGTGTCCTTTTGGGGAGAGGATTCCCACACTTTTTGCATTGCATGTTCTAATGGGAGCATGAGAGGAGATATGGCCACCATAGCCAAAAAATTGTTTCTTTATGAGGTGTGCCATGATTTTTATGAGATGCCATATGGTGATGATTTCCTATCCATCACATATGGAATGATTTGGGCCAGCTTGATCCACAGCGTTGGAGAGGAGATATTTGGAGATCTAGTATTCATCTTGCCACTTGAGGGAAATTGTATTGTAGCTCAAGATCGACATATGTTCTACACTTATCATAAGTGGAGAGGAAGATAGTAGGGGGGTAGGCTACTTTTTCTACCATATTCAGATTTTCAGCCCACCTACTTTGCAGGAGCTCAAGGTGGAGGAACATTTTCAGGAGTTGCCATGTTGGGAGGTGACTCATTTTGTATGGATGATTTCTTGGGGATGGAGGATCCACATGGGAAGGATGTTTCCCAATATATTTTGGACTCCATGCCTTCAGGGGACCTCTAGACAACACCTTATTTCCTCCTTGATTACTTTACCTTTTCATGATGATAGCTATTTGGCTAGCTTGCATGCTTGGGAGGGGAAATACGGAGATTCATTGATGATACAACATCTCATTCCTTAGAGGAGTTCATAATATGTGGATGCTATAGTAGGAGGAGAGGATACTCCTCAGTTATATCCTTGCAGTTGCTTGAGGACAAGTAACAATTGGGAGGGGAGGACTGTAATATTCCAAAATTTGCATGTTGCAAATTGGAATATTGATTTTTGTTGATTTCACTTAGGAGAAGAATAAATGGGTAAGGAGGCCCATGAATAATAAAAATATAAATAAAATCCCTCATAATGTGAAAGGGATCAACATAATAACTAGATTTCACATTCCATGTGTGAACAGGGACTTTTTTCATGTGGACAAAGTCAAGTTTGACCAAGTCAATAGCATTAATATTTGAGGAGTGGATCCTAAACAAATCAATGCTCAATATGAACAAGGTTAAAATTAAGCTATTTTCATAAGCACACTTAAGCGTGAAAGAGGCTGGATCACTTAACCAGGTCAACCAGGACCAAATCAACAACGCTGTCTAGATGCAATGAACCTCCTAGATGCACAGCACAGTCTTAGTTGGAGACTACACATGTGAATGGAGCTAAATCATTGAGATGGTTTAGGGTTTGGTAGGAATTCTATCTTATAAAAGGAAGGCGAGGACATCCAGGGAAGGTTGTTCATGATATGATATTTTCTGAAGATATTTTCTATTTAGACATTTCTTATTCTCTTGCTGTTTAGCTGAGAATAGTGTTGTTTAGCACTGGGTGTTCCCGGGCGGGAATCCCACCTCTTCCATTGAGTAGCTCAAGGGGGAGCCTTGCTGATCTTGTCCACTATCAGGAATTTGGCCAAGCTACATCTTCCAACTACAACACAGATCCTGTTGAGGGTTTGGTTGTCCTTGTAAGCTGCAACAAGTGGAGGATATATCTGCTCAGATCTAGGCCAATCTAGTGCCTCTTTTCAGTGGGAGAGTCTTCTCTCTTATTGACAAGAGTGTATTGGATCTTTGGAGCTTCATATTCAGATCTTGGAATCAGGCCAAATTAGTACCAGAGCCTACAACGAAGTTTCTCTCCCATAACTGTGCTATTTTCAAGTATATAGTTGTAGGGAGTTTTGGCATACTTTTGGAGGAGAGATCTCTGGTGTTGGGGTTCTGCCCTTCACTATGGTGATCCATGGATTAGGAATCTAATCCATGTCATGTTTAGATCTGATCTGCTTGTCATTGTATTTACTTTAGAATTTCTGAATACTACTACAGATCTGCAACTTTAGATCTCAGATCTACTCTTTGTATTTCATGTTTGCTCAAAACCCCAAGAGGAAATTGTAGAGGAACTCATCTAGTGTAAAAATATGATATGGATCTAATATTTTGTACATAGATCTGTTCTAGATCTGAATTGTAATGTACAGCTGCTACAACTCTTAATATAACGCTGTCAAGCCTTCTTGCAGCCTAATACATTTTTGCAACACCTCATTCTTGAGGATTTCTTCATCAAAGTCTTCTATTTTCCTCTTCTACATTGTATGTTCCATATTATAAATATGTTTTGCTGATGTATAAGTGACTAATTAGCCTCCATATTGGTCTCCTACATATATTGGGCTGAATTGTGTTATTTTCTGGGAAGTGTTATTTGTATTGTTGTAGTCCCTTCCTTGGGCATTTTTCTAGCTATCCTAGGTGTGGGAGGTCTGTTTAACCCACCTAGTTTGATTTTTTTTTTATCCCCTCTTGGATTTAGGTCTTAGATTATCATATCTAAGGGATCCAAGGGCTGGTTTGCAATCCTATAACATACATTCCTAAAAAATATGTTTTTCAGGTATGCCTTGCTAAACAGTCCCTATTTAGGAATATTACATTCAGAGAGGGTTCTCTCTATAAGATTTAACCTTGTTTTTATTATAATATATTAGGCTAGTTATTATTGTGAAATTTGGTTTTTATTTGGTTTGGTTTGGTGGGAAAAATTACTTAATGAGATGGATAGTCGGAAATCTGATTGTCCATTGTGCTAAGGAGTGAAAAGTCAAGCAAACAAAACTAGGATCAAGGTCAAAAAGACAAATGTTTTCAGGGCAAGATAGATAAGTCTTTGAAGATATTGGAAGGCTGTTTGGTGAAGTGGTTTGATTGGGATAAAGAGAAATTAAGGGTTATTTTATCCAGAAAAAGGAAGGAGTAGATAGAGGTCAAACGAAAGAGGGAGAAATTAAGGGTTCCCTACTCTAGAAATCAGAAGAAAACATAGAAATGATAAACAGTAAATATAGGGTGCTTTTAACAAATCCTGAAATAATACTCCTGAATTATCATTCAAATTTGGAACACATATATGGATGTATGAAACAAAGAAGATAAACAATGACAAGTAGAAAATACTTCACTTCAGTGGCTCATCACATGAATCCTGAAATATGATGCTAATTGATTCGATCCAATTTGCTACTTGAAATTTGCAACACAAAAGCCTTCAAGTACAACAAAATGACTATAGAAATCTTCAGCAATTTATTCCACACTAATACTTCAAAGAGTGAAGTATTTATACAAAAATGTTTACAAAATATCCTAGAATGCTTCCAGTAATTATCTAAGGAGAAAAAAAATATCTTTACAACAAAATAGTGACAGCTTCTTAACAAATTAGCAAGCTATCCTATTTATCCAAATAAAATAGTAAACTGTTTGTGGATTAGGTGCAGCTGGATGCCTTGGTGTCCTTTTTGTTGGCATATATATTTCAAATCTGTTTTGAAATATAATCTTCTTTATCTTATACTCTTTCACCATGATACTCTTTAACCTGATACTCTTTAACTTTTGTAAAAACTCCTTTACTGTTGTAATAAATTCTGTTTTGACTGAAAAATCATCAAACCCTTTTATCTTTCTTTCTTCCTTTTGACTTTTACAGCATGTCAGTGAGTGATTTCCAAGTTTCATCATTTGGAATTTGTATCTTTTTCAGCTTCCTGGAATTCTCATCTACCTCAGTATATCTGGAAAATGTTGGTTTTATGAAAAATAAATGTCTTATCTCATGCTGTAGATAAAATAAGTCTTCAAAATTTATGAGTAAGACCTTCCCTGTAGGAATACCTTGTCCATCTATCTTGTTTACTTGCTCTTTTGCATATTCTCTAATTTTCTTATTGTAATCCTCCTGTGGCATAAGCATATCTTTTATGACCAAAATATTAGGAAAACTTCTTTGCCTCAAATTTTCAAATTTAACCATAAACTTGGTTATGGATATGTTCATATTTTCACATTTCTCTTCAATTTGTTTAATTAGATTCTTCTTTGAAATTACTTTCCTTATTTCAAGGATTGTCTCTATTCTTTCAGTAATCTCAATTTCTTCTAACTCCTGTTTGTTTTTATTGTTAAGAAACTTGATCTATTCTATGGCTTGCTTAGGTTTGGCACCTAACTCATTTTTGGTTTTTTGAATTTCTGCTAGTGCTGCCTTTATTAAATCTCTCTGTTCAAATATTACCTAAATTGAGGGCCACACATCATTGATGGCTTCAATGATTTTGTTCCATAACTGATTTTTCACATATGATATTGGACCCTTTAAGGTTAAATCCTTTTGTAGTTTCTTTAGTTAGTCATTTAACCTATTAGCTCTTTGCTCATGAGTTTGTGCATTTATTTAGGCTAGTTTCTTTGTATCTTCAATATTATCAATTACTTTTTTCAATCTGTTAATCTCACTTGTTTGTAGTGTCATTTTTTTCATGGCTTTTACTAGTTTACTAGCCTCATCTGAATGTTGAGCTACTATAGTAGATGACTCTATAGCTGAAGTTGTAGATGATGTCACTGGCACTGCAGTAGCCAATGGTTCTTTTGGTGCCAACTCTTCTGCTAGAGTTGAAGGCACAACTGTAGTAACCATGGGAATTACTGAATGAAATTCATGTTCTTTTGTAGTTTCCCTTTCATGGACAAGCTTGTCCATTTGAATTTCCATTTCTTTGATATGTCCTGTTAACTGCAAAATTAAGTTCATCATGTCATCATTCTGAGTCTGTTCTTATATAATTTCTTTGGCTTGAGGATGTTCAGTTGATGGCAGCTTAAGCTATTTCCTCCATGTTGCAATGTCCTCATTCTTTTTCTTTCATCTGTCCTATTAACTAAAAAATTAAGTTCATCATGTCATCCTTCTGAGTCTGTTCTTGTATAATTTCTTTGGCTTGAGGATGTTTAGTTGATGGTAGCTTAAGCTGTTTCCTCCATGTTGCAATGTCCTCATTATTTTTCTTCACTAAATGTTCTGCATCTTTGACATTTGAAGGATCATATCCAACTTGAATGACCAACTCTTCTAAAGACTTAATCCTAAGATTTTTAGCATATAAGGAATATTTTTCAACTTTAATTTGATCTGTCATGTTTATGATTGTGTTCTGAAGTTTTTGAACACTCGTAGCCTTGGTTGTAATGGTAGAATATAACATTTCTGAAATTTGTCTATGAAATTCTATTTGATCTAGTGCATGAATATTTTCTGTTGGCACTTGTAGATCAACTTTATTGTAGTCTGCAACTACCTTTGGAGAATTCACTATAGGTTGGAGCACTGACATTATCAAATTTTTATTTGAGTAGTCAAAGGCTGATAAAATTCTGTTTTGAGCACCTGGTGTTTGTTTCAAATATTGAGAGTAAATCTCATTTTTTATCTCTTCATTCTTTGTTTTAATATGCTTATACTTTTCCCTGATATCAAGATCCTTTTCCTCTGTTGTCTATGAGGATGATGCTTCCATGTTCTGTTGTTTTTCTACCACTTTTGTATTTGAATTATCAATATATTCTTCATTTATATTCTCTATAATTGGCTCATTTGTGATGACTGTAGAAACATCTGTATTTGTCACTGGGACATCTGTGTCTTCAACTTCAAAAGTCACTTTTTCTTTATCAACTAAGTTTATCTTAGGATTTTTATTGTATCTTAATTTGAACATAGTTTCAGTTGTGGTTTCAGTAATGTATGTTCCTTCTTCTATGACTCTTTTGGTAGAATTTTCCCCTTTATTTGCAGTTTGTAAGGTGTGACTAGTATCATCCTTCTTAAATGCATCTACCAAAGTGTTTTCTACCCATTCAGTTTGATTGACATACTTCTCAATCTCTATTTTTTTCTCATGAATGTAGGGTGTCAGTTTGCACTTAACCCTCATTTTGCTTAGTATTCCTTGTGGGTCATAGTTCCAGGAGAAACTTTCTTCAAATATATACTCAAGTAACTGTTTGACTGTTTCTGTCTCTGCATTTCTGTGATTACAAATAAAGGGTCCCACTTGATTCTTCAACTTAAATTGTGTTTTCTTCTTAGCTGTTAGGAAGTTGATGGAATCAGAATTTAATATTTGTCTAATGTATTCTAAGGCAAAAACCCTCATTGGTACATATTTAGGAAGTTTGTAGGGTAACAGATTAGACCCAAAAATTCGAATTTCTGTGTGTTTTTCATACAAATACCAATCTCCAGTTCTAGTATGCTTGGATATTTGTTTAGTATTTTTTAACATGTTTATCAATGGATGAACAAAGAAGTATGAAAAATCTATATAAGTATATTCTGTGGACTCTTTTTTAATCAAATATGTCCAAAAAATGACTAAAAGTGGATTTTCTTCTATGTCAAGTTTCTGGAGGGTTATAGGAAACTTGTCTACTTGAAAATAGAAAAGCATATGGAAGAGAAAATATGTGTATCTAAACACTCCTTCAGTTGGAAATTTAACCAACTGATAATGGATATTGTCAGCAATGTACTCAGCATAATTGAAGATGACAGAAGGAGGCTGTCCTGGTGCAAAAGTAGATAGGAAACCTAGGATTGACTCATATGTATGCTCATTTGTAAAGTATCCTAGGATGAATGATAACATGGAAATAACATGCCTTGAACATTCTGGAAATTTTGAAGTAGAATATGGAGGATTAATTTGTGGAATTTCCACATGTAAGGGCATGACTACTTGGAAGATCTGAAATATTTTGGGAAAATCAAGGCCAATGTACAACTTTTTAAGAGCTTCTATTGACAAAGGAACTGCTTTAGGATCAGGTTTGAGATGTAACATCTGGTTTATGGACTCAGCAATAATTGTAAAAAGTACTTCTTTGTTTTCATTTACTATTGCTCTTTGTTCAAGTACATAACAGTTCTGACACAACCTAATCACCTCTGGACATGGATGAGTGACTAGAACAACATATTTGGGAAGGTCTGATTCCCAAATTTAAACTTCTTCCACCTGATCTAAATATTTTTCAAAGCTCTAATTGTGAAGGTCTAACAGATTGAATTCTACAACTAGATTTGCTATTTTACAGTCTACATCTGCTAAGGGAGTGTGCTGAATGTCTACAAAAGGAGGTTGTAGAGGATTCACAATGATGGTAGTCTTGGATGTCATAGCTAGAGTGGATTTTGGCATTTTTAGGCTTTTAGGATTACTAAAATTATGTTTTTTTAGGCTTTCTGGTTTCTTCTTTAAGATTAAATGGTTTACATAAGTATTCTTGACTTTGACAAAGGTTCTTGGATGAAAATGGGTACAAATTGTTCTTTTCCTTGGATTTTAACTTCAATTTTGGCTTTAAACTATATTTCAGACTCTTACTAGTTCATAAAATAAGAAACAGGGGTCTCTTTTGCTTTTGAGTGGATAATTGGGATACAAATTGATTGAAATTGGGTGCAGAAGGTCGAGGTTATCTGCAGAGGATTTTTGGGCTTAATTGTAGTTTTATATAGTCTATAGAAACTAGAATAAACTTAATTTTTCCTTTAAAACTAAACGCAGTATTTAAAACAGGGTTTTATAAAAATGTTGATAGGGTTTTGACTCTTTTTGGGCAATTAAAAGCTTTCTCGGAGAAATTAAGCTCTTACTGGTTTTAATTATTTTAGCAATGTCCTTTCAAATATGATAACAGGTTTGATTTTCTCGAAAAATACCTTTTTACGTAGGTATAAGTCTTTGGAAATAGGTTTTGAGGCGTTTTAACTGGTCTTTGGTATCTTTTCAGGTCTCTTCAGGAGTCTTGACAGCAAAATGCGGGCATTTATCATTGGTTCTGGGGATAAAACAAACCACAGGCTTTGTTTTCTTTAATCGAGAGGATAAATATAGTGAGATAGCGCAGAAAAAGGAATTAATGGCACATTTTGGAATTTATTAGGCCTTTTTAGGTTTAAAACACTTGTAATTAATGGCGGTCACATCGGGCGAAATAGTGGTTTTCGAGCTTTGAAGGCGAAAAACCACAAGCGGTTATCGCATTGGATTTGAGTGGTAAATGGTTTTATTTGGATTGGATGCGATCCAATAGAGCTGGGCGACGTGGAGGAGAGAAGAAAGGGTGAAACAACCCATTTCGTATGGAAAGGAAAGTGTTATGTTTGTGTAACTAAAAATGCGATATGGTTAGATGATCGTCAGATCTGGGAAATTCAATGCGAACGGTTGTGATTTGATGTGGAGTAGCTCGGCATTCTGAGTGGGGTCTAGGGTCTGATATGTGGGGGAATAAGTTTTAAACTTTATAAATATACATTTATAAGATTAAAAACTTTATATTATTTGACTAGTAGGGGTTTATGTGTTTTAAATTAAAACGTTAACAGATGTTTCAATAACGTTTGTGCGGGTCTATTATATGGTAAATAAAACCTTTTAACAAGAGTTTAAAAACCATAGGGGCGGGGTTTATAACATAAGATAATTTTAAACCTATGGGAAAAAGCGGGGATTTTATTTTAACATGTGGGGATAAATAAACATACGTTTAAACTTTAAATAATGGGTCTTGGGGATATTGACATATAATGGATTTAATATATACGGGAAGGGTTACTTATAAGGATTTAATACTTTAGGTTAGAAGTTAATATGAAATGGAAAAATGTAATGAATGAGATGAATAAAAATACATAAATTTAAACTAAGTAAAGTGTAAATAGGTCTTTTAACACATTTTGTCTCATTTTGATTCTTTACACATAAACTTAGGATAAAAATGCATCTTATAGGTTTTTTGAGTGTTTTTGAATGAAAATGAAATTAATTAAGTAGGTTTTTTACTTTTACTAGGAAAAAATGTGTCTTACATAGGAAAAGGGATCATAGTTTTGGAAATGGGTGATTATGCTAATGAGATGGGTTTTATGTAGGGAATCCAATATTTTTAACCAATCAGTTATTGAGCCTTGGGTCTGATCCTGACAGAAGTCAGAGAAATGATCTGAGCCTTTTCAACTGAAGGTTTAGAATACTGGATGATTGTGGGGAAGGGAAATTAGTAATTTCTGTCCAATGATGCTTTATTACATGTCTTGCAAATTTTTTTTCTACCTACCCATCACTATTTCTAATATTTTTTACTTCATTTTCTTGTGTGCATTTAAGCTTGCAACCTCAAATAATTTTTTCTTTCAAAGCATAAATCTATCTAAGTCTAACCTTATTTCATGCTAGGGCTCAGATTAAACTGTCGAGCTCCTCATTTATTCTCTAACTATCTACTGATTTGTCAAGTTTAAACTATTTGACATATCTTTATTCTCTATATAAAACATGAAATTCAAAGCATGAAAATTTAAGATTAAACTATTCAATTGATCAGGGATTATGGAATTTATTGACAAGCTGCACATAATCAATGTTCTTGCTGTAAAAGTAAATAGTAGTGGAATTTTGACTTGCTCACTTTCATCTCTTATTTTATCTCTTTTTTCTCTTTTGCGGTATATTATTTTCTAAGTCCTTTGATATTTCTTTAGGAATTTTTACCCTCTTTTTTTTTTTTTCAAAATATGGGAAAACAACTTACAGAAAGCAAGGTATGTACATATTTACAAGACTTATCATAGTCAATTAAAAAATTATGAACCCTATTATTATAGGACCATAACAGTGGCTCCACATGGGGATGGCATTTCCTGGTGAAATGTCAAGGACTTTGAGACTAGTAGCCTTTGAATTTTGACTGTGATGACCCTGTAATTGTCTTCTGATCTCTGCAATTATTCATAATGTATGATATTTTACCTCTCAAATCTTAGGGCCTTCTCTTTGGACTTCAACTTTGTTAGGAAAACATCCAATCCAATCTACAATCTTCAATGTATATGTAGAATTATCTCAGAGAAGTAGTAGTGCTTCAACATTCTTCCATTTACTGGTCCATCTAGCAGAGCTGATCCATACATTTCTTTCAGATAGAAAGCATTGTTACCTCTGTAACCATAAATAACATAAGGTCCTTTCCATAGAAAATTGAATTTTCCATGTTTATCTTTCTCTTCTCTTCTTGAATCCCATTTTAACACTTTGTCTCCAATGAATAAATCATCTTCTTTACTTTTTCTGTCAAAAATTTTATTTATCTTATCCTGGATAACTTGAGACTTAATATAAACTTCTTCTCTTGTTTGCTGCAAGTGAATAGTTTGATTTATCCTTCTTCTTATGTCATTTGTTTCAACTTGTAAATCTTGGATAATTTTCATTACTGGTACTCCTAAGGAAGATGGAAAAACAACATCCATTCCATAGACAAGCTAGTAAGGGGATGTACCAATCGATTTTTTGGTTGTAAGTCTATCTACCCATAAGGCTTTGACTAACTTCTTGTTCCAAGTCCTTTTGTTACCCTCAAGTAACTTTTTGATGATGTTTACAAGGCTCTTATTTGAAGATTTAGCTAGGCCATTACCTTGAGGGTAATATGCATTAGAATGGCCTAGGGTAATGTGATATTTATGGCAAAAGTCAATCATCATTTTATATTTGAATGTTGCTACATTGTTAGTAATTATCTTTTGGGGACATCCAAATCTTGAAAGTATGTTGCTTTCTAAAAAGGAGATAATGACAGTATCTGTGGCTTGCCTAGAGGGTATGGCTTCAATCCACTTGGTAAAATAGTTAGTGGCTATTAGAATCCACTTGTGTTGGGCTGATAATGGGGGGTGAATTTCACCAATGAAGTCAAGACCCCATTGTTGAAATGGAACTTCTGTTGAGATGGGCTTTAAGGGCAGGGGTAACAACTTTTTCTTACCCTCAAATATTTGACACTTGTGACAGGAGGTCACATACTTTTTAACATATGAAAAAAAAGTAGGCTAGTAAAAACTAGCTCTCAAGACTTTGTCTGCAGTAGTCTTCCAGTAGAGATGTCCTTGACAGTCACCTGCATGAAATTCTTGTATTATTTTGTCAGCTTTTTCTTTTAACAAAAAAATTAATAAAATCTCACTTTGATCTTTCCAAAAAAGTACATTGTATAAAATACAAAATCTTACTACATTTAGCTTTAAGAATCTAGCTTTTGTTCTTGATAATCCAGGAGGAGCTTGTAAGTTTAGTAATACAAATATAATATCTGCATACCATGGTGAGTCTAAAAAGGCTTCACTAATCTCTGGAGTCACCATCTCTTCCTGATCATCTACTTGGGTAATAAAATTTATGTCTAGGGCATGACAATTTGATTCAGCCATAAGTTTGGCTAAACCTTGACCTTTTATCAGTTTTGTGGGTTTTATCTCTATGTCATATTCTAAAATTGTGGCAATCCACTTACCTCTTCTACCATCAGGACCATCCTAAGTTAGAATGTCTTTTACTACTGCATTTGGGACATAGGCAATGATGTGAGAATAGAGTATGTATACTCTAAAATATTTAATGGCCTTTACCAAATCTAGGGCCTATTTCTCCATGATATTGTATTTCAAAGTAGCATCTCTAAGTGTCATGTTAAAGAAAGCTATGGGTTTTTCATAACCGTGGTCATTTTTTTGGAATAAAACTGTAGGAATGATGTGCTCTAAAGAAAATGAAAAAAATGATGAAATTCGTTTTAAAGTCGGGACTTATAAGGACTGTAGTTTTAGTTAAGGCCTGTTTGATGGATTCAAAAGATTGTTTGGCCTCAATAGTCCATTTAAGAACCGAATCTTTTTTCAGCATATTATTTAGTTCTCTAATTATTTCAGCTAAATTGGAAATGAATCTTCTTAAAAAGTTAATTTTACTTAAAAAGTCTTGTAACTCTTTTATGTTTCTTAGTGGACTCATGTTAAGAATTGCTTCTATTCTTGCAGGATCTATTCTAATTCCTTCCTTATATATCATGTGTCCTACTAAATTACCTTCTTCTAATCCAAATAAGGTTTTCTTAGGGTTTAATGAGATGTCAGACTTTCTGCATTTTATAAAGACTTGTCTAAGATGATCCAAGTGTTCATAATCAATCTTAGAAAATACAACTATGTCATCTAAGTAAATTACTAAGAATTCATGAATCTCCTTTGCAAAGGCTATATCCATAGCTCTTTGAAAGGTAGCCTCTGCATTCATTAAACCAAAAGGCATTTTTACATACATAAAAGTGCCCCAAGGAGTAGTAAAAGCTGTTTTGGCTTGATCCTCTGGTTGGACTAATATTTGGTTGTATCTTGAAAATCCATCTAAAAGTGAAATCCTAGAAGAACCAACTACCCTTTGTAAAATGTGATCCATTTTTGCTAAATGACAATTATCTTTCAAGGATAATTTGTTTAGATTCCTAAAATCAACACATTATCTAATCTCTCTTGTCTTTTTTCTAGTTGGAACTAGGTTAGAAACCCAATTAGAATATCTGATTGGTGCAATTATCTATGTATTGTACATTATTTTTACTTCTTTTTCTATTAAGGGCATCAAAACAGGGTTGATCCTCCTTAACTTTTGCTTAAAGGGATTTTGATCTTCTTTTATAGGGATTTTATGTTGAATTATGTTGGTGTCATAGGATTTTAGGTCCTCATAAATCCAAGCAAAAACATCTTGGAATTCCTTGAAAAAAGCAATATATTTTTTTTTTCTTGTTGAGGTAAGGCTTTGGAAAGTTTGATCATTTTGGGTTTTAGTTCTGTGCCAATTTTTCATTCCTCAATATCAGATCTAAGTGGCTCCATTTTGGGTTTTCTAGCAACATCATTTGAGTCAAATAAATCTTCTAAAGGAGTTAAACCTTTTGGTAAGAAATTATCTTTGAGATTTAATATATCAAATTCCTCATCAATTATCTCATCAATTTCTACTCTCTCTAAGTTATCTATATCTAATTGAATGTATTTAGTAGGTCTAAAAAACTTTACTTTATTGACATCTACATTATTGAAATCAATTTCACTATGTAAATCTTGATCTATGGTATAATCAATGTCTATTTTACAATTATGAAATTCACCTTTATTATTCATAAAATGGTAAATTTGTTGATCTTGTGAGAAAATTTGCCAATATTTGAGGTTGTCTGGAATTATTAGTCTGTGTTTTACTTTTGGATTATACTTATGATTGGGCTAAAAAGGTAAATTAAAAGTACTATAAAAAGTTGCTAAAGAGTGTGCTTGTAAGTTTTGCTTTCTTGGTATTGCAGAGAAATTACATTCCAACAAATCATCAATCAAATTTAGTATAGTCTCTCTATATCAGCCTAGTCTAGGATTGTAAATAGAATATTCACCATTAATTTGTTTTACAATCAACTCTGAGCCTCCCATTATTGCTATTATTTTACCTCCTAAGTTTCTGATAATCAGGAGTCCTAAAATGAGGGCTTCATACTCAGCCATATTGTTGGTGCATTTGAAATTCAACCTGAAAGCATGGCCTTCTGCATGATTTTTCTCTATATTAGTTATCCAAACTCCTGCTCCTGCTCCTAACTTGTTTACTGAGCCATCAAAATCTAAATGCCATAAAGATTCATGAAAGATATTGTCATTGTTTTGTGTTTTCTTTTCTTCCCTTAGTTCAGTTTTGATTCCATTATCAGTTTCAAAGTTACATAAGATGAAGGAATCTAGGTCAGTAGGTGTAGCATAAACTGGGAAATTTATTGATCTTGCTACACTACTTACCATATATTTCATCAATGTTTACCTATATAACTTCTTCGGTTGACCAAAAACTGATATAGTAGCATAAGACATGTCCAATTGTAGAGACCCCTGTAACTTTTCTCCCCATGAGCAAGATAATAACATTCCATATTTGGGTGGGATATCAGCTACTACAATGTCCATAAGTATACTCTTACCAGGATATTGAACTAATTTTACACACAAATCTTTGATTAAACCTAGGCATTTTACTTTGCTAGAATCAAATGAAAATAAATCTTTGTAAGGCCTTGTAATGTCTAAGTTCAGGGTTTCCATTATAGCTTTGGGCATTAGATTATGTGAAGCACCTAAAACTAACATTGCGTTGTGTAAGATTTGGTGATGAATAGTTAAACTGATGTAGAATGGAGGAACTGATCCATCTTGATGCTTTCCATTTACATCAGGGCCAAAAATCAACTCTAGTTGATCATCATTCAAGTTTATAGAGTCTTCTCCATCATTTATATTTAATGTTTCAGTGATAGTTGTTTTATACAAATCCTATTTTACAAACTCTGTCAAAGGAATTGGTATTTTTAACTTTGCAAATTTAGTTTGTATATTGAATGAAGGTTGTGATTTACTTATTTGAATTAACTCTTCTTCAGTAACTGTATTTTGTGTGGGTTTATCTTGTTTTTCTATAGTTATGTTTTCATTTTTTGTTTGAGTTTCTTGTGTTTTACCGCTCCTATTTTTATTTTCAGGAATGGTTTGTGAAGCAGTAGATATTTTTACAGATTTTGAAGTATCAGAAGCTGTTTTTGCAGTGGCAGCTTTTAGATCTGCTGATTTTGGATCAACAAAGGGTGTTTTAGGATCTAAGTTTGTTGTTTTAGCAGAATTAGGTGCTTTAGCAGCAACAGATTTTTGCGAATATTTTGTAGCTTGAGCAACTTCATCTGTTATATCAACAATCTTAGGGCTTGGTGAAATTTTAGGGCTGGAAATTTTTTGGGAAGAACTAGAGTTTTGCTTATTTTCCCTAGGGAGAATTTGCAGAACTTTTTTTGTTGGGGCTTCTACTATTTTCTTATTTTCAATTTGTGTTGTTTTCTTCGTAGAAGGTTCAATATTTCTCTTACTCCTGAGGTTATATTGCTTATGTATTTCGTTTATGGCATAATCATAACCTTGTTTGTAGTCAAATGATTCACCTGAATCTAATTGAAGTTGTCGCATTTCAAATAACTCTTGGTCTTCCTGAGTGAGAAATATAGTGTTATTATCATCTATTCCCATTAGATTTATGGTGTCCTCATCATCTACATTGTTTTGAGAAATTTCAGCGTAGTTATTCTGAAATGGGGGACTTATTGTATGATCTGGGGCTAATTCTTTTGATTTTTCTGAATTTGTATTTTTCCTAAAGTTGGGATTTCTGATTTGTTGTTGATTATCCCATTGAAGTCTCCTTTCTACGTTGTCTAATCTATCCATAATTCTCTCTAAAGTCTTGGCTAACTGATCTATTTTTGTGTCTGAACTAGATGCTTCTTCTTTCATGCTTACTCTCCTTTCATTCATTAATCTAGCCTTTTTAGCTAAAATTTTTACTTCTACACCTACAACATCTGTTTGCATTCTTTCTAAAGTTTCTACAATTCTCTCTCTTAATTGATATGCCATGTTAGTGTCAGATCCATATGGAAATTTAAGTATGATAGAGTCAAGAGTGGGTTTGAGATTTGCAGGAATTTAATTATAAACACTATTATATCTAGTGCAGTAGTCTTGTACTAATTCAATGGGAGCTCTTTTCATTGCATCAAATTCAGAAAGTATTTGGAGTGGATTTTTCTTCTTTTCCCATTTATTTAAAAATACTCTATGAAAAATTGCTAAGTCAGTTATACTACCAGCAGTGAGACCTTTAAACCATTTTTTGACTTCCCCTGTTAATGTTTGTGCAAACAATCTCATTTGTACATCAGAATCATCTATTTCATGGAGTTTAAAGTAATATGTCATTTTATTTATGTGTTGTTGTGCAGTGTACTGTGTAGTAGCATCAAATTGTGGTATCTTACTTTGGTAATCCTGACGCATGTCATGTAACTGTCCTGGAAGAACTATGGGAGCATATCTAGTAGCCATAGATTGAATTCTAGCTTGGCTTGGGGGTAGATTGGAAGTTCTTGGGGTTGAACGGGAAGCAGTAGCTGATGTAGTAACAGAAGTAACTGATGAAACTGTAATATAGGATGGTGAACTAGAAAAAGTGGTAGATGAACTAAAATATGAAGTGGAGGTACTAGGAAATGAAACTGGAATATATAAGGAACTAGTATGAAATGAGAATGATGTGTTTGAAATAGTAGAAGGTAAACTAGTGGATGATGGAAATAATATTTTAGGTTTTAAGGGCTTTCTAGGGATAAATGGATCTGAAGAATAGAAGGTAGTGGAAATGATAGATGATGTGGTGGTATCTAAATGAGAAATAGAAGGTTTAGATGTGTAAGCTAACAATTGGGCTAATTCAATAGCTTCATCTATTTTTTTTAGAATAGTAGCATTTATCTCTTCAAGTTTATCCTGATTTTTAACTTTCTTTACTTCAGAATATACTACAATATTTTCATGTTTTTCCTCAAGAAATGAAATGAAAATAGGGTCTATAACAAAAAATTTTAAATCATATTCTAATTTACTTCTGAACAAAGAATTTTCAAATTTCAGATCAAACTATATATCTTGTAAACTTACTAACTCTTGTGGTAATGAATTGGCTCTAATTAATGAAACTTTAGCATCTAAATCTTCTATCTGCTTATTCTTTTTCCCAATTCTATTTGGATTGTCTACTAGAATAGCAGGTTTAGGATCCAGGTTAGACCTGGTATAGTAAATTTTCATAGAAGCCAGAATTATAGTTTTTAATACTCACAACTTTATAAAACGGTCTTTAAAGGAAAAAGGATGATAAAAACGATTTCCTTTAAGATATATTTTAAAACTGAGGATTGGTTAGTTCCCCAGTATGGTCGCCAGTATGTTATCACTCTAGTAATTCCCAAGTTGTGAGATTTTGATTTAAATTTTAAGAACACTAGAGGTAACCACAGACCTACTTTTAAACTCTAAGATCTAGCCTTCTTAGGGTTCAGAGTGGGCTCTCTCTATAAGATTTAACTTTGTTTTTATTATAAGGTATTAGGCTAGTTATTATTGTGCAATTTGGTTTTGTGGGAAAAATTATTTAATGAGATGGATAGTGGGAAATCTGATTGTCCATTGGGATAAGGAGTCAAAAGTCAAGCAGACATAACTAGGATCAAGGTAAAAAAGTCAAATGTTTTCAGGGCAAGATAGATAAGTCTTTGAAAATCTTGGAAGGTTGTTTGGTGAAGTGGTCTGATCGGGATAAAGAGCAATGAAGGGTTCTTTGATCCATAAAAAGGAAGGAGTAGATAGAGGTCAAATGAAAGAGGGAGAAATTAAGGGTTCCCTACTCTGGAAATCAGCAGAAAACGTAGAAATGATAAACAGTAAAGACATGGTACTTTTAACAAATCCTGAAATAATACTCCTGAATTATCATTCAAATTTGGAACACATATATGGATGTATGAAGCAAAGAAGATAAACAATGACAAGTATAAAATACTTCACTTCAATGGCTCATCACATGAATCCTGAAATATGATGCTAATTGATTCGATCCAGTCTACTACTCGAAATTTGCAACACGAAAGCCTTCAAGTACAACAAAATGACTAGAGAAATCTTCAGCAATTTATTCCACACTAATAATTCAAAGGGTGAAGTATTTATACAAAAATGTTTACAAAATATCCTAGAATGCTTCTAGGAATTATCTAAGGAGAAATAAAATATCTTTACAACAAAATAGTGACAGTTGCTTAACAAATCAGCAAACTGTTCTATTTATCCAATTAAAATAGTAAACTGTTTGTGGATTAGGTGCAACTGGCTGCCTTGGTGTCCTTTTTGCTGGCATAGATATTTCAAATATGTTTTGAAATATAATCTTCTTTACCTTATACTCTTTCACTTTGATACTCTTTAACCTGATACTATTTAACTTCTGTGAAAACTCCTTTACTGTTGTAATAAATTATGTTTTGACTGAAAAATCAGCAAATTATTTTATCTTTCCTTTTGCCTTTTGAATTTTACAGTAAGTCAATGAGTGATTGCCAAGTTTCATCATTTGGAATTTGTATCTTTTTCAGCTTCTTGAAATTCTCATCTACCTCAGTATATCTGAAAAATGTTGGTTTTATAACAAATAAATGTCTTATCTCATGCTGCAGATAAAATAAGTCTTCAAAACTTCTAAGTAAGACCTTCCTTGTAGGAATACCTTGTCCATCTGTCTTGTTTACTTTCTCTTTTGCATATTCTCTGATTTTCTTATTGTAATCCTCCTGTGGCATAAGCTTATCATTTATGACCAAAATATTAGGAAAACTTCTTTGCCTCAAATTTTCAAATTTATCCATAAACTTGGTTATGGCTATGTTCATATTTTCACATTTCTCTTCAAGTTGTTTCATCGAATTCTTCTTTGAAATGAGTTTCCTTATTTCAAGGATTGTCTCTGTTCTATCAGTAATCTCAATTTCTTCTAACTCCTGTTTGTTTTTACTGTTAAGAAACTTGATCAATTCTATGGCTTGCTCAAGCTTGGCACCTACCTCATATTTGGTTTTCTGAATCTCTGCTAGTGCTGGCTTTAGTAAATCTCTCTGTTCAAAGATTACTTGAATTGAGGGCCACACATCATTGATGGCTTCAATGATTTTGTTCCATAAATGGTTTTTCACATATGATATTGGCTCCTTTAAGGTTAAATCCTTTCGTAGTTTCTTTAGTTCTTCATTTAACCTATTAGGCCTTTTCTCATGAGTTTTGGCATTGATTTGGGCTATTTTATTTGTATCTTCAAGATTATCAATTAATTTTTTCAATCTGTTAATCTCACTTGTTTGTAGTGTCATTTATTCCATGGCTTTTACTAGTTTACTAGCCTCATCTAAATGTTGAGCTGCTGTATTAGATGAATCTATAGCTGAAGTTGTAGATGATGTCACTGGTACTGCAGTAGCCAGTCGTTATTTTGGTGCCAAATCTTCTACCGGAGTTGAAGGCACAACTGTAGCAACCTTGGGAATTACTGAATGAACTTCTTGTGCTTTTGTAGTTTCCCTTTCATGGAAAAGCTTGTCAATTTGAATTTCCATTTCTTTGATCTAACCTGTTAACTGAAAAATTAAGTTCATCATGTCATCCTTCTGAGTCTGTTCTTGTATAATTTCTTTGGCTTGAGGATGTTCAGTTGATGGCAGCTTAAGCTATTTCCTCAATGCTACAATGTCCTCATTATTTTTCTTCACTAACTGTTTTGCAGCTTTGAAATTTGCAGGATCATATCCAACTTGAATGACCAACTCTTCTACAGACTTAATCCTAAGATCTTTAGCATATAAGGAAGCTTTGTCAACTTTCATTTGATCTCTCATGTTTATGATTGTGTTCTGAAGTTTTTGAACACTCATAGCCTTGGTTGTAATGGTAGAATATAACATTTCTGAAATTTGTCTATGAAATTCTATTTGATCTAGTGCATGAATATTTTCTGTTGGCACTTCTAGATCAACTTTCTTGTAGTCTGCAATTGCCTTCGGAGTCTTCACTGTAGGTTGGAGCACTGGCATCATCGAATTTTTATTTGAGTATTCAAAGGCTGATAAAAGTCTGTTTTGAACACCTGGTGTTTGTTTCAAATATTGCGAGTAAATCCCATTCTTGATCTCTTCATTCTTTGTTTTAATATGCTTATACTTTTCCCTGATATCAAGATCCTTTTCCTCTACTGTCTGTGAGGATGATGCTTCCATGTTTTGATGTTTTTCTACCACTTGTGTATTTTAATTATCAATCTATTATTCATTTAGATTCTCTGTAATTGGCTCATTTGTGATGACTGTAGCAACATCTGTATTTGTCACTGGGACATCTGTGTCTTCAACTTCAATAGTCACTTTTTCTTTATCAACTGAGTTTATCTTAGGCTTTTTATTGTATCTTAATTTGAACCTAGTTTCAGTTGTGGTTTCAGCAATGTATGTTCCTTCTTCTCTCACTCTTTTGGTAGCCTTTTCCCCTTTATTTGCAGTTTGTAAGGTGTGACTAGTATCATCCTACTTAACTGCATCTACGAAAGTGTTTTCTACCCATTCTATTTGATTGGCATACTTCTAAATCTCTGGTTTTTTCTCATGAATGTAGGGTGTCAGTTTGCACTTAACCCTCATTTTTCTTGGTATTCCTTGTGGGTCATAATTCCAGGAGAAAATTTCTTCAAATTTCTACTCAAGTAATTGTTTGGCTGATTCTGTCTCTGCATCTCTATGATTACAAATAAAGGGTCCCACTTGATTCTTCAACTTAAATTGTGTTTTCTTCTTAGCTGCTAGGAAGTTGATGGAATCAGAATTTAATATTTTCCTGATGTATTCTAAAGCAAAAACCCTCATTGGTTCATATTTAGGTAGTTTGTAGGGTAACAGATTAGACCCAAAAACGTTGATTTCTGTGTGTTTTTCATACAAATACCAATCTCCAGTTCTAGGTTGCTCAAATAGCTGTAGAATTTTCTTCATCTCATCATTGATCCTTGGCTGTTTAGTATTTTCTAACATTTTTATCAATGGATGAACAAAGAAGTCTGAAAAATTTGTATAATTAAACTCTGTGGACTCTTTTCTAATCAAAGATGTCTAAAAAATGACTAAAAGTGGATTTTCTTCTATGTCAAGCTTTTGGAGGGTTATAGGAAACTTGTCTGCTTGAAAATACAAAAACATATGGAAGAGAAAATATGTGTATCTAAACACTCCTTCAGTTGGAAATTTAACCAACTGATCATGGATATTGTCAGCAATGTACTCAACATAATTGAAGATGACAGAAGGAGGTTGTCCCGGTGCAAAACTAGATAGGAAACCTAGGATTGATTCATCTGTATGCTCATCTATAAAGTATCCTAGGATGAATGATAACATGGAAATAACATGCCTTGAACATTCTCGAAATTTTGAAGTAGAATATGGAGGATTTATTTGTGGAATTTCCACATGTAAGGGCATGAATACTTGGAAGATTTGAAATATTTTGGGAAAATCAAGGCCAATGTATAAATTTGTAAGAGCTTCTGTTGACAAAGGAATTGCTTTAGGATCAGATTTGAGTTGTAACATCTGGTTTATGGACTCGGCAGCAATTATAAACAGTACTTCTTTGTTTGCATTTACTATTTCTCTTTGTTCAGGTACATAATAGTTCTGACACAACCTAATCACCTCTAGACATGGATGAGTGACTGGAACAACATATTTGGGTAGGTATGATTCCCAAATTTGAACTTCTTCCACCTGATCTAAATATTTTTCAAAGCTCCAATTGTGAAGGTCTAACAGATTGAATTCTACAATTGGATCTGCTATTTTATAATCTACATCTGCTAAGGGAGTGTGCTCAATGTCTACAATAGGAGTTGTGATGATTCACAATGATGACAGTCTTGGATGTCATAGTTAGAGTGGATTTTGGCATTTTTAGGCTTTTAAGATTACTAAAATTCTGCTTTTTTAGGCTCTTGTTTTCTTCTGTAAGATTAAATGGTTTACAGAAGTATTCTTGACTTTGATAAAGGTTCTTGGATGAAAATGGGTACAAATTTTTCTTTTCCTTGGATTTTAACTTCAATTTTGGCTTTAAACTATATGTCAGACTCTTACTGGTTCATAAAATAAGAAATAGGGGTTTATTTTACTTTTGAGTGGATAATTGGGATAAAAATAAATTGAAATTGGGTGTAGAAGGTCGGGGTTACCTGCAGAGGATTTATGGGCTTGATTGGAGTTTTATATAGTATGCAGAAACTAGAATAAACTCAAGTTTTCCTTTAAAATTGAATGTTGTATTTAAAGCAGGGTTTTATCAAAATTTTGACAGGGTTTTGACTCTTTTTTGGAAATTAAAAGCTTTCTTAGAGAAATTAAGCGTAGAAATTATATACATTAAGCATGCATATATCCAGACTCTCCTGATCTCACAATATTTATCTTCTTGCAAAATACAGAATCCTTCCACTATAATTCTTGAGGAAATTTAATCAACAATTGCAAAACACATGAAGCAATAAAAACACACATAACACAGTTGTTTAACGGGAAAGTCTGAAGATGAAAACCCAAACTATCATATTATGTATCATGGAGATCATATGACAATCTCATACAAGGCATACAAAGCTTATCACAAGCTCTTAGTATAGTATAATCGTCATACACTAATCATGACCAATCTTGCAAATCCATGCACCGATCTTTGCCTCCTGCTAGCCTGCCTCCACTGCAAAATCTCTGCTAAAGAATAGCTCTGAATGAATTCGAATTACTCTTGGATTGACTGCACAATCCTCATTGGCATCTCCACTATGTGTTGGATGCAATCAATGCATCACTAATAGTCACAAGAGATAGTCTATCTTTCCCTTTCACCTATCTCTCCACTGGTATCCACTGAAACTTCCATGCACTCTAGTTAACTGATGTATTTTTTAGTTGATTAATGAGTTATTATTCTTGAATTAATTAACTAATTAATTCACTCCACTCTCACTAGTGTATCAATCAGTTAGACTAGATACAACTAGCTCAACTGAGTCTAACATAGTTAAACTAAATACAACTCCATAACTACTTCTTCTAACTGTGTCATAACTCTACCACTTGAGTTCTAACTGAGTCCTCCATGCAATATCTCTAGTAAACAATCAAGAATAGCGTAATTCCTTTTGTTAGCTGTTGTGCCACATCTGTGCACTGAAATGAAGTGCTCCAACAGAATAAGTTGTTGTTTAGAGTCTGATTATTATTAAGAGCTAATAATAATCGACATGCATCTATTTTTAGATTGAAGATCTATAAATAGACTTCACCCAATATTCTAAAAATAGAATTTCATCTATTTTTCCAACTTGATCAACCATCCACAAATAGCATCCTGTAACTTCTGAAATATGATCGATATGTCTAAAAATAGACTTGCGCCAAAAATAGCCTGTGGGCCCACTTAGTGAAGGCGACTCTTTTCACTAAGCTCATCATCTTGTTGAATCTCAACATTAAGTGTAGAAATTTGAATAACTGATATGTTATCCACCGAGATTCTCCTAATCACACACTATTTGAGTTGATGCACAATACAGAATCTCTTCTACCATTGATCATCACATGCGGAAATAAAATCAATTGCATGCACACATTAAAACCATAAAAATTCACACATATGAACACAGTATGTAATGGGAAAGCTTAAAGCTGAAAACCCCCAACTATCTGTATATTATATATGTCATGGAGATCATGTAAAAATCATTGTACATAGCTCCTCACAAGATCTCAGCACAATCTCCAATTGCTACACACTAATCAAGCTAGATCTAGCAAAACACATGCTCCAATCTCTGCCACTTGATAGCCTAACTCTACTGTGTAATCCCTACTGAAGAATACCTCTTGATGAGAATTAATTACCCCAGCCTTTCTCACGCAGTCTTTATAGACATCTCTACTGAGTGTTGGATGCAAATCATGCATCACTATAGTCACAACTGATAGTCACACTGCTCTTTCACCTATCTCTTCACTGGTCTCCACTGAAACTATCCATGCACTGAAGTTAACTGATGTATTCTTTAGTTGATTAATGAGTTTATGATTAGTGAATCAATTAATAATTAATTCACACCACTCTCACTAATTGTATCAATCAGTTAAACTAGATACAAATAGCTCAACTATGTTTAGCTTAGTTAAACTGAACACAACTCCATTAACTCCTCAATCAACTCCACCAAACTCTGTCACATGAGTTCTAACTGAAGTATCCATGCAATAACTCCAAATAACCCTTAGGAATAGCATAATTCCTTCTGTCAGCTCCTGTGCCACATCTGTGCACTTAACTGAAGTGCTCCAAGAGAATAAGATAATGTTTATAGTTCAAATATTATTAAGAGCTAATAATATTCGACATATCTATTTTTAGACTGGCAATCTAAAAATAGATTCCGCCCAATATGTCTAAAAATAGAAGTCCATATATTTTTCCAACTTGACCAACCATCCAAAAATAGCATCCCGCAACTCATAGAATATGATCGACATGTCTAAAAATAGACTTTGCGACAAAAATCACTTGTGCGGCCCCCACCTAGTTTTGGTGATCACTTTTCCAACTAGGATCAGGAATGATGTTTCAGGATGCCTCCTTCACTGTTTCTTGTTGCAATCTTCAACACTCCCTCTCAACAAGAAAGGATTGTCTTTGCATGCGACATGCAACTCCATGCATTTGCCCTACAACCTTCGCAAGCACCATGCAACTCCATGCATCTGCTCTGCAACTCCTCTGAAATTGAATAGGCTCCAAACAACTCAATCAGTCTGATGCATCTATCATCAAAGTATTCAACTTCTACTTAGATATTGCACATGTCTTCAGTAACCACTATGCTGTTGAACTCTACACCCATGCACTCTACACTTGCTGTCAACTCTGATTCGTGCTCCAGTATCCGACACTATCACTTTGATCTTCCTGCATCAATCCAACTGATCATGCTACTGCTACACTGTGCGCACCTTGTAGCCAGGTTTAACTCATGAGATCCACACCATCTCATGAATCCTGCCCAGAAATCTCCTCTTGGGATTAATCATGGATGTCGCCCCACCTCTCACCCGGTGGTATAGCTGCATGCACTCCCTCTGCCCATCTGGCACAAAATTTCTCTGCATGAATGGTTTCTTCCACTCCATGATCCTCATCTTGTGGCTACTCCACGTCCCGAGGTTCACTATTACCTACATGAAAAACTTGCTCCCTCTCAAGCATCAATTTCATGTCTTTCTCGCACTTCCCAACAGTAGGAAGCTCTGTAGACATCCCATCTACTTCAAGTCTATAGAGATTCTTGGCTCGAATCCCAACCTTCTTGACTTGTCCTTCCTCATCCACACTAACTCCTACACTCCGAAGCTCATCCCTACAGTGGAAAAACTTTTTCAAGTATACCAGAATAGTGTCATTCTTCTCCATTTTTATTTTCCTGAGTTTATCCTAAAACTCAACCGCTTCAATGCTTTGCAATTGCTCCAATGATCAATATCGCTTTGATACCATGTAGAAATTTGAAAAAATGATATTTTATCCACCGAGATTCTCCTGATCACACACTATTTGACTTCATGCACAATACAGAATCTCTTCTACCATTGATCATCACATGCAGAAATAAAATCAATTGCATGCACACATTAAAACCATAAAAATTCACACATATGAAAACAGTAGGTAATGGGAAAGCTTAAAGATGAAAACCCCCAACTATCTGTATATTATATATGTCATAGAGATCATGTAACAATCATTGTACAAATCTCCTCACAAGCTCTCAGCACAATCTCCAATTGCTATACACTAATCAAGCTAGATCTAGCAAAACACATGCTCCAATCTTTGCCACTTGATAGCCTGCCTCTACTACGCAATCCCTGTTGAAGAATTCCTCTTGATGAGAATTAATTACCCCAGCCTTGCTCACACAGTATTTATAGACATCTCTACTGAGTGTTGGATGCAAATCATGCATCACTATAGTCACAACTGATAGTCACACTGCTCTTTCACTTATCTCTTCACTGGTCTCCACTAAAACTGTCCATGCAATGAAGTTAACTGATGTATTCTTTAGTTTATTAATGAGTCTATAATTAGTGAATTAAATAATAATTAATTCACACCACTCTCACTAATTGTATCAATCAGTTAAACTAGATACAAATAGCTCAACTATGTTTAGCTTAGTTAAACTGAACACAACTCCATTAGCTCCTCAATCAACTCCACCAAACTCTGTCACATGAGTTCTAACTGAAGTATTCCTGCAATAGCTCCACATAACCCTTAGGAATAGCATAATTCCTTCTGCCAGCTCCTGTGCCACATATGTGCACTTAACTGAAGTGCTCCAAGAGAATAAGATAATGTTTATAGTCCAAATATTATTAAGAGCTAATAATATTCGACATATCTATTTTTAGACTGGCAATTTAAAAATAGATTCCGCCCAATATGTCTAAATATAGAAGTCCATCTATTTTTCCAACTTGACCAACCATCCATAAATATCATCCCGCAACTCATAGAATATGATCGACATGTCTAAAAATAGACATAATCTAAAAATAGGCTTTGCGACAAAAATCACCTGTGTGGCTCCCACCTAGTTTTGGTGATCACTTTTCCAACTAGGATCAGGAATGATGTTTCAAGATGCCTCCTTCACTGTTTCTTGTTTCAATCTTCAACATTAAGCTCTTACTGGTTTTAATTATTTTCGAAGTGTCCTTTCAAATATGATAACATGTTTGATTTTCTCGAAAAATACTTGTTTACACAGGTATAAGTCTTCGGAAATAGGTTCTAAGGCATTTTAACTGGTCTCTGGTATCTTTTCAGGTCTCTTCAGCAGTCTTGACAGAAAAATGTGGGTGTTTTTCATAGGTTCTGGGCATAAAACAAAGCACAATCTTTGTTTTCTTTAATCGGGAGGATAAATACAGTGACGTAGGGTAGAAAAAGGGATTAATGGTGCATTTTGGAATTTATTAGGTATTTTTAGGTTTAAAACACCTGCAACTAATAGCGGTCACATCGGGCGAAATAGTGGTTTTCGTGCTTTGAAGGCGAAAAACCACAAGTGGTTATCGCATTGGATTTGATTGGTAAATGGTTTTAGTTGGATTGGATGCGATCCAATAGAGTTGGGCCACGTGGAGGAGAGAGGAAAGGGCGAAACAACCCATTTCGCATGGAAAGGAAAGTGTTATGTTCACGCAACTAAAAATGCGATATGGGAAAGTCAATGCGAACGGTTGCGATTTGATGTGGAGTAGCTCGGCATTCGGAGTGGGGTCCAGGGTCTGATATGTGGCAGAATAAGTTTTAAACTTTATAAATATACATTTATAATGTTAAAAACTTTATATTATTTTATTGGCAGGGGTTTATGTGTTTTAAATTAAAATGTTAACAAATGTTTCAATAACATTGCAACGGGTCTATTATATTGTAAATAAAACCTTTTAACAAGAGTTTGAAAACCATAGGGGCAGGGTTTATAGCATAAGATAATTTTAAACCTATGGGAAAAAGTGGGGATTTTATTTTAACATGTGGGGATAAATAAACATAGGTTTAAACTTTAAATAGTGGGTCTTGGGGATATTTACATATAATGGATTTAATATATACAGGAAGGGCTACTTATAAGGATTTAATACTTTAGATTAGAAGTTAATATGAAATGGAAAAATGTAATGAATGAGATGAATAAAACTACATAAATTTAAACTAAGTAAAGTGTAAATAGGTCTTTTAACACATTTTGTCTCATTTTGATTCTTTACACATAAACTTAGGATAAAAATGTATGTTATAGGTTTTCTGAGTGTTTTTGAAGGAAAATGAAATTAATTAAGTAGGGTTTTTACTTTTACTAAGCAAAAAATGTGTTTTACTTAGGAAAAGGGATCATAGTTTTGGAAATGGGTGATTATGCTGATGAGATGGGTTTTATGTAGGGAATCCAATATTTTTAACCAATCAGTTATTGGGCCTTAGGTCCAGTCACAACAGAAGTCAGAGAAATGCTTTGAGCCTTTTCAACTGAAGGTTTAGAATACTGGATGATTGTGGGGAAGGGGAATTAGTAATTTTTGCCCGATGATGCTTTATTACATGTCTTGCACAACTGCTTTCTACCTACCCATCATTATTTCTAACATTTTTTACTTCATTTTCTTGTTTGCATTTAAGCTTGCAACCTCAAATCCTTTTTTCTTTCAAAGCATAAATCTATCTAAGTCTAACCTTATTTCATCCGAGGGCTCAAATTAAACTGTTGAGCTCCTCATTTATTCTCTAACTATCTACTAATTTTTCAATTTTAAAATGTTTGACATACCTTTATTCTCTATCTAAAACATGAAATTAAAAGCATGAAAAGTTAAGATTAAAATATTTAACTGATCATGGATTATGGCATTTATTGACAAACTACACATAATCATTATTCTTGCAGTAAAAGTAAATAGTAGTGGCATTTTGACTTGCTCACTTTCATGTCTTATTTTATCTCTTTTTTCTCTTTTGGGGTCTATTCTTTTCTAAGTCCTTTTGATATTTATTTTAGGACTTTTTACCCTCTTTTTTTTATTTTTTTTATTTTCAAAATATGGGAAAACAACTTTCAAAAAGCAAGGTATGTACATATTTACAAGACTTATCATAATCAATTCAAAATTATGAACCCTATTATTATAGGACCCTAACAAGGACACCCATTGTCTGTCCGAGATTGGGTAGATTAATCCCACATCTAATAGTTTTCGAAGTTCATATTTGACAATGTTCTTTAAGGCTGGATTCATTCCTCTCTGCGGTAGCTAATAGGTCGAAATACTTCCTTAATGTCTATGTGATGGGTGCACAAATCAACAGGGATTTCTTTCATTTATGTATACTTCCAAGTGAAGGCTAATTTCTATTATTAAATGATTTTAAGTAACCATTCAGTTTGTGCAAGTGAAAGGTTAGGATTAAGATTCAACATTTTTCCTGATTGAATTTCTATAGGTACACTATTATGAAGTACAATTATGTAATCTTCCTAAATTAGCATGTAGCTAATGGGAATATTAATTTTTGTTTCTCACACCTAGTTAGAGGAATAAGTGGGTAAGGAGGCCCATACATATCTAAAACAAGAATAAAATCCCTCGTGATGTGAAAAGGGATCATAATAATACCTGGATCTTGCACCCTCATATGTGAACAGGGGCAAATACATGTGGACAAGGTAAAGTTTGACTAAGTCAACAACGCTGGAATGAATGGTGGAGATCATCAATGGAGACAACACAAAGATAGTGGGAGGAAGATTCCTTGGTGGAGGGTTGTGGAAATCTGCCTTTGCATGACCAAAGGTCAACACATACTGCTGATTTGGAGCAACAGAATTGCACTGCACTATGAAACCTTGAGTTGTTCAAGGAATGGATAAGCAATCATCCTCATGTGTCATTGTTGATCTGCACACAACACTTGAGGTTTGGGTGTGGATTTGTGGAGGATAGGTAGATGGTTGATGAGATACCTCTTATCTCCCATTACTATAATGGTATTATTCATTAGGAGGATGCCAATGTTGGGCATGATGATAGACACTCACCATTGGTTGGATGGGTGATGTTGATGAGCAAGAGACTGGAAAGCCCCTTGCAGATCTATGACACAGGGCAATAGGATGCAAGGCTGTGTTGGCTACTCTTAAAAGAGTTTGGCCATTATGTGACATACCCTTTGTCAAAAGGTATGTTATGGATTAAGGCATTTTATGGCACCCATATAATATGGCAGTAGAAGATTTGGTTGCATGGGGCATTCTAAAAGTCAACCATCATGATATTACTCCATGAATTGTATGAGAGAGAGATAAGGGAGCATGAAGAGATGGTGTTATCTTGGGTTTTCTGGAGAGAGTATGGGTTGATCCTCTCCCATGCTTGGCATGATGTTGCAGGAGTGGGTGATGGCACTATCATGGATAAAAGGAGCTACTCCTTAGCCTTGGAAGATTAGGAGGTACTTCCACTTTGAAAGAAATCTCCCATATGCAGCAACATTATGGTAGATTAATTTGACATTGGACATGTCAAATAATGGAGCTATGAGGTGACATAAGCTTTATTGCAGAGACCAACAATGTTGTCACATGGGAGCTTGGGTTTATTGATGGAGTGTTCCCAGGATCACTTCACATATGATGCACTTGATGGAAAAGGAGGAGGTGAGAGTGATGGAGTAGTGGATGGAGACACCTATTACTGTGATATGATCTTCTTGACTTGGATTTCCAAGCATAAGAAGGAATATCTTCATGTAGCATATGGTTCATTCCTCTTCATGGGAGTATTTCATACCACTATGGAGGACTTATTCATGGATTTTATTATCATCTTACTCTCAGTACATGGTAAGAATTTTGTTTTTGTATTTATTGATTATCTAACATAGTATTTTCATTCTCTTACCATTTCTATATAGTGCATTGCTCCACAAGAGGGTAAGCCTCTATTTGGGCTTCATGGTCACTTTGGGATCAACATCAGTGATGGGGATAGCCATATTTTTTATGGCTTTGGGGAAGTGTTTTACTATTCTTTGCATGCTCAGTTGATAAACAATGCCATTTACTATTTACTAGTAGATGAGATGACATGGACAATTAGCAACTTGTTGGGAGATGGATTTCCATGTTATGTTTTGCAAAAGCAGTTAGAAAAACTGCGCTGTGACCACTTGGGAAATGGTTGGTACCTTCCAGCACTACATGAAACCTTCAGTATTCCTCTCATTTGGATGCCATATGGTGATGATTTCCTATTCATCATATATGGGATGGTTTGGGCCAGCATGATTCAAGACATTGGAGAGAAGATCTTTGGAGATCCAGTCTTCTTCTTGCCACTTGAGGGAAACATTATTACAGCCCAAGATCAGCAGCTACTCTACACTTATCATAAGTGGAGAGAGGGATAGCATGGGGTAGGCTATTTTGTCTACCATGTTCAGTTATTCAGCCCACCTACATTGCAGGAGCCAAAGGTGGAGAAGAATTTTCATGAGTTACCATTTTGGAGGGTGGATCATTCTATATGGATGATAGCTTGGGGATGGGAGCTTCATATGGGAATGATAGCTCCCAATGCATTTTAGATTCCATGCCTCAAGAGGACCTCTAGACAGCACATTTTTTCCTCCTTGGGTATTTTACTTCTTCATGATGATAACTATTTGGGATGGTCACCAAAAGCTAACTTGCATACTTGGGAGGGGCAATATGGAGATTTATTGATGAGATAACATCTTATTCCTTGGAGGAGTTTATTTTATGGGAATGCTACAGGAGGAGGAGAGGAGGCTCTTCAGTTCTATCCTTGTAGTTGCTTGGGGACAAGCAACATTTGGGAGGGGGGGACTGTAATATTCCTAAATTAGCATGCAACTAATGGGAATATTAATTTTTTTTTTCTCACACCTAGTTAGAGGAATAAGTGGGTAAGGAGGCCCATACATATATAAAACATGAATAAAATCCCTCATGATGGGAAAAGGGATCATAATAATATCTAGATCTTGCACCATGATGTGTGAAGAGGGGAAAATACATGTGGACAAGGTCAAGTTTGACCAAGTCAACAACGCTAGAATGAATGGTGGAGATCATCAATGGAGATAGCGTAGAGATAGTGGGAGGAATATTCCTTGGTGGAGGAAACCTGTAATATTCCTAAATTAGCATGCAACTAATGGGAATATTAATTTTTGTTTCTCACACCTAGTTAGAGGAATAAGTGGGTAAGGAGTCCCATACATATCTAAAACAGGAATAAAATCCCTCGTGATGTGAAAAGGGATCATAATAATAGCTGGATATTGCACCTGCATGTGTGAACAGGGGAAAATACATGTGGACAAGGTCAAGTGTGACCAAGTCAACAGCGCTAGAATGAATTGTGGAGATCATCAATGGAGACAACGCAGAGATAGTGGGAGTAAGATTCCTTGGTGGAGGAAACCTTAATGAGTGGGACACAAGGTAGGAAGGCTCACACTTGTTTATAAGGAGGGCAAGGAAGCCATAGTGAGGCGTGTTATTGATTATTGATTTTATGGTCTGCATGACTATTGTGAATTCTTCAGCTGTTTAGTTGAGATTGTTGTGCTTCTTAGCACCGGGTGTTCCCGAGCGAGAATCCCATTTCCTTTCTTGAGAGGCCTTTTGGGGGAGAATTGTACTTCATTTTTCCACACTCAGGCTTAAGGCCAAGCTTCAGCCTTTAGCTACAACATTATTTATGTAGAGTATAGTGTTGTGTTGCAGGGTGTTGCAGTGGAGGGTTGAGAAACCCACTTCCGGAGCTAGTTTTTCATAGGAGGAAGCATTATTCTCTTTGGGAGATTGATGAGGAAGATTTTGGAGCATATTTCAGATCTTGGCACTAGGCCAACCTATTTTCCATCTCCTACAACATAGTATCCCTCTTGGACTACATTATTTTAGTGAGCATTTGCAGTGAGGGGTTGCAGTGTTTGATCGGAGGGTGAGATCTTCAGTGATTGGACCAGCCTTTCACCTAAAGCATCTATTGGAGGAGATCCATTCTTCATATGCATCATCTACAACCATATTCATAAATTTCTTGAGTTTCAACTGCTATTCAGTCCTAGGGTTGCATTCCGACATTTTTGTATTTTTGCATATTTCAGGAAATCCTTCCTAGGTTGTCTTGAAAATGTATTTGGGAGCTTAGATCCTTACTCCCGGCACCTTTCTGAACCATATATTTTTAGATCTATGTATTGAATATTTCCAATAGTATTAATACTTAATAAAACTGCACTGTTATAGCCTTGGGCATCATTCGTGCAGCAGTGTTCTTCATATTTTCATGTACATGTTCTCTTGAGGCTTGTGTTGCCTAAATTGAGTGATTATTTCCTCAAGATCTTGTATACATTTGCTGCTATAACATTAATATGATGGCTATATGATCTTCTTACATTTTATGTGTTTATTTATCACTGCTATTTCCATTTTTATGTCCTGTATTGTTGTTATTTCCATTTTGGAATATTACAAATTATAGGAGTATTTTTCAACTTCAGTTTCTAGTTCAATAATTTCCTGAACATTGCAACTCATAACAGATTCTAATAACAGACATGTTGAATCAGAAACAGAGTTATAACTACTAATAAAAGTACTAATGGCAACATCCTCCATTTCATCCTTAAAACAAAGTGCCTCACCAATCATAAGAATTGGTCTAATTTCTTCATTGTCAGTTTCAAGCCCTTTCATAGGCCAGGGGAACTGTCCTAAAGAAGTAGGAGAAAGTCCAAGTGAATTCTGGGACAATGAAGTGGTTGGACCAATTTGAGGTAACCATGGTTGCCAGGATGTTGGATATTGGTAGTATTGCGGCCATGAGGGTGAAAAAGATATAGACTGAGGCCCAAAATTTGAATTATTAAAATACTGAGATAACTCTTGGGACATAGCTTGATTCATGTTCTGTGGCTGTGGTTTCCATGGATTTTTTGATCCCATAAAGTGCAACAGATCCACCTCTTCATTCTCTCCCTGAAATTCAGACTTCAGCCCAGGAAGAGAGGACACTCCTTAGTGGAATCACTATGTTTACACATCGCATAGGTCTCAACAAAATTTAGTGAAGATTCCTTTGGTGGGTGCTTCTTCCTGCATTTAGGGTATAAAATAGACATAGCCTTCTCTTCTTCAATATGCTTCTACTTTTCCTGTAAAACATCCAACTGTGAAGACAATGTGCTTAGGATATCGGTTTCCAAGTTGTCCAACATGTTTCCAATTTTTTCTTTCGTAAATCCATTGCTGGATGGATTGAGAGTTCAGATCCCTTGATTCTATCTCGCAGCTTCATGAAAGCAGTGGATACCTAATTCATAGATGGTATTGAATTCTGTCTTTGATATATCCCCCTTCCCTACGATGTTCAAAATTTCAAAGATTCCTCCCTTAGTGCCGAGAGAAAAATTATCTTCACGATGTCCTTGTCCAAACCACTATAGCCTGATCTCTACAAATTGTATTTAAAATGTTCCACAAAGTCCCTGCATTATCTTAAATATTTCTTCCTTAACATCTCAGGATTTTCAGTAGTCCTAAAATTTTTCAAGGAAAACCATCTTCATATCATCTCGTGAGGTAAGAAATCCCCCCCTAAACCAAGGAGAATTTTAAGGATGGAAATTTATCTCGAAATTTAGAAACCTGGGAAAATCTTACTACTCCCTAATTTATTTGGCAATATTTTTGTAAAATTATTAAAATTTCTAATTATTTTATATTTTCTCTATACAATATTGGCCATTTATAAGGTTAAATTATTTTATACTATAAAATTTAGGAAATTTTTTTTAAGAAAAAAATGCAAATTGGAAAATATTTTTTTTTTAAAAAGCATGGAAAATTAGCCCACCTACGAAAAGCAGCCCCTAAAATTTTATCTACCCTAAACCCATGAACCATCTCAGAGTTGTTGCCTTCAAATTAGTAGGGAATATTTTCAATTTATGGGCATAATAAATATAATCATATCCTTGAGAGATAATTTCAAATTCAAATAGAAATGTGTCTATGTCTTCAGAAGAGATTCCATGGAATTTAGGTAGTGTTTTCAAAGGAATAGGCTTCATAGGTGCCTCACCCATGATATCTCCAATTAGGAATTCGATCGAATAAGTTGAAGGATTCATGAATATCTTCCAGTACTCACTTTGAATCTCATCCGGTTCTGATTGTTCTACAATATGTGGTTGAGTATTCTTAAAATCACTTCCTCGATCAAGAGGCTCAACCAGTTTTGATATTTATAAAATATGTGGTTGAGTCTACTTAACAACACTTCCTTAATTAAGAGGCTTAACCAGTTCTGATTGTTCTACAATATGCGGTTGAGTCTGCTTAACAAAACTTCCTCGATCAAGAGTCGCATTGAATTCCTTCAAGTTATCTTCTTGCTCCAAACTTACAATATCTGCTTACTATGATCCTCTGCTTGCTACTTGTTCTTCCTTGGACTATACTTCTATTGTTGGAGTAGGTTCAAGTTACGTTATAGACTGCCACTCAGATCTTGTCTGAGATCTTACCTAGAAAACAACTTGTGACGATGCCCCTGATTCATCTCTCGAAATAATATCCTCGATGTAGGTAATTCTTCTTAGATCTTTCCCCCTTCCTCTAATTGGGGGTTTTCCTATGCCCCTTTTATTCAGATTTCTATTCATGCAATGAGAGAAGGGAAATCATTTAAGCAAATCTTAAAGCTCAAGACCTAAAGCAGGGTGAAATATTCCCTCCTTAGGATGAGAGAGTGGCCCCTAAAAGAAATCAAAAGAAAATAAAAGAAACCATCACAAGATCTAAGCTTGGGACCTAAAACAGGATAAAAAAAAAAAAATTCCTTCCAAGGACGAGAGAACAGTTCCTATGAAAAAGACAAAAAAATATAATGCTCAGGACCTATAGCAGGGTAGAAAAAAATCCCCTCCCCAAGATGAGAGAATGATCCTATGGTAAATGTTGGTCATACTTTTTCACCTTC
This sequence comes from Pinus albicaulis, assembly GCA_034641835.2. Lineage (NCBI taxonomy): Eukaryota > Viridiplantae > Streptophyta > Pinopsida > Pinales > Pinaceae > Pinus > Pinus albicaulis. Next base: position 499,251,327 of record CM076569.1, read on the forward strand.
AATATCCTCCCCGGCAATGGCGAAAAAATGTTGGTGTTCAAATATGAATCATGCAATTCACCCTATTCCACATTAATTTTCAACCTAGGGTCCAACTAGTTATTTCAAGGCTATCATGCAAAGTATATGCACACCACAGTTTCCCTACGTAGTATCGAACATTCAATCATAACATAACAATGTGTAGCAGCAAGAAATGACTATAACAACAATTATAGTATTAGCAAGACATGACTCATACCAACACATAAATAAATCGTTACAATAATAAAGAATTGCACAACAAAAATAAATCTACGCACATAGTAATCCAGCAGCACCTGGTCAGGAGAGTGGTCCCAACTCCCTAATAAGGGATGTGGTGAGATCGGAATTATAAAATACTCAGGAAATCAGAAATTACATTAATCAAAATAAATTACAAAAGTCTGCTGTCATAAACTTAGAAGTCTCGTATCTCTCTTGCGGTTCTGGTTTTCTAGCCCTCATGACCTTTCTTACATTTAAGTGATGATTGATAAGTCCTGAAATTATGGAAACTGTCCATCTATAAATATACAACGATCCATGAAATAAAACATAATACAAAAATAGTGATTGTGATGATCAGGAAGTTGAACAACTGTTGCAGCTAAAATCGAAAGATAGTGTTGCCAGCTTGGTAAAATCTGCTGAATTATAGTCTTTGACAATCATCCCTTCGAATCTGAAAAAATACTTAAGTTAGAAAACCGCTTTAGGTAATTCCCATATGACTATGCTTCATTAATTAATAATTCACAAAGACATTTCAATAAATATACCTTTTCTATTTAGAATAAAAATCGACCCATCAAGGACATGGAATAAGTATAGGAAAATGATAAAAAGGCGGGTAAAAAGTAGGAAATTTTAGAAACCAACACTTTCATTTTATTAAACATAGGAAAGATCCAACCAGAATTGGGACTTCCATGTACCACCTGACCATAGACATGGATGAGCCAAATCTCTCTTCAGCTATTCACCATTGTTCCATATTCCAAGAATGAATGTGAGATCTAATGGATAAACCAATCCAAAACCAATCAAGGGAATCCAGAGGTTAAACCCCCTCCACCCTCACCATACCATTATCACGCGTAAATCGGTTCTGAGATCACAAAAGCGAACCGAACTTGGAATGCCTCCAGAATCCATCACTATCCTTGACACTACATGGAAAAGACCCTATAGCAGAGGTTATAAAGGAGATTTGTAGTGTTATAAAATTGGCCAAAATTGTCAAAAAAACATTTGATACAACATCTGTTTTCGGTAACAAAGGTTTTGGCAGAGCTTCTAACAGAATTTTAACACAATTAGAAAACATTGGACGGCCAGAGTTTGTTATGGATGTTTCTCTCATCGGTGCACGCATAAGGTTTCAACGCACTGGTGCGTTGTACCGTGAATGCACTGGTACTATAAACCTACCAAGCACCGGGATGGAAAACAAATTTCGAATGCCCCGAGGCATTTAGAAACGACCCGATGCATGTCAGCCTGCAAGTTGCACCAGGTCGTTAAGGTGTAAAACCGCACCGGGCCGTCTACGTGATAAAACGCACCAGGTTGTTAAGTTATAAAAATGCACCGACGCGTTATAGGAAAACCACACCAGTGTATGCAATACCTATTGGACCGCCTGGGTGGTAGTCGTTGATAAAGTGCACCAGGCGTTCTAATTGGTATTGGTATTTGTGCGATGCCCATAGGTCGTAGAAATGCACTGGTGCGCATTATCATACAAATGCACCAGTGCGCAGTAACTAACATGCACCAGTGTTCATTATGTATTTTTTATAAACATTGACCTGTGGCAGTGAAATTATTGTGATTTTTAAAAATTCATTATGCATCAAAAGTCGACACATATCTTATAACATTATTCATATCAATTAAATTTTTATTAGTGCATTTGAATTTGATGTTTGGATTAATTTGTTATATCATATCATCAGATTTCACATCTCTTCATTATAATATTTAATCATCCATATATTTAATCAGTGTTGTAACATTTCACAGCGATAATGGAGAACACAATAGAATAAATTAAAACGTATTTTATTATATATATATATATATATATATATATATATATATATATATATATATATAGAGAGAGAGAGAGAGAGAGAGAGAGAGAGAGAGAGAGAGAGAGAGAGAGAGAGAGAGATGAATAAGACACTCTTTCTCATACAAAATGGAACAGTTATTGGTATCCCTCTGTCTTTCAATTCGAACACTGTGTCCATTACATTAAACAAAATGTCTGATTTCATAGACAAATATTTCAAAAAATAGAACGCCTTGATTTGATATCCAAACATATTGATCATCATTCTTCACTGGAACTGCTGTCACTACTCGAGCTACTTTCATGACTTGGGTTATTTTGAGGAATGTTTGTTCACTATGTTGATTGTTTTCTTCTTCTTCAAGTTCCATCTACAAACATAAAAATAAACTGTAATAAGTGTATATACATTGGTGCGAATAATGAAAATTCAATATCAAATATTATACATCAATGTAAATCGAAAATAAATGTACCATAGCAAGAATTGACTCATGAACTATACACATTCTTTCAAAACCAAATTTGATGCCATCTTTCAAAAATTCATTTGTTGGCACAGTTCCATACTTTTTTTCCTACAAGTTTTATACCCCATAACAAATCATATATTTAATATAAAAGATTTTTTTGTTCTATTAATTATAGATGGAGCTAAGTAAAACAAGATATATGCTTACAAATTCCACAATTAATTTCTGATATGCTAACATATACTGACAACCCATATTTGACCCAATGTCAATCAATTCTTCTTATGGTTCTTCTTTTTATGTTAGCACCTGTTTGAATACATTCAATGATGATTGTTGTAAAAACACTTAAAATATACAAAAATGAAATCCAGTTAAGTTGTTATAAGGAAGTAACAATTACTCACAAACATAGATATCAACCCTTTTCTTCCTTGTCGTCCTGTTTTATGTGTTAAATGGGTTTGATTTTCTTTTCTTTTCTGCAAGAAAATACTTTAAAATTAATATTTAATGCTAAATTGTTTATTTATTGTACCTAATTGAAAAATTCAATGATTACATATTACATTTGAAGCATGTTGTTGTTGAGATGGCTCCTTGTGCGATGCAATTATGTCCATTTCTTTAACCATCTCCTTGTACACCTTTTTGGACATTCCTACTGACATATTTTTGATATTAGCTTGTTCATCCTTTGATATTTTCATAATATTCTTGAAAATGTAACATGACAATAAACTATTTAATCTGTATATTTATATATCAAAAATAAACATAACAAAAGTGATATTTATAAATGATTGCTTTCTAGTAATATATACATATAATTCTAGAAAAAACATTTAAAGGAATATTACTTTTTCATTCCTTCTTTCTTGTTGTTGTACGTTTTTCTATTAAAATTTTGACAATTGACCAATTCTCTAGAAACTCATCCTGTAGTTTATATAAAATTTGGTTCTTGGAATCATTGGACTGATTTTTTTATTGTAAGTGGAAAGAATGTCTCTACATTCATTCCACTAGATCCCTCAAAGTTTTGTAAAAGTTTTTCCTCCTTTCGTTAACCTCCAACACCACTCCAAATGAGCTAAGGAGAAATTCATTTTCATTTGCATGTTCTAATTTTTTTTCTTTTCTTAGAACAACATTCATTTTCTTCGTTGTTGGTCCATGAAGAACATTAGACATATGTGAATTAATAGATTGTTTGAGACATGTTGTCTAATATTTTAAAGTATATTATTAATGAAAATTCAAAAAAGAAACTCATATTGGATTGATAATATTTTTTCATTCACCTGATTCATCCTTTTGCAATTTTTCCATCAAGCTTTTACACTCTTCTAGTCTTAGATCAGAAATAATCTTATCAAGCTTCATCATTTTGTGGCTCTGCATGATACACAGTAAACAATACATATTAGTTAAACTTACATATAGTTCAAAAATAATATTTTTTGTAAATAATTTACAAATAACTTTCCTTTTTTTCTTTTCTCAATGTGCTATCGGTATTTTTGTTACTTGATCTCTTGTCAGCCATTTATTTATCAATATGAAACCTATACCATACCATTCATTAATATATTTTATATATAAATCACATACTTTTCAATTAAACAAAAAAAAAATCAAGAAAATCGTGCACCTTTCAAATAGTACGCCCAGAAGGCGGTGCGGTAGGTTCCTATAAACGCACCGTCAAAATGGTAGAAACATCATACGGTGCTCTCTGTCATCAAGGAGACTCAGTGCATTATATGTTAACCAGTGCACCGATTAACACAGACATAAATTAATAATTTTTTTTTATTAAACAGTACGTGCCTAGTGCGTTATACTACAATAGTGCACTGGTGCGTTATTTCAAACAGGGTGCACCGATAAAAAAAAATCTATTTTTTAAAAAATCATGCAAGGTTGGACATGGATTGGGATCTGACTCTATAATTGGTCCCACGGGTTAGATGTCAAATGCCTATATATAGCAATATAAACCCTATAAATCTAAAATTAAAAGCTCTAATTGTGAAGCCACAGAAACAAGGGTATAACGTAAGAATGAAAAAAAAAATTTCAACTGAAAATGCATAGTAAAATTTAAAAAAATTATTATGCATGTATTAAATCAAACAGAAACTGTAAAAAAACAATTATTACAGTAAAATTTAAAAATTTACTATACTACAGGGTTTTTGTGCGAATCACCAGATGTTTCAAATTCTGATTCTCTGAATAGTGTTGCTGTTCGAAAGTATTTTGCTACTCCACAGTGCTCTCGTGCTCTCTTGCTCTAGGGATGTCTCTCATGCAAATCCCTCCTTGAATTTTTTTGCAAAAATAATGAAATAATGAATAGATTTTACTATTTAAAGAACTTGTTTATGAAATTATATTTCCAAAAATAATTTGCCACCCATTTTTCAATTTGCCGCTTTTTTTTCATTTAAAAAAAAATAAAGTTCCGTTTTTTTTTATTTCCAGATATTCGGTGCATTTGTGAACTTATACGGTGCATTTGTTTAATATTCCTACGTAGCCTAAGCTAAGAGGAATATTCATTTTTGTTTTACTTTTTGTTGCATGAATAAATGAATAAAGGAGGACTTGTAAAACTCCTGAAAAGACTGAATAAATCAACGCCCATGTGAACAAAGATAAATCAGGGCCATGTAAATAAATCACTTGCAGGTGTAAAAGGGGTTTGAGCTGTGAGACTGGGTCAACCTTGACTAGATCTATAGCGCTGTCTAGGTTCAATGTATCTCCTAAAGGGACAATGCAGTTCTAGAAGGAGGCCCCTCATGTGAAAGGAGCTAACTCATCAAGGTGGTTTAGGGTTTGCAAAGGCTCTCATCTTATAAAAGGAAGGGGAGGGCAACAAGAGAAGGTTTTTGATTGATTAAATTTATGAGTATCTTGTCTTCTTAGACAAATATTATTCTCTGCTGCTTAGTAGAGAATTGTGCTGCTTAGCACTTGGAGTTCCTATGCAGGGATTTCACCTCTTCCTTTGAGGAATCTTGGAGGAGTATTTGCTGATTTGATCCACTATTAGGCTTGAGGCAAAGCTCTACTTCCAATTTCAGTATAGATCTAGTGAGGGTTTGTCTTCTTTTGCAAGCTACAGCAAGTGGGATTCTAGATCTGCAGAGATCTAGCTTGTTTTGGGAGCCTCTTCTCATGGAGTGTGTCTTTTAACCTCCTGGAAGAATGCCTCTCCTGTTTGTACTTCAGATATGTATCTTGGTAGCTGGCCATCTATGTTATTCAAGCTAAAACATAGTTTTCATTGAGGAACTGCGTTATTTTCATATGAGATTCTTCATGGTGTTTTGATCACAGTTTTGATGAGAAATCTCTGGTGATGGGCTTTTCCTTCCACTTTGGTGATACATGGATGAGCTTGCTGATCCATGTTCTTTTTAGATCTGATATATTATAATGTAATGTTATATTTAGAAATTATTGCATCATTGTACATATCTACAACTTAAAACTTAGATCTACTCTTATTTATGCATGATTTGGTCAAAACACCAAGGGGATATTGTAAATAAGACTATCTAGTTTCCAGATCTGAAATAGATCTGATGTTTTGTCCACAGATCTATCCTAGGTCTGATTTGCAATATTCAGCTACTACAACTTCTTTAAATAACACTGTTGAGCCATTTCTGCAGTTATATATGTGTTGTAGCTCTCTTTTCTAAGGATTTCTTGCTCTATTGCCTCATGTATTCTACTGTATACTAAAAGAGTTTCATTATAATTCTGATTTTATACTGTACATTCATAAGTTAATAATATTTGATGCCATCCTACTCATACTATCCAAGACTACGTTATTTCTGAAGAAATTTGTTGTGCATAGCTGCAACCCCTCTTGTAGGGTGTTTTTCAACTAGACTAGGTGGTGGGAGATCTGTTTACCACACCTAGTTTGATTTGTTTTTGCTCCCATTTTTGATATAGACCCTAGATCTGTTGATATAAGGGATCCAAAGGCTGTAAAATCATTTCTATACATCAATCTCCCAGGAGTGTTATTTCAGCAGGCTTGCTGTGCTATTCCGGATCTGGGATATTACAGTGGTATCAAAGCTCCTTTCTTGGCATAGCCTGTGCTTCCCTTGGAGCATCTCAGCCATGTTTCATTCAAAAGAAGATGAACCTATTTACTAAGAGGGAGAAGAAGTATCATAACAGAAGTCATAAGAAGTATGATTATACTATTGAGGATCAAGACAAGGGTAAAGCCCCTAAGACTACAAGTGATAAAGAAGGAGAAGAGTTTGCAAGAACTATGTTGGTGGCCATGCAAGATCTTGCCAGGAAGATTAAGGAGATGAGGGTCGACAGAATGAGGGAATCCCTTGGGATATTTCATCAGGGAGAAAGCTCTAACATGTCTCATCATGGGACTGGTCAACCAATGAACCTGCCACAAGCCCCACATGCTTCACAACGCTCCACTATGCCTACCTTCTTGGCTGTGGAGAATGAAGAACCACAAGAGAAAGCTTCCCTTGAAGATTATTTTGTGGAGTATGATTCTCAGAGTCAGAGATTCAAGGACCACTTGAGTTTCCAAGGTTTTTGTCACCTTAAGGACAGAAGAAGACCAAGGTAGCAGTATAGAGATGGTGGGTTCTTTCATCATCAGGATAGACACCACTCTATGGGCAGATTATTTTTGACCAAATTTGATGGATCATCCTCCAGTTCTGCCAAGGCATGGGTATAAAAGTTGGATATTTACTTTCAGTGGAATAAGGTCCCTGAGACTAAAGCCATCAAGATTGCAGCGCTGCACTTTGAAGGTGAAACACACAATTGGTGGTTCCATGGGTTGTCTACATTGGGACACATCAATGTGACTACCTATTCTGAGTTTACTAGAAGATTGGTGGAGAGGTTTGACAGGAAGGATCCTAAAGCACCCTTCATAAGCCTTACAAAGCTGAAGCAGTGAGGAGATGCAGAGACTTATATCTCTGATTTTCTAAGATTATCAGTCATGGTCTCTGATCTATCTGTAGCAAGGAGAGTCTACATGTTCATCGATGGCCTGGAGGAACCTTTGCATGGGTTGGTTAAATCTACCAAGCCCATCACTTTGCATGATGCCATTGAGAGGGCTAGAGACCTCCAAGATGCCTTGCCAAAAGCAAAAGCAAATTTCCAAAGCAAGGCCCCTCACTTTTCTAAGGGGAAGGAAGGAAAAGTTGCTCCTCCCAAGCAGAGCTCCTTGAAGAAACCTCTTGATATTGATCTCCGGAGGGAATTAAGGAAGAAGAAATTTTGCTTCACTTGCCAAGAGTCATGGGCACTGGGACATAGATGTGCTGTTGGAAAAGCACACTACATAGAAGTCTTCTCAAATTTTGAGGAGGAAGATGAAGATGATGAACCTAGGATGGGTCACAGCACTGATGACGATGAGGAAGATCAAACACCATCCATAGATGGGAAGGGAGCCTTTGCTCCAATAAGTGGGACTCTTGCATCTTTTAGAGGAGTGCCTAAGTACTTGACCCTAAGAGTACAAGGTTCAGTCATGAATCAAAGAGTATATGTCCTGATTGACAGTGGGGCAACCCACAACTTTATTGATGCTCATCTTGTGCAAAGGAGAGCAATCCCTACTGAGGATTTCGAGGGATTTTCTATTTTTGTCCCAGGAGATAGGACCATGCAATGCCTACAATATGTTCCCTCACTCTCTATCACTATGGGATCCTACAATCTAGTGGATCACTTCTTTGTAGTTGACATACCAGACACCAACATCATTCTGGGTGTCCAATGGTTCATTACCTTGGGGAAGGTTACCATTGATTGGAAAGCTTTTCAGATGGAGTGGGTGGACTTGAAGAGTGGGAAACCATAAATGATTCAAGGCATGCACACTTATCCTTCACCTAATACTTCCACACAAACAACAGAGATGGATTTTCACAGTGGAAGCAGGGATCTCATAGTCCCTTCTCTCATGTTCATGAGGATGCTACAAGGGACATTCTTATCTAGTGGCAAGCCACCTGATTCAGATCTTGTGGGGAAAGCCTCACAAAGTGCTGTTCCAAATCTAGATCCAGGAAGGATTGGAGTAATGAGAGACCAAGTTACAGTGCTGGAGGGCTTGGGACAGCCCAAGAATGAGGGGAATCTTCTTCCTGTATCACTATCACCCTCTCACTTTTCTGAATCTGCGCTGTGGGAAGAAAAGAATGGGAGGATCAGCCTTCCAACAAATAATTTTGGCATGAGAAATGTCAGAAAGGAGATCAACAACATGAAAAGTGCTTCCATGGATGTATCAGCAGTGATGTCATTGTTGAGCAGTGTGGATCTTTATTAGAAATCTCAACTGCTTGTAGAGTATTCCAAATATCTCCACACATGTATGATACTAGATGGCATGCATCAAGAAGAGCGCTACTTAGTCCAAGGAGGAGTCATCTATTATCATGGTAAGGTCTTCTTGGATAAAGCTTCCAAGCTTAAGCAGAAAATCCTACAAGGAGCTCATGAGGCATTCTTCCTCAGCCATATTTATTCAATGAAGATCTATACTCTGATCATGAGGAGTTTTGATTTGGAAGGCATGAGAGAGGAATTACATCAGCACTTTCAAGAGTGCAACAACTATGGAGGATTGGGACAGCCGATGGACTCTTTGCAAGAGTCATCTCAACCAGCTCTTCCTTTGCTTGAGAGGAGGGGAATGCTCATGCACAACTCCATGTGTATGAAGGACTATGATGGTAAAGGACTTGAACATGCCAAGCAAGTTGTATTTTCTGATCTATTACATTCCTTTGCCATGTTTTTGTAGGATATGATTCCTAATGGGAGTGAGAGATCATGTGGATCTCATGGTTTTTTGTGGGCCAATAGAGATGTTGAACTTGGCCACTCCCTTATTGTGCAAAGGGAGATTCCTTCTCATGATGGTTGTTTTCCAAAGGCACCAAACTTACCTATCATATTCAGCTATGTTAAGGTGACTAATGCAGCGATTGCGTGGTGGGAATACCACTTACCACACCTTGATCTCATGCAGGCAGGTGATGCACTGCACTAGCATCACATGTGGGATTTTGACCCACCTCTTCAAGTTCAGATTTCAGTTTGCATATATGTAGTCTTGCTTCCATACTTGGATGGTATAGTTGTATTTTTTATGGGGTTGTATGGACAGAGGATGGGTAGTGTGTATGTACCACATGGTTTGGAACTTCTACCTGTACTTCATGATACATGTTTTAGGAGTAGCATTGCTTCAACCATGTTTATTTCTGTTGAGTTTTTCACTGTTTTTGGGATGGACTATGCACATATTATGCTAACCTTGGAGGAACAATTCATGAGGTATTGGCTTGATGAGCACTTGGTTTATGTTGAGGACTTAATCCTTGATGATGACATCAATGAAGGAGGAGAAGTTCTACAGCTCTAACCCTATCAGTTGCTTGAGGACAAGCAACATTTTGGAGGGGAGGACTGTAATATTCCTACTTAGACTAAGCTAAGAGGAATATTCATTTTTGTTTTACTATCTTTTGCATGAATAAATGAATAAAGGAGGACATGTAAAACTCCTAAAAAGACTGAATAAATCAATTCCCATGTGAACAAAGATAAATCAGGGCCATGTAAATAAATCACTTGCAGGTGTGAAAGGAGTTTGAGCTGTGAGACTGGGTCAACCTTGACCAAATCTACAACGCTTTCTAGGTTCAATGTATCTCCTAAAGGGACATCAGAGTTCTAGAAGGAGGCCTCTCATGTGAAAGGAGCTAACTCATCAAGGTGGTTTAAGGTTTTCAAAGGCTCTCATCTTATAAAAGGAAGGGGAGGGAAACAAGAGAAGGTTGTTGATTGATTGTATTTCTGAGTATCTTATCTACTTAGACAAATACTATTCTCTGCTGCTTAGTAGAGAATTGTGATGCTTAGCACTTGGAGTTCCTATGCAAGGATTTCACCTCTTCCTTTGAGGAATCTTGGAGGAGTATTTGCTGATTTGATCCACTATCAAGCTTGAGGCCAAGCTCTACTTCTAATTGCAGTGTAGATCTAATGAGGGTTTGTCTGCTTTTGCAAGCTGAAGCAAGTGGGATTCTAGATCTGCAGAGATCTAGCTTGTTTTGGGAGCCTCTTCTCATGGAGTGTGGCTTTTAACCTCCTAGAAGAGTGCCTCTCCTATTTTTACTTCAGATCTGTATCTTGGAAGTTGGCCATCTATGTTATTCAAGCTACAACACAATTTTCATTGAGGAACTACATTATTTTCATATGAGATTGTTCATGGTGTTTTGATCATAGTTTTGATGAGAGATCTTTGGTGCTGGGCTTTGCGTTCCACTTTGGTGATCCATGGATTAGCTTGCTGATCCATGTTCTGTTTTGATCTGATCTATTGTAATGTAATGTTATATTCAGAAATTACTACATCATTTTACAAATCTGCAACTTAAAACTCAGATCTACTCTTGTTTATGCATGATTTGGTCAAAACCTCAAGGGGATCTTGTAAATAAGACTATCTAGTTTCCAGATCTGAAATAGATTTGATGTTTTGTCCACAGATCTGTCCTAGATCTGAGTTTTAATATTCAGCTGCTACAGCTCCTTTAAATAATGCTGTTGAGCCATTTCTGCAGTTATATATGTGTTGTAGCTCTCTTTTCTAAGGATTTCTTGCTCTATTGCCTCATGTATTCTACTGTATACTGAAAGAGTTTCATTATAATTCTGATTTGTTGCTATACATTCATAATTTAATCATATTTGATGCCCTCCTGCTCATACTATCCAAGACTACGTTATTTCTGAAGCATTTTGTTGTGCATAGATGCAGCCCCTCTTGTAGGGTGTTTTTCAGCTAGACTAGGTGGTGGGAGATCTGTTTACCACACCTATTTTGATTTGTTTTTGCTCCCCTTTTGGATATAGACCCCAGATCTACTGATCTAAGGGATCCAAGGGCTATAAACTCATTTCTATACATCAATCTCGTAGGAGTGCATTATTTCAGCAGGCTTGTTGTGCTATTCCAGATCTCGGATATTACAATTTGTTAACTAATTGCACCGTGTGTCAGTTAGAAACACTGCATCGATGTGCAGTAACTAAAGCACACTAGTGCAGTTAACTGTAAATTAGCACCGATAACAATAAGTCCATTTTTAAGGAACCGAAATTACTTTTAGGTATGTACACCAAAAATTATTGTTGATTATGCTCAAATGTAGAAAGAAAATATCATAATTATATAAAATGGATAATTCTTAAAAATCCATCTTGTTCCATAATATTTCTCAAAGTCCATCGCAGAGTTCTCCCTATCCATCTCTTGACGTAATAATTACTTCAGAATTTATTTATATTTTCATTATCTAATTGAATATTTTTTTTTTTATCCATGTCAATCAGTTGAATAAAATTAATGTATACACATTTTCAGGTTTATTCACATTCAGAATCAAGTTCAGATGCACAAAATATTCAAAAAACTCCAAAATGTTGGAAGCTCTTATTAGGAGTAGCATATCGCAAGGCGCATTTGGTAGATGGAAATAGACAACCGCTTCACCCTGCCAATTGTAACATTGCATCTTCTAGCCACAATCCTGGGACAATGATGGTAATAATAATTTTTTGGTATATTAATGTAATTATTTCAACATCAAACCAATTAATCATGCATTGTCGACGTGCTTACTAATTGATATCAATGATTTTGTACTAATCATGTTCAAATATATTTTTAAAATTATTAGGATTCTATTGATGATGAGTGACCTACCTACCATCTTCCGTTACACCCCACGACAATCTCAAATCAAGAGAAGGTTGAATTAAGAGAAAAAATCAGAGAGGAACGATACCAAGAATGGTTGAATCAACCACCTATTCAAATCCCACTATGTCCAGATTCACCAATTAGGAATGACTACAACAATGGTAGTTCTTCACAAGCTGGAAATGGAAGCAATCAAATAGAGGTTGGTATGGATGATTAATTAAGGGATATGACTGCCATCGAGACAATATTGTATGATTCATTCCAGAACAATGATCAGCTAGGGGATGATGCCCATATCGCTGATATATTTTTCGAAAGCCCTTTCTTTGGACTTGGCAGTCAGTCAAAGTCTACCCAGTTGGAGACAATGATGTTACTATACAACTTGAAAGAAAAGTTTGGCTTGTCAAATGCATGTTTATTGGAAATTTTGAGGTAATTGACCATCAAGTCCTCCCTTATATTTTGAGAAATATAATCACACAATGAACATTAAAAATGGTCAATTTTATGAGCATTAATAATTATGTCAGCATTAATGTACATTTAATATTTTCCATGACCAACTACAGGTTATTCAAAGACAAGGTAAGATAAGGTTCTTCCAAGTGATAATGTCTTTCCCAGTAGTTGTGAAGAGGCAAATAAATTGTTGAAAATGTTGGGCGTTGATTACATATCATATCATGCATGTCCAAATGATTGTATTCTATATAGAGGAGAATATGCAGAAAAAGAGCTATGTCTGAAATTTTGTCATGAGAGGCATGATAAATAAAAAAAGAAGGGTAAATCACGTGGTCCTCCTTTTAAGATATTGAGGCACATGCCTATAATCCCAAGGATTCCAAGGCTATTTCATTGTAAAGTATTAGATATGTTGTAGGGATGGCATGCCTCACATAAAAGTGAGTTGGGAGTATTCGAATCCCAACAGATTCAATATCCATGAAGCATATAGAGGATACATGGCCCGAAAAATTCAAGGTTGAAGTACGAAGTCTACGACTCATCATAGCCATGGATGAAGTCAACCCAAATTCCCTCATGAATGCAAACTATTATATTTGGCCTAGAGTAGTGATCAATAACAACACCCCCCCTTGGTTGTCCATGAAGAATGAACATCTTATGCTGGCTCTCATAGTTCCTGGTAGAAGACAAGTGAAGAATATGGATGTCTACTTACAACCTGTTGGGCCATAATTGTAATCTACGGATAAAATACGCTTCCCTAGATAGGTGTTAGTCTAGAACAACAGGTGAAAGACTATACCACCATTTCTCCTAACTCAGAACAGATACACAGAGAGGATTGGAGGCTTACTTGTTTCAGTCGCTTCCAAATGGCTCCTTTCTGTCGCTTCCACTACAGCTTCAAATTCAAGTGGTTTGTGAGCTGAATGCTTCCTGCAGGAAAGAACACTGAAACAACAGAAGATGCAATAATATAGATATCTATTCAAGCTAGTTAGCTAAATCAGTTAAGCATAAACTACATTCATCAACCAAGATCTTACAATATGGAAAATCAAAGTTAACATAGATGCATGTAGGGAAAAACAAGAAGTACTATTTATTGATGATAGAAGGAGAGGTTACAACTTAGTGACTGATTTGAAGTGACCTTCTAGCATAGTTCCCAAGTCTCATCACAGCATAAATCTCTCCAGCAGTAGCTCTACAAACCAAGCTCTCAATTGAAAATTCTCCAACATTTCTCTACTCAAATTCTTCCTTCTCAAACACTTAGATCTGTGTTCAATTTATAGATGAACTGTAGGTTGTTTTTCAATCAATATCTTTCCAAAAATAGGCAAGACATGTTTCCATTCATGTAGATGTCAAATGGACACTTGGATCCGAAGCTTGACACATGTGAACTCTTCTAGAAGGAACTGGCCAAGTGGAGATTCCGGAACAATGAGAATTTCGCTCCCAATATGACCAACGCACCTGTGAATGTCGGGAAGTGATTTGCAGAGCAGCCTTGCATGAGGCTACCTGCATATGCAATGCACTTAGGCCCCTTAGAGCCTGCGTTGGTGAGCTCTCATATGCTAAATAATAAGCTTCAAACCATGGAAACCTTTGCTTGATGAAAGTCTTGCTTGATTTGTCTTGTTTCTTGTCTTAGGGCATATAGCAACTGAAATGATAGGGAATGATAGACCCTTGATCATTTGTCTTGGAGATGATGTCCAGTTAACTAGGTCATTGGGAATGGTGCCCTAATTGACCTATAACAATTTCCCCCTAAAGCATGAGATCCAAATAATAAGAACATTTGATTGAGATGCTTTACACTGTGATGAGCCTGGAAACAAAGTGGAATGGTCACCTGCATCATTCTTACAATACGTTTCATCATGATATATCCTCTATTGATCATAATTGCTGAGGGTAGGCATTCCCATGTTCAGCACATAAAACAATCTGTCATCTTCTTCTGCCAATTCCGTCGTCTACATTGGAATGTTTCCTAGATGCAAACACGCCTACAGATATACGCCCATGTTTGGATGACAATCTGTATATAAGGTCACCGTACAGATGATGTGTACAACAATCATGAAATCGCAGCCCAGATGGCTGAAACTAGATCCGGGGTGTTCTTATCTCATTCACTCGATCATTCGGGTACAAGTCTAGCCATGCAAATATACCAGCCAGACATAAAGACATTGTTTGATTACCAGCCAATGATGTGAGCTGTCAACAAACGTGAGAGAACCACCATCAATGTCAATGGCTTGATGGGGTGTTCTTATCTCATTCACTCGATCATTCGGGTACAAGTCTAGCCATGCAAATATACCAGCCAGACATAAAGACATTGTTTGATTACCAGCCAATGATGTGAGCTGTCAACAAACGTGAGAGAACCACCATCAATGTCAATGGCCCTCAAGGTACTTTTTAGCCATCAGTAAATTTTTTTCAGAGAAAATGATGCCTAAAGCAGGTCCTGAGCCTTCAAAAGATTATTTTCATGGAAAATTGCTCATTATTGAAGCCTTCTGATGCTGCCTAAACTCAAAAGTAATCTTCACTGCTTTTTTCCTCCAAGGAACCATGCTGATGTCCAAAGAAGCTGTTTTTCAGACCATTTTTCATCATTTTCTAAGCCCCATTTTCATCATTTTTTCCCTTATTCATCCTCCATTTTCCTCTGAAAAGTCCCCTTTTCCCCCTTTAAATTACCCTTCAGTTCATAAAAAATTCCTTTTAAACTCATAAAAATCTTTTTTATGGTTTAAAAACCTCCCTTTTTAACTATCGGAACTTGGAAAAATCATAAAAAACCCCTTTTTTGTCTAAATGCGCCATTTTATTAAAACAAATAGGCTTTAGCCCCTTTTCGGCTTAGCCCCCAACCTTTCTCTAGCATATGACCAAAGCCCCGTGATCGGGCACTAAGCACTCATCACATCGCATCATTTTTTATCGCATTGGTGGTGTTACATTCCATTACCTCTCTTCCCCTTCCCCCCCCCCCGCCGATGTGATAAGCCCCCTTCTCCTCCGCCCCTGGTCACATACCCCTCCACATGACCATGCCCCAGCTCCATGGTTTCTAGCCCCCATCGCATCAGCTTTTTCCCTTTTTACCATCCCCTTTTCACTTTAGCCCCAACCCTTTCCTTTTGCTCCTGGTCCCTTCTCCTTCACGGGACCACTGCCTAGTGCCTTGCCCTTAGCCCCTTCCCCTTACCTTTTTTTTTTTTTCCACTCCCATTGAAAAGGGCCTTCTCCTTTACATTTTCCCCGCTCTATTTGGCAAATCCCGCATCAATCGTGGCCGTTGATCTATATGATCGAGCGGCCCCAATTAAACCCGATACCCGACTCCACCGGGGCCTACTGTCCACTACGTAAAGCACCCATAAAATCACTTGCCGACACCTAGCCTCCACTTACGCAACCCACCGACCAACTTCAAAATCTCACGCCCATCCCTCACCGTTGGATCTGCACCCCTAGATCTGATGGCTTACGATCTATTTCGTGCTCATTTCCCAAAAAAATCAATCGAACGTTAATTGCATGAAAAGAGCAGTTTGGGGAGGACGCATGTTGTGCCATTATTTGATCGTGTTCGTTTTATTGAAAACCACTTACCACCCGAGGGTCACACAAAAACCATTCACGGTTTTTCGCGAAACCACCAATCTATAATTTTGCGCCATATACAGTTTTAAACCTGGTTTTTTGTAGGTTTTCTCCGTAAACCTCCTCCGCCTGCATATCCCACTCCTCTACACTGCCCCTCCGCTCCACCAACCTCCTAAGAAATTAAAACCCTCCATCACAGGTTTTTATAACGTATTTTGTTGTTTTTTG
This sequence comes from Pinus albicaulis, assembly GCA_034641835.2. Lineage (NCBI taxonomy): Eukaryota > Viridiplantae > Streptophyta > Pinopsida > Pinales > Pinaceae > Pinus > Pinus albicaulis. Next base: position 499,268,068 of record CM076569.1, read on the forward strand.
CAGGTTTTATGATGGTTTTGAAGGTGAAAACCCTGCTCACAGCCCATAAAGGGGAAGGATCGAGGATTACCCCATCCAAAACCCAAATCACATAGAAAAAGAGTTTTTTGGGCATAAAATTGGGTTTTTAATCAACTATTGGTTATTTAAATAAAAACCCCCGTGCGCGAGAGCAACCTGTCCACAACAAAGGGAAAAGGCAATGAAGATTTAGAGGAACAGGCCCAAAGCACGACACCAAGGCCTAAATCAATTTAAAAGGGGCAAAGGAAAATTTAAACACAAAAACAAAGGTTCAAAGGCCTAAACCAAGCCCATATTGAATAAAGCACAGTTAAACAAAGGGGTTAAACACTAAAACAGTGGATTAAAGGGGAAGCCATCGGCAGTCAAAGTAAAATGGTTTAATTCGTAAGAGTGAAGGATTTAAGGTTTAATCCTACAGTTTTAGTGATAAAGCACAGTTTAAAGGTGGATACAGACAATTAAAGGAACAGGTTTAAAGCACCAAAGCCTAATTCAGTTGAAAAAGGCAAAAGACAGATGACTAAAGCCAAATCAGTGAATACAATCAGCATATAAATTTTAAAGACTCCGAAGATGATTTCGAAGGCCTTAAAGCAATAATTAGAGCCTAATCAGTGTTTAAAGCCACTAGGATAGAAAAATCAATAAAGGAATCCTCCGAATGCCACATCATTGAGGCTATTAATCCTTAAAATTCCACCTACCAGCTAATTTCACCTAAAAAGAGTGCATATTAATTACACAGTCAGAGATATTTCTAAAGACACCTCAGAATTAATTTCCAACCTACAAAAAGCCCCCAAATTCAATAGAAGTGACTGAAATTGATGAAATTTGATGTAATAATCAATTAGCAGAGTTAATACATGCCATTTCTTCTCCATTTGGCCCTTCAAAGGCAGAGAAGCACTAAATCTACATTAATTGAACAAATACGCATTTCTTTCACTCCACCTCCTCATTTCTTCTATAAATACTTCTCTAGAAGATAGTACACAGGTTGGTCTCCGGATACTTGCTGAATGTAAATAGCTTTTGAAGCATGCTGTAGCTCTGTTTTGTAATTGAAGACACATAAGCTAAGATGAGAAGTTTGAAGCTGTAGAGACCCACTGGACTTTGAAGATTGTAACTGGTTTGACATCAAATACAACATCTGATTTATGGGATCCTGGTCTGTGTCACTGGTGAATTTATTCTCACTGTAATTGTTATTTTTTTCATGTTTTCCATATTGTTCATTTTTTCTAATAAAGAACAGAAAATATAGATTAGGATTTACTTCTGAAGTACCCTAAATCTCACTGATAAATCTTTATTCTTTATGTTTTCTTCTAATTGTGTTTTGAAGGTAATTCAATAGATTATAACCAGTGAAGTGTTGGTAAGCCCATGCTTCCTGAGTACAACTTGAGATATTGTCTTTAAATGTTCTTGAAAAGTCTCCTAATTAAAGCTGAGCTAGAGAAGTTTATGGTTAGCCCTGTCCTCTAGTTTATCTCCAACAGTTGCTTTGAAAAGTTCCCTTAAGAGTATGTCAAAAGCAAGCTAGTTTAAAAGTGCTTACCTGATCTTAGACTACTTTTTATTTTTATCATGAATGTTTCCCTTTAAGAATATGCTAAAAGCAAGCTAAGTTAAAAGTCTTTACTTGATCTTAAGCTGTTCTTTTTTTTAACGTTTTCTCTTGAAAGTATATCAAAAGCAGGCTAGTTTAAAAGTACTTACCTGATCTTAGGTTACTTTTGTGTCTTTCCTTTAAGTGCATGCCAAAATTAGGCTAGTTTAAAAGTACTTACCTGATCTTAAGTTGTTCTTTGTTCTTTCTTATGTATTTGTTTCTTTCACAACACTCTTACTATTTCGTTCCATAAAATCAACTTAAAGAGACCCTTTGACATAGATGACTTGCCCCATGGACCACTCTTGAAACTTGATGTACAATTAAATCCTCTTATGACTCCATAGCACAATGGATTAATGTTGTTCCTTGCTTATCCTATCAGCTGAACCATTCTGTCACTTACTCACACCTTCACCCTTCATATAGATTTCCTTCATCTTCATGTTATCCTGCCCAACCAAAAACAAACAAGCCCTTGTTCTTCATAACTAGCCTAAAATCATACTTAAAGCCTTAAATATCATATCTTTGAACACATATATAGAGAGATCCCTCTCTGAATCTAGGATGGCTAGGTCTTCAGATTCCAAAGTGGTTTTATGTAGGCTCTGCAGCTTTGTATTTTCCAATCTTGCAAAATATGGAGACCTAACATACTGGCGACTCCACTGGGGAATTTTGAGTAAAATCCTTTAAAAAAAAACACTCAGTATTCATAATAGCTTTCTTCAAGCATTACCAAGCATATTGGTGATCATGATATGACTTGTCTGAATCAGTGGCAATCTAAGTACTTCTTAGGATTCTAACAGACCCTTATCAAACCTTGGAGAAATCAGCTAAGTAAGCCACAGAGTAAACTCTATTTGTCTCATCACCATAGCTAAGTGTTGAAACAGATATAGGACACTCTCATAACCCACGGGACTGTAAAAACTTAGAAAACCCAAAACATTTCATATTGGTATTCAGACCTATTAGTGATGGTGGACCATAAAAATTTTTACCTTCCAAAGCTAAAAATTTCCACCCGGTGACTCCACACTTCTAAATCAACCTAAAGACTCCACTGGGAAATCCATTTCTATCATAACATCATACAAAATCAGTTAAGGAAATTTTGAAGATTAATTTTTCTTGTTAAAAGATCAATTAGCCTATTAAAGATTGTCGTACTTGGTTAAACTTTGCTTATCATTCGGTTTGAAAACACAGCATATTGGATTCTAGAAGAGTTCATACTAGAGCCTATCCTGACACAAATCCTCCCGAGATAGTTGATAATCCATAAAGTATACTTAGGAAATCTCCTAAGTCTAAAAATTCAACTGTTATCAGACCAGTCCATAGAGCTGATTTTGTTCCCGGAAATCTCTTAGCTCTACAAAATACATAAGTTGACTTAAGAAACCCATTCAGAACTAGGTCACTTGATGATATAGATCAGATAGACTTTGAGCCATCTCACTCACCCCAACATAGTGGTGAACACACTGTTAGTAGAGAAACTACCCCACCTGATCTGCATTTGTTTCGGGGAATATCACCCTAGAGGTTAGTTGGGTTACAACCTCCACAGAGCAGGGGCATGCTACTTAAGAAGGACTCACACAACCATGCACGTTCAGAAAAACTAAATAGAGTAGAATGAGAAAGTTACCCATAGGTCCTACGGTTGAAGCAGATCCCGTGGGGTCCAAACCCCCAGCAACCGTCCTTCCTTCTTAACCTGAAAGACAAGAAGAAACAAGCACGAAGAACTGGTTGTACAGCATATATCTACTCTAAATGTTAGTGAGATTCATATAAAACATTAAATAAATCACAATGAATGCTTAAATAACAATTTTCACATACATATAAGCATACACTAACACGTATATTTCGGGAACAGCATGGTACTTCTGTATTATAAATAGCATGTACAAAAGTAACGAGTGGAGAGATCACCTGAATCCTTCCATGATCTTCGAGCAGACCGTCGTCCGGATCCGTCCCACCCTTGCCTTGCTAAGACTCCTTCCAAACTGGTGCATACGAGATGACATATAGGGAGATGAGCATCTCAAGGAAACAAGGGTTTCCTGTAATGAACTGGGAAAGTGCGGGAGGCACGGGGAATCAGACTTGGATAGGGAATACCAACAAAGTATAATATCAATAATTCTCTCTCTCCCTTAGGCCATACACATGAGGGGTTTTTATACTCCCTCCAAGTAGTTTCAACAGTTGGAAACAGTTGGCCACGTGTTGGGGTGGTTGAACTACCTGAGTAACCATCAACCCAGCCCGAAAATAGGGAATAATTATATATTTTTTAATCATTTTAATGGCATACGCGGAAAAGTCTAGCTGGACTCGCGTATACACGCGGAAAAGTACGGGCATAGTCGCGTATGGAGATTTTTACACTGTTTTTTAGTGAATTTGTCCAAGTCTGTAGGAATGGGTGCCCAAAACCATCAAAGCAATCATGAATCATGTGAAGGTGAGAAATGATGCTATAACAGCATTTCATTCATAATTTTGGTTTCTCTCATCCTAGATCTTCTTAATAGTCTCTTGCTAGTCCATCCACTTCTGTTATCCATACACCCACTTTTCAAACCACTCCATTCCATCAACCCCCTCCTATCTTACATCCTCCCCCTGTAAACCCCCCATTTTTCCCACAACCTCCTATCATGGCAACATGGTATTCTCCTCTAGTCCTTCCTTTACCTTTGGTCAATCTGCCACAGGACTATTAGTCCAAGATTCCATTATATGATGTGAGTGGTGCTACTACTGCTTCACAACATGTGGACAAGATGAATGACTATTTTTATAGAAATCAGTTAGATGATGAAATTGTCAAACTCAGATTGTTTGCTCAAAGTTTAGGAGGAGAAGCAAGAAAATGGTTTAAAATCTTAACCCCTAATAGTATTAATGACCTCCAAACTCTCCATCAGTCATTCCTAAACAAATGGGAAGTTAGAAAAAACCCTCTCCAAATAATTTCATATTACAACAACCTCAAAAGAAACACCGGGGAAAGTGTTCAAAATTATTGCGCTAGATTCAATAGTGTTTATAATACACTACCCCCGGACTTGACACTTCCACAAGGCTTGGCTTTGGCCAAATTTTCGGAGAGATTTGATCCGGAAATGGCCTATCATCTAAGAGAAAGAGATCACTTGACTATGGAAGACATGCAAAAGGGAGCTCTTGCTGTAGAAGTAAATCTAATTGAGAAAAGAGCTAGGATGAGAAATGAAAAGAAAGTATCATTTAAGGAGGAATATGTACCTTCCACATCTATCTAAAAAATGGAAAGAATGATGGAGGAGATGATGAAGAGGATGAGCATATTTGAGAGAGCACAATCTAGGGAAAACCAATCAGCTCCCCAAAATAGAAATCAATCTCAAAATCAGAATAAAAAATTTAGGAGAAACCAACCTCAAAACAGACAAAGAGAGGATGATCAACAAATCAGACCTCCTTTACAAGAAAATTATGTAAATGAGGATGAAGAAACAAATGAACAAACAGAGAATGACAACATAAACATGCTAGGAGTAAGCAGTGAGAATTATGATTTCTTCCATGAAAGAAAACAAGGTCTATATACACCCTATGATGATGGAAGAACATAAACTGATTATTATGGAAAGAACTCTGAAAATGCCATTATAGGATCACCCAAAAAATATGACCTGAGAAGTAAAAAGAATCAAGAAACTCCCAAGAACAAAACCTCTGATAAATCTTCCAAAGACAACGCTGAAAATGTTTCCAAAAAGACAGCAGAAATTCATAAAACAATGGCTGTAAATTCTGATTTAAACTGAGGGAAAAACACCCAAGCCAATGAAAAATAGAGTGTTAACCCAAGAAACACTAGCATCTTAGCGAATGCTCCTGAAAAAACCATTTTAACTGCAGTAAATATTAAAAATCAGCAAGCTTATTTTGCTGAACAAGTAGTGACTAACAAGGTTGAATTAAACATTTTAAAAAATCAGATTCCTTTTAGCCTAGAGAATGAAATTTCCAAAGTCAAAATCTCTGTCCCACTTAATGAGTTAGTCATTCAAGATGTATATAAAAGTCAAATTTTGAAAGCTTTGAACATAGAATATGTTCATGACACAGTTAACTTAAATGATGATACCCCAAAGCTCATATTTGGACCAAAAATTGAAGGAAAATTTCAAGAAGGAACTACCCCTGTATTTTGCATCAGTTTGAACATCCATGATAATATTCTGAACAATGCCATGCTTGATTCAGGAGCATAACACAACCTTATTCCCAAGGTAATAATGGAAAGGTTAGGCTTAGAGGTAACTAGACCCTACAAAGACTTGTATTCCTTTGATTCAAGTAGGGTGAGATGCCTAGGCTTAATTAAAGATCTCTATGTTAACTTAGCCCAAATTCCAGCCAAAAGTTTAGTAATGGACATTGTAGTGGCTGATATACCCCCCAAATATGGCATGCTTCTTTCAAGGTCATGGGGTGCTAAGTTGCAGGGCACTATGCAGATGGATATGACTTATGCCACCATCCCTGTCTTCAGTCAACCTAGAAGACTCTATAGGGAAACACACATGAAATACATGGTGAGCAGCCAAGAAAGACTGAAAAATTCTCCTCTTTATTCCATACACACTGACCATGACTCATTCATTCTTTACAATGATGATATTCCCAATGAGTAAGAGTTAGTCAATAACACACGAGCCAATGCTGTAATCACTTCACATTCAAACATAGTTTCAGCCATTGATGAAGAGGAAATTAAGGAGGAAACTAAAAGGTAGTTTGCTAATTTAGAAAATCATAGCAAACAGATTACAGGTCTTAAGGTTCAAAACATTCATAAAAGTAGTGCATATCATGAAAAACAAGGAATAAAACCTCAAAAAATTGAAAACCTTGAGGAACAAAGCACATAAAAACATAGCGCAGATTTACTGGAACAACGTAATGATAGATTGGACAAAAAAAACAAAGAGGACAGAAATGAAATAAATCACAAATCTAAAAACAATCCTCTTTGGAGCATGATTTTTGATGGGTCTTGCACTAAAAATGATGCAGGAGCAGGCATATGGTTACACAACACTAAAAACAATCATGCTGAGGGGCATTCCTATAGGTTAAATTTTCATTGTACAAACAATATAGCAGAGTATGAGGCTTTCCTTTTAGGCTTGCATTTATTGAAAAAATTACAGGCCAAGAGGATAAAAGTTCATGGGGATTCAGAGTTGATTATTAGGCAAGTAAATGGGGAATATAGTGCTAAACATCCCAGACTTAGAGCCTATAGAAATGATGCCATGGACTTGTTAAAAAAATTTGATGAGTTCCAACTAACTTTTGTCCCAAGAAACCAAAATGTCCTTGCCAATGGATTAGCCTTTGCTGCTAGAACTTGTCTGACACCTTATGAAACCAACCAATGCACCACCCAAGTAAAATATAGACCAGCTGTCCCAGATAATGAAAAATACTGGCAAGTTTTTGATGGAGATAAACAAATAGAAGACTTCCTACAGTCCAAAAATGAATTTGAAACACCACAATCAGATTCAGATTATGATAAAGACTATCCTGTTGAAGAAAACCCACTTTTTGAAGAAGAAAAGTCTCCCGACATTGCTGAAATAAATCTGTTAACTAATGAACCCAAACATATGACAGAAAATAGCATATATTTGGAAAATGAAGACTTAGAAGTGTTGAAATCCAAAGACCAAAGCTTGCCAAAGGGTCTGGTCCCTTTAGAGGAATTATTTGATTTGAATGATGTGGCCAAGAAGCCAAAACTGGAGCCCATAGAATCTGAAGTGGAAGAATGCAACAAAGGCAGTGAAGAAAAGCCAAAAATGATCAAACTGTCTAAAACACTACCAGCTTATATCAAACTGAAATACATTGAAATTTTTAAATAATTCTTTGATGTTTTTGCATGGAGATATGAAGCTCTAAAATCATATGATACAGAAATAATTCAGCATAAAATACCCCTCAAAGAAAACCAGAAACCTTTTATACAAAAATTGCATAGAATCAACCCTGTTCAATTACCTCTGGTAGAGAAAGAAATTAAAAAAATATATGATGCTCGAATTATTGTCCCTGTTAGATACTCAAAGTGGGTGTCTAATCTTGTATTAGTTAGGAAGAAAACATGAGAGATAAGGCTTTGCATTGATTTTAGAAACTTAAACAAAGCCTCACTAAAGGAAAACTATCCTTTGCCCAAAATGGATCATATTTTACAAAAGGTAGTTGGTTCCAAAAGAATTTCTTTGCTAGATGGCTTCTCAGGTTACAATCAAATTTTAGTACACCCTGATGATCAACTCAAAACAGTCTTTACTACACCTTGGGGTACTTTCATGTATTTGAAAATTCCTTTTGGTTTAATGAATGCTGGTGCCACATTTCAGAGAGCCATGGATTTAGAATTCTCATAAGAAATAGGTTACTTCATTGTGATTTACTTTGATGATATAACTATTTATTCTAAAATAGATGAAGAACACCTAATACACTTGAGAAAAGTCTTTGAGAAATGCAAAAAAATTGGGTTATCTTTAAATCCAAAGAAAACACTGTTTGGTCTCCAATAAGGAAAAATTCTTGGACATATCATATCATAAGAGGGAATAAGGATAGACCCAAAAAGGATTGATGGTATTTTGCAAATCAGCCACTCCAAAAACATCAAGGAACTTCAATTTTTCATTGAAAAGATTCATTTCTTGAGAAGATTTATACCCAATTTAGCTGAACTCCTTAGAAACATAAAAAACATGCTTAAAAAGAAGAAGGAGTTAAATGGACCTTAGAAGAAAAGAAATCATTTGAACTGGTAAAACAAGCACTCACCAAAACACCAGTTTTTATCAGCCCTGATTTTTCAAAAGATTTCTTCATTTTTTCATTTGCATCAGAACACACAGTAGCTACTGTCCTATTATAGAAAAACTTGAATGGACAAGAGCAGCCCATTGCATTTTTCAGCAAGGCATTGAGAGATGCACCTCTGAAGTACAACATAATGGAAAAACAAGCCTTTGCCTTGGTCAAAGCCTTAAAAGACTTCGGAGTTTACATTTTACATTCCTACATCATAGCATTTGTGCCTCATTCAGTTATAAAAGACATATTGACCCAAGATCTAGATGGAAAAAGAGGAAAGTGGATTGTTGTAATTTTAGAGTATGACTTAGAAATCAAACCCAATAAGCTCATAAAAGGTCAAGGACTAGCAAAACTTATGGCTGAATCCAACTTTCAAGCTCTTGATATAAACATGTTTAATGCATTAGATGAAGAGGAGGAGTTTTCAACTCCAATTATTGAAGATCATTTTCTGAATTCATCTTGGTATACTGAAATTTTGTATGTTTTTCTCAATCTTAATGTCCCTCCTATTTTGTCTAAAACAAAGGCAAGATTCTTAAAGTTGAAAGCTACAAATTACTACATTTTGAATAAATATTTATATTTGAAAAATGCTAGTGGATTATTGCTTAAATGTTTGCCTAAGAATGATGCTGATAAAATCAAGCATGAGTTTCATGAAGGATAATGTGGAGGCCACCTCTACTGGAAATCAACTACCAAAAAAATCCTTAGAGCTAGCTATTACTGGCCCACCCTCTTTCAAGATGTCCATAAAATGATTGTTTCCTATCACAAATGCCAAATCTTTGAAGGCAAAAGAAAGTTGCTTCTCTTACCTCTGCAACCAATCAGTGTTGAAGCTCCTTTTCAGCAGTGAGGTCTAGACTTCATTGGGGAAATCCATCCTCTCTCATCTGCCCAACATAGATGGATCCTCACAGCAACATACTATTTTACCAAATGGATAGAAGCCATCCCCTCTAGGAATGCCACAGACTCAGTCATCATTTCATTCCTTGAAAACCATATATTGTCCAGATTTGGATGTCCTAGAAAGATCATAACTGATAATGCTGCTGCATTTGAGTCTAAAAAGATGGTAGATTTCTGTCATAAGTATTAGATCATATTGGTTCATTCCACAGCTTATTACCCTCAAGGTAATGGGCTGGCAGAATCCTCAAATAAAATTTTGGTAAACATTATCAAAAAGTTGCTGGAAGACAACAAGAAATCATGGCACAATAAGCTAGTACATGCTTTATGGGCAGACAGACTAACCATTAAGAAATCCATTGGAATGTCTCCCTACCAGCTAGTTTATGGAACTGATGTAATATTTCCAACCAATTTAGGACTGTCAGTCATGAAGTTGATCGAGGAAGTATAGTATGAAGATGATGATGTGACAAGGAGAATAAACCAGACTATACATCTATAACAAACCAAAGAGGAAGTATACATTATAGCATAGCAACTACAAGAAAACATCAAGAAGTTGTTTGACAAAAGAACCAAGGCAAGTGATTTCAAGATTGGTGATAAAGTTTTAAAATGGGATTCAATAAGAGAAGATAAGGGAAAACATGGAAAATTTGATAACTTATGGCAAGGCCCTTATCTTATCCAATCTACCATTGGAAAAAATGCATTTTTTTTGCAAGAATTGGATGGAGCTGAATACTTTGGAGGTCCTGTCAATGGTAGGGTTCTCAAAAATTATTTCTGTTAACTGATATTTTTAATTTTAAAGCTTTTTTTTCATTATAGATAACGCTTCTTTTGAATTTGAAAAAGAAAAATACAAAAAACAATAAAAAAGAAAAAGAGGGCAGAAATAAAGAAAAAAGAAGGTACAACCCCATACCCAAAAAGAAAATAAAAAATTTGAAAGTGTGCAAGCTTAAATGCCACTACCAAAAATAACACTGCTATTTTAGTCATACAACCTAATCATGACTAAGATGGATTTCAATTTTATGCTGATATATTAGTGAAGAAGATTTGCCAAACTGTTCAATCTTGGCTTATCAGTAGAATAGATTAGGATAGAAAAACAGTGGGTCAAACAAACTGGAAACCTAAACCTGTAAGTTTGATGAAGAATTGGTTCTAATAGGCTCAAAATCTGAACCAAGAGAAAATAAAAATAGCTCTAAAAAGATCAAAACCAGAGCTGAAAGAAAGAATGAAGGATGTTTTTTTATTTTTTTCAGATCTTAAGCCTTCACAGTTTTGTTTTAAATTTCTGCAAATAATGTCTATGTGCAACTTGTATATACAACCATAGACACCATGGAAAATCATACAGTCTAATCCTGATTTGACTGTGTTTTAAATTTATGTTTTAGAAAATAGAGAATAAAATCTGCCAGACAGTTTAATCCTTACAGATAGTAGCTTAAGTAGAGAATTTATGAGTTCAATAGTTTAACTTGAACTCATGGAAGAAATAAGGGTAGATTTAGATTAGTTTTTCTTGCTTTCAAAAGAATAAAATATTGATGTTTAAGGTCTGCAAGTCCAAGTGCACCTTCTAAAGAGAAAATGTTAGGAAGTAGGCTGTGTAGGTAGAATGATTGGGAGAATTTGTTTGCTGATATGAAATACTGATCACCTTTTCTGAAGCAACATGATCAGGAAGAAAAGTTTTCAATGGATAAAGACATAGGTCTGCATCCCAGAGATAAAAATCTTAAGTTCTTGACACCTCCAAGGAGATGCCATCCCCAAGTGGAGCCACTGTTAGCTATCAGTAAATGTTTTTCAGAGCAAATGATGGCTAAAGCAGGTCCTGAGCCTTCAAGAGATTATTTTCATGGAAAATTTCTCATTCTTGAAGCCTTCTGATGCTACCTAAACTCAAACGTAATATTCACTGCCTTTTTCCACCAAGGAACCATGTTGATGTCCAAAGAAGCTGTTTTTCAGACCATTTTTCATCATTTTCTAAGCCCCATTTTCATTATTTTTTCCCGTATTCATCCTTCATTTTCCTCTAAAAATTCCCCTTTTTCCCATTTAAGTTGCCCTTCAGTTCATAAAAATTCCTTTTAAACTCATAAAAATATTTTTTATGGTTTAAAAACCTCCCTTTTTAACTATCGGAACTTGGAAAAATCATTAAAAACCCCTTTTTTGTCTAAATGCGCCCTTTTATTAAAACAAACAGGCTTTAGCCCCTTTTTAGCTTAGCCCCCAACCTTTCTCCAGCATATGACCAAGGACCTGTGACTAGGCACTAAGCGCTCATTGCATCGCATCGTTATTTATTGCATCGGCGGTGTTACATTCCATTACCTCGCTTCCCCTTCCCCCCCACCCGCCGATGCGATAAGCCCCCTTCTCCTCCGCCCCTAGTCACATACGCCTCCACATGACCATGCCCCAGCTCCATGGTTTCTAGCACCCATCACATTGGATTTCTCCCTTTTTACCATCCCCTTTTCTCTTTAGCCCCAACCCTTTCCTTTCACTCCCGAACCCTTCTCCTTCACGGGACCACTGCCCAGTGCCTTGCCCTTAGCCCCTTCCCCTTACCTTTTATTTTTTTTCTGCTCCCATTGAAAAGGGCCTTCTCCTTTACATTTTCCCCACTCTATTTGGTAAATCCCTCATCAATCATGGACATTGATCTATATGATCCAACGACCCCAATCAAACCCGATACCCAACTCCACCGGGGTCTATCGTCCACTACGTAAAGCGCCCATCCAATCACTGGCTGACACCTGGCCTCCACTTATGCAACCCACCGAGCAACTTCAAAATCTCACGCTCATCCCTCACCGTTGGATATACACCCCCAGATTTGATGGCTTACGATCTATTTCGCGCTCATTTCCCAAAAAAATCAATCGAACGTTAACTGCGTGAAAAGAGCGGTTTGGGGAGGACGTGTGTCACGCTATTACTGGAACACGTTCATTTTATTGAAAACCACTTACCACCCGAGGGTCACAGGAAAACCATTCGCAGTTTTTCGCGAAACCGCCAATCTATAATTTCGTGCCATATACAGTTTTAAGCCTATTTTTTTGTAGGTTTTCTCCATAAACCTCCTCTGCCTGCATATCTCGCTCCTCTGCACTACCCCTCCGCTCCGCTAGCCTCCTAAGCAATTAAAACCCTACATCGCAGGTTTTTATAATGTATTTTGTTGTTTTTTGCAGCTTTTATGATGGTTTTGAAGGCAGAAACCCTGCTCACATCCCATAAAGGGACAGGGCCAAGGATTACCCCATCCAATGCCCGAATCACGCAGCAAAAGAGTTTTTTGGGCATAAAACTGGGTTTTTAATCAACTATTGGTTATTTAAATCAAAACCCCCATGCACCAGAGCAACCTGTCCATAGCAAAGGGAAAAGGCAGTGAAGATTAAGAGGAACAAGCCCAAAGCACGACACCAAGGCCTAAATCAATTCAAAATGGGAAAAGGACAGTTTAAACGCAAAAAAAAAGGTTCACAGGCCTAAACCAATCCCATATTGAATAATGCACAGTTAAACAAAGGGGTTAAAGACTAAAACAATGGATTAAAGGGGAAGCCATTGACAGTCAAAGTAAAAAGGTTTAATTCGTAAGAGTGAAGGATTTAAGGTTTAATCCTATAGTTTTAGTGATAAATCACAGTTTAAAGGTGGATATAGACAGTTAAAGGAACAGGTTTAAAGAACCTAAGCCTAATTCAATTGAAAAAGGCAAAAGACAGATGACTAAAGCCAAATCAGTGAATACAATCAGCATATAAAGTTTAAAGAATCTGAAGATGATTTCGAAGGCCTTAAAAAAAGAATTAGATCCTAATCATTGTTTAAAGCTACTAGGATAGAAAAATCAATAAAGGAAGCCTCCAAATGCCACATCATTGAGGCTATTACTCCTCAAAATGACACTTGCCAGCTGATTTCACCTAAAAAGAGTGCATATTAATTACACAGTCAGAGATATTTCTAAAGACACCTCAGAATTAATTGCCATCCTACAAAAAGCCCCCAAAGTCAACAAAAGTGACTGAAGTTGATGAAATTTAATGTAATAATCAATTAGCAGAGTTAATACATGTCATTTCTTCTCCATTTGGCCCTTCAAAGGCCGAGAAGCACTAACTCTGCATTAATGGAACAGATACACCTTTCTTTCACTCCACCTCCTCGTTTCTTCTATAAATACTTCTCTAGAAGACAGTATACAGGGTGTTCTCTAGATACTTGCTGAATGTAAATAGCTTTTGAAGCATGTTGTAGCTCTGTTTTGTAATTGAAGACACGTAAGTTGAGATGAGAAGTTTGAAGCTGTAGAGACCCACTAGACTTTGAATATTGTAACTGGTTTGAAATCAAATACAATAGCTAATTTATGGGATCTTGGTCTATGTCACTCGTGAAGTTATTCTCACTGTAACTATGATTTTTCTCATGTTTTCCATATTGTTCATTTTTTCCGATAAAGAACAACAAATATAGATTATGATTTACTTCTAAAGTACCCTAAATCTCACTGATAAATATTTATCCTTTATGTTTTCTTCTAATTGTGTTTTGAAGGTAATTCAGTAGAGTATAACCAGTGAAGTGTTGGTAAGCCCATGCTTCCTGAGTACAACTTGAGATATTGTCTTTAAATGTTCTTGAAAAGTATCCTAATTAAAGCTGAGCTAGAGAAGTTTATGGTTAGCCCTGTCCTCTAGTTTATCTCCAACAGTTGCTTTGAAAAGTTCCCTTAAGAGTATGTCAAAAGAATGCCAGTTTAAAAGTGCTTACCTGATCTTAGACTACTTTTTATGTTTATCATGAATGTTTCCCTTTAAGAATATGCTAAAAGCAAGCTAAGTTAAAAGTCTTTACTTGATCTTAAGTTGTTCTTTGTTTTTAATGTTTTCTCTTGAAAGTATATCAAAAGCAAGATAGTTTAAAAGTACTTACTTGATCTTAGGTTACTTTTGTGTCTTTCCTTTAAGTGCATGGAAAAAGCAGGCTAGTTTAAAAGTACTTACCTGATCTTAGGTTGTTCTTTGTTCTTTCTTGTGTATTTGTTTCTTTCACAACACTCTTATTATTTCATTCCATAAAATCAACTTAAAGAGACCCTTTGACATAGATGACTTGCCCCATGGACCACTCTTGAAACTTGATGTACAATTAAATCCTCTTATGACTCCATAGCCCAATGGATTAATGTTGTTCCTTGCTTATCCTATCAGCTGAACCATTCTGTCACTTACTCACACCTTCACCCTTCATATAGACTTCCTTCATCTTCATGTTATCCTTCCCAACCAAAAACAAACAAACCCTTGTTCTCCATAACTAGCCTAAAATCATACTTAAAGCCTTAAAGATCATATTTTTGAACACATATATAGAGAGATCCCTCTCTGAATCTAGGATGGCTAGGTCCTCAGATTCCAAATTGGTTTGATGTAGGCTCTGTAGCTTTGTATTTTCCAATCTCACAAACTATGGAGACCTAACAGTACTGCAGTACATTTCTTAAGGCATGAATAGATGATTTGATGTCGAATGCCAAAAAAAATCTTTTGGTCAAAGGTCCAGAAGCGAGGATATTTTTGATGCTGTAACAAGCCTCATGGTACTGGAATCTGATGTTTCTAAGTGAACTTCCTGGATATTGATTTGTTGTCGGCAGGAAGTCACCTTATTGCAAAACTGGAGTTACTGATTTCTGAGACAAGCGGTATGAATTGATATAGAAATTTTCAGGGATGATTGTCATGAAAATGAAGGTTTATGAGTATTGCAGATGGATGAGTTTTTAATCACTGGATGACTTCTCTTGAACATATCGGAGACACTGTGATGAGTTGGCAGCATTGACCCAAAACAGAAGTGAAGGTATGATGAACCATAGGTGTGAATGAACCGTCAAGATGATTACCCAACCCATATAGTCACGGACATGGAGTGAAAGAAGTGTTATGTTCAAGAGTGACTTGCTACCAAAAATAAATTTTTCTTGCTTTTCCCAAATTTTCGCCAGTCATTTGTCGACTAGTACCTCTTCATTTTTTGACAAGCTTGAGGAGGATAACATTTGCTTGATCTATAATTCAACCCTTTAGGCGAATAAAGTATCGCTATTTAATAATTTAACGAGTCTAGAGATGAATGAAACTCGATTCTTGCCATGATCGACAAGGTTGTCGCTATTTCATGTTTTAACGAGCTTAATGACAGTGATAGCCCGGTCCTTTTTCATATTTAGGGAGTTTGAAAAAGAAGACGAAAGAGAACTCCATAAGTAATTTTTCGTAAATTTGTCTCTCAGATCCAAACAAGTGTAAAATAATATCTAAAAGAACCTCTTTGGTCATGTTTAACCAAGGTATTCCTTTTTCGTAAATAATCCATCTCAGTCTGGAAAAGGGTTAAACTTATACTGAGTAGATATCAATTCATTTACTTTAACAAGCTTGAAATGGCAAGTGCTCGGCAATATTTTCACATTATCGGAGTCTGAAAAGAGCAGAAAGAAGACTCCAGGGGTTCCTTTTTCACTGTTATTGAAGCTTGAAAAAGAGATAAAAGTGCACTTAAAATCCTTTTTCATTTTTAGCAAAGCTCGAAAAATAAGGAGAAAAAGTATGCTTTGTGGCCAAATCATTCTTGAAATAAATCTGCACGACTAATCTATTCATCAGTTGTAAAACTTGTTCAAAACAACATCAAATGGATTAAAAATACCTGTTTCATCATAAAAAAACATAATAAAACCATAGACATAGCAATAAATATTCATTGCAAACAATTAAATGACTAAATAAAAAGAGTCTTACTATTCATTTTTACCATTCACTAGTTACCATCTGCATTTGGGAGCTCTGAACCTATTTTTTTCCCCAGAACTTCAGCCATTGATTGCATGCAATTGGTAAGAATGTTTTGAATGCCCCCTGCAAGAGCACATGTCAAATGCCCCCTGTAAGAGCAGATGCTCCCCAAAATTCATTTCATTCAACTAAGTAGATGGAATGAAGATTCATTATAGGAGAGGATTTGTTTCATTTTTTAATGAGCTTGACATAAGAAAAGAACTATGCTCATGACTCTGTTTCATTTTTTAATGAGGTTCACATAGAAAAAGAACCATCCTCATGGTACTTGTTTCATTTTTTAAACGAGGTTGACACAAGAAAAAAGAAATATCCTCATAACTCTGTTTCATTTTTTAACGAGGTTGACACAGAAAAATAACCATCCTCATTGTGCAGTTGTGTTAGCCACCTATAAAATTTGTTATACCAAAAGGTGGCTAAGACTTTTTGAGCCTTCAAAGAACAAATTTTGTTGCTAAAAATTATTGACTCTTGAAGACTTTTGAAAGACTCCATGCCTCTTTCCATAATCTTCATTTGCTATTTCCATCTTTTACTCAGAGATTCTGCTAAATTCCAAGAGAAAGACTGCTGAAAAACCATCATTTTCCCCTTTCCCCCCACTCAAAATTAACCTCCATTTGCTCCCCTTTTTCTCCATAAAAACTCTTTTGTTTTCATGATTCCTCTTCTTCCCTTCATGAAAATCACTTCTGAAAAATTAAATACTCACTCTTTAACCTTACCGAAACCTCTAAAAACCATTGAAAACTTTGAAAATTTCATAAAAAACAAAGTTTTATTCCTATGGACTTAAGCCCCTTGGGCTAAGTCCTAACCACTTCCCCCACATGCCTACACTCAGAAACTAGGTGCTAAGCCCCTCCCAGTGCTTATCGCATCACACAAATTCAAAGTGCACAAGTCTTTTACCATCATCCCAAAGTCCTGATGCAATTAGCCTTTTCGTGTTTAAAACCCCGATCGCATTGCCATTTTTATATTAAAACGTGGGCCCGTCTCGGTGCTTAAAACCCTGTATAAATTCATTCTCGATCATTCTTTTTCTTTGAAAATTCTTAAAAACCCACTTTTCCAAAATTTTAACTTAAAACCCAAGTCAAGTGTTGAAATATTTAAATGGGTAGATAAAAAGACCGATCACGCAATCACAATCGGAGAAAACACAATGGGTTGATTGAAAAGGCCACATCGAAAATTTCTGATGCGATCAGGACTTATATGTATAAACTCTGCTGCCTTTTTATTTCATATGACTTTCACCCGAGACCAAGTGTTAAAGATCCCGGGCGCCAATCGCAATGTTTCAAATGGGTTTATTAAAAAGACCAGGCCCGATGGCCCGATTGCGATTGGCCCTTGCTTTAATACGCCCCGGGCATATAATGTTTCATAAAGTCCAAAGGCCCCATAGTCGGGCGCCTATCCAATTTATATATTTATCCCCCCCCCCCGATCCATAAAAACCTTTGTTTTACTTAAAAACTTTGGGTTTTATACCTTATAAAAGGGTTTTTCCCCCGGTTCATCTCCACCGTTGATTGTTGACTGATCAAATGATCGGCGCTCAATCCCATCTCATTCCTCAAATTGCATCGCATTTCTTAAATCACTGCGTTATATTTCCTCCCCCGATCGGCCAGTCCCCCTGATTCATTTTCCACCGTTGATCTCGTTCTTAGATCAACGGCCATCGCTTGATCGCCTCAGCCCTTCCGATCGCGCAATTGCATCGGAGTTTTTCATCACACCCCTTTTCTCCTCCCGCCAATTACGATCCCCCGATTAGATCTGGACCATCCATGTGTCCAGATCCAATGGCTACACTCCTTCCGTAACCTTCTAAGTAGTTTAACCCAAAAACATAGGATTTTCTAATATGTTGTGTTTTCGTAGGTGTTTCAATGGTTTTTTCATTATAAATGAAGAAAATCCGAGGGCTGAGAATGACGATTCTCATGCCCTCGATTTATTAAAGAGAAGCCTTCCACGGGTCGGATTCAATGTTTTAGCAGTCCTTCATGGGCATTGATGCCTTTAAAAGACCTACGCGGCCCTGCACATCGACAAGACACTGTGTTTAAAACACGATTTAAAAGAGTATAAGTTTGAAGAACAGAGCGCAGCAGAGAAGAATATTGAAGTCAAATTTGGGGAATTACAGCTAAAAATAATTATCAAAAGCCTAATTCCCTGGATTAAAACACAGTCAAAAGAAATCATGAGTGTTTAATAGGTAGACAAGCCTCCACCGCCACTCTTGAGGAAAATTGATTCCTCCCAACTACCACAGAGCAACCTGTTGTCTCAAAGCATTCAAACAGAGGCTGAACTTATTGAGGAAAATTAGATATTCACCTCCAATGCAGAAAAAGAGTTAATTCTGTCAAAGAATTCAATGCAAACAAATATCAGTAGAGTTATTACAATCCAAAATAGAGCCTCAAAGTCAACAAAAGCTCCCACCAAGCTTAATTCATAAATATGAATCAATTAATATAGTGAAACACCTGTACATTTCTTCATTGAGCCCTTCAAAGGCCGAGAAGTCATAAATTTGTATTAATTATCCTTGAAGATCTTTTGTTAGGTCTCACCTCCTCATTCTTCTACAAATACTGTTGTAGAAGATGAGGAATTGTTGGTTGATTGATTGTTGTTTGATCACAAGTTGTAATATTGAAAACTCTCTAAAATAAATACATAGTCCGCTAAAGTTGAAGAAGAAACTGGAGTCTTGGAGGTCTTGATGATGTTGTTGCATGCTTGTTCCTGAGAAGGCTCTATCATTGGATCCATGAGATTGGTTGTTGGTGAAGTATTCTGAATTGTTTGATGTTTTCCCCTGTTTTCATTATGTTCCATAATTTCTTACTACAGTAGGTTGAAAGTTTTAGGCTAAGAAATGACTCTTGGAAGCACCTTAGACCTGTTCATCCTTCACTGTTTCATGTTTTCTTCTGCCGAAGTATTTTAGAGGCTTTAATCTCTCTCTTTAGTCTTCATGCTTGTTTATTTCCTTAATAGTTTGAATAGTTGGTTTCAACATGATTATGGTTTGCCCTGCTTGTATGCTGCCACTTAAAAACTGTTATTGAAGTCTCCCTTTGAAGTTATTTTCTCATAGTGAATCAAAGAGGTCTGTTTTGATCTTTCCCTTTGTCCTCACTTAAATAGTTGGCTTAAAGGTCGTTATAATTATGATCATAGATGTTTTTAGGTGTTCCCTCTTCTATGACTGCAATTATCAGTGAATCTTTTATGTTTTCTAAGTCCTTTAAAATAAAAATATTTGAGGAAATAGGGAGTTCCCCGAATCTTAGATTTCATTTTAAAAGTTGTTTCGAAATCATTATTTGCTTAAAGGTGTGATTTGCAAATTTTATGGTTAGCCCTGTCTATCAAAGAGCTCTTTATTGTTCAAATTGTGCTTTTAAATTCCCTTTGTTGAGAATTAAACTTCTCTTTCCAAATCATTAATGTTCATCTCATTCCAAAAAAAAAAGGATCCTGTGGCCAAGTTAGATTTTCCCTTTGATATCCCATATCCATTGATGAGTTTGTTATGACCTTTTCTTGACTCCATTGCCCAATGAAACATATATTTCTCTGTCCTATATATCTTTCCTAGGCCTTTCATGTTCTTCTTCCTCAATCCAACCAAACAATCAAACAAATAAACACCTGCACTTAATAACTAGTCCAAAACCAATACTCAAAGCACACAAGATAAACCTTTGCAAACAAACTTTTGAGAGATCCCTCTCTAAGAACAGGAGGGCTAGATCTTGTAACTCTAAAGATTGGTTCTGATGTTGCCTTGTCTTTTGATTTGCCAAACTATCAAAACACGGGACACCAACATAATGACGATCACGGTGGGACACTTCTGAGTTAGTGACAATCTAAGTACCCCTTAGGACTCAATAAATCCCTTATTTTCAAGAATATTCAGTGACTATTAGCCACCTCATCGCCACCAACATAATGGCGATCACGGTGGGACGTACTGAGAATACAGTGGTTTGAAAACCCTCTTCAAAAATTTTAGTCCCAGTATAACATAAGTAACTTTCTTCAAGCACTACTTAACAAATGGTAATCATGATAGGACTTGTTTGACTCAGTGAAAAACTAAGTAACCCTTAGATTTCTCATAAGCCCTTATCAAAACTTGAAGGAACCAGTTACCAAGCCATAAGAGTAAACTTTATTTCTTGAACACCTTAGCTAAGTGAAAAATTAGACTTAGAATACTCTCTTAACCTATAAAACCAAAATAACTCAGAAAAACCCAAAAAACATTTCAGTTTGGCTTCATAATAAACTTGGTGGTGGAACATAAAACCTTTTACCTCCAAAAGAACTAGAAATTTCCACCTGGTGACTCCACAATCCTGAAAACAAACCTTAAGACTCCACTGGGAAGACCCCAAGTCTTTATAGCATCATACAAACTCAGTAAGAAGGCTTTAAAGATTAAAATTTTCCTTCTTCTAAAAAGATCAATTAGCCTCTTAAAGATTGTCATATTTTGTTAGAATTTTCTTTTTGCTGGGTCTGAAAAGCATAACATAGTGGCTCCTAGGAAGATTCATACCAGAGCCTACCCTGACCCAAACCCACTGGAAGAAGTTGAAAACCCTGAAAGTATTCTTAGGAAGTCTCCTAAGATTAAATCCTCAACTGTTTTCAGATCACCCTTGAGAGCTAATTCAGTTCCTAAAAATCTTGCAGCTCTAAAAGAGTCATATGGTGGTGGAACCATAAAACATTTTACCTCCTTAGGAGCTAAAAATTTTCCACCTGGCGACTCCACACTTTGAAACTCCCAGAAGATCAAATGACTCCACTGGTAGAAGACCCTGAACTGATTGACCAGACACAGTGACTTCTTTCTAGATTTACAAACATGATTCCAAGAATACAATGAAGATATGCCCCAATGAGTAGAGATCATATCCCTAGGTTTCCACATAAGATGCCCCAGGTGAATTGGGATGACAACCTGCCTGTTTTTCAAGGTGAAAAGTTTGATGACCGTCTACTACATCTCATCAAATTTCATATACATGTATGGAGGTTGAAAATTGAATGGCATGAAGATTTCCTAATGAAAATATTCATGTTAACAGTAGAAGGAAAAGCTAGGGATTGGTATGAATGCTTAATATCTAGTAGTTTGTTTTCTTTAAGAGACCTACAATATGTGTTCTATGAGAACTATAAAGAAAACACTACGTCATTATCATGGGGTGCAATATATTATGATCCATCGCAAAACATCACCCAACACATTATAGATAATGAGGAAGCTCTGGAAGAAATGCATCCTGAAGATCTTTTAACAGCCATTCATGAGTCTAATCTCTTTTTGAAAGATTATAAGAATATTGATGATCAGGAGTAGCCCTTTCTTGTTCTAAATCAAGAACAAATTCAACCCCTACAAGAGCCAGACAATTCCCAAGACATGTATTATGATCAACACATTATAGAAAATGATGAGCAAACTTACAAAGAAAGAAATGAAGAAGGTTGTCAAGAAATGCTTGATTGCCTACCTATATCTTGTACTATGCTGATAAGAAAATTTCATGACCAAAATACAAATAATAATAGTGACCAGTGCTTCGAAAAAACAAATAGCCATTTGGAAAACACGAAACCTGCAATTGAGGAGACACCAACACATATAGAATCCTTTCCTTTGTGTTATAACTCAGTTCCGATTATACAACAAGAATGGCATCCTGATTATGAGAAGAATATAACTCATGAACCCAATGTAAAAACTAGGTACCATAACAATCATGAGGAATTTTCTGAAACACAAGATCAGGCAATAAGAGAAATACCTCGAAGTATCTCTGCGAGCACAAGTGAAGTTCCCCTGGAAGAGGCTAAAGATGACATCAAGCCTCAAAATCAGCCAATACAAGATAAGGAGGATGTGGATACCTCTGTTGCAAGCAAGAAGAAAACCACTTCTCTTCTAATAGAGGAAGAGATTGATTTAGTATTGAATAGAATACCAACATCCAAACCTTCATTTGAACCAAACGCTTCCGCTCATTTACCTACTCTATCTTATTGTATTGATACAAAGAAGAAACTTGTAGATCAACTGAAAGAGGAGAAAACTGACGACCCAATACGTTCGACTGACGAAATTGTTTATTCAAATGATTTTCCGAATTTCGATCAGTCTAATGATGATGATGAGTTTCAAGCATAAATTAATCACGCAGGGCAACCTGCGTTCGATTGGTGTTATGAGTTCCACCATCTTCAACTTGAAAGCAGAAATCACCCATTTCAATCCATCAAAAAAAGCTTTCACATAATTGGGAATCAACAATCTTGCAAGTCGAAGGGTGAAGAGTTGAGCAATAAAGAAATTTTTGAGCAAAAGGAGCTTTCTCTTGAAAAAGATGAAACCTTTAAATATTCCCCTGATCAAGAATATAATAGCCTCTTCACAGAGTTCAGTTCGCTGAATCCAAGCATACCAGGGTTACAAGAGGACGACACTGCCAAATATGATGAATCCTCTAGTTCTGATAACAAAGAAGATGAGGGAGAAAAACAAATACAAGACTATCCTGCTGTGGATATACCACCCTCCCAAGAAGAGACTTCTCCATTCATTAATGTCAAACTCTCATCCAAAGAACCTGAATGTATATTAGAAGCAAGCATATATTTAGACAAAGAAAATATTTCACTGTTTGCTATTGTGCAGGATAAGGATGACGATACTTCCAAGATACATACTAAAGAGATAGTCCTCAAAGCTAATGTCTTGGAAGTAGATAATGTACCAATTTCGGAGGACCAAAAGGAAGAGAACCTTCATCTTTTCTTTGTTGATCCTTTGGAAGAGTGTGTGGATATCCCAAATGGCTCAAATTATCAAGCAGTGATCCTTTGCAAGAGCCAGAGACATGAAAAGCTGTCACCTTCTGTGATAGTTTTTATTTTGAAGATTAATCTTCAAAATATACTATGGATACCTCTGACAAGCAGCCAGAGTTTCTTCTTCTTCTTGACATTACTCAGCTGGCTACATTGGCACTTTTGTATCATATGAATATGTAAATACTCCATGTTTAGAATAGGTTAGGTAGGAATGTCAATAAAGCTTAGTTCCAAGCATGTAGTTAGTTGTTGTTTTCTGCTTTCAAGAAAAATCAAGAATTCAAAATTACAAAAATAACAGAGAGAAAGATTGAAAAGAGGGCAGATTGACAAAACAATAAAGGTACAGCCACATACCAAAAAGAGAAACAAATCTGAAAGTGTGCAAGCTTAAATGCCACTCCTGCAAAACACACTTCTAGTTAGTCAAAAAGCTTAATCTTGACTAAATTAGCTTTTAAATTTACTGCTAATAAGATAGTGAACTTGATTTGCCAAACTGTTTAATCTTGGCTTATCAGTAGATAGATTAGGATAGAAATTAAAGGTTTAAACATGTTCAAAATCTGAACCTAAGTTTCCCAAGAAATATGACTCAAATCTGTTTTATTTTCTGAGTCAAAAAAGATGTAAATCTGGTTCTAATTAGCTCAAAATCTGAACCAGAGAACAAGGAAGAAACAGCTAAAAAAAGAGTCAAAACAGAGTTGTAAAAGGATGAAGGCCATGATGAGAAACTTTCAGATCTTAAACCTTCCATTTTGATTTAATTTTTCTGCAAAATAAATGTCTATGTGTAGCTTGTTTCATGCCATAGATCAACATCAAGTTAGACTGTTTAATCCTGACTTGAATGCTTTTAAATTTCTATTGTAGAAATTAGAGAATAAAAATCTATTAGACTATTTAATCCTAACAGATTAGTAGATTAGGTAGAGAATTTTATGGACTCGACTATTTAATCTGAGTCCATGGAGAAATAAGGAGTAGAAATAGATTATATTTCTTGCTTTGAAAAGAATAAAATGTTGTGAATATAGTTTGCCAATCCAAGTGCACTCTAATGAAGAAAAAATGATAGATTTGTAGGATTGGGTAGGTAGAAAGCTTGTAGATGAAAGATCCATTGTTTTTATGGCTGCTAATATGTTTTAAAAGCGAGATCATCCCAGCAAAAGAAAGGCAGCCCAATGGATGAGGCACAGGTCAGCCTCCCAGAGAAAGCAATTATGAAGTTCTTGATGCCTTCAAGAAGGCACCATCCCCAAGTGGAGGAATTGTTAGCCACCTATAAAATTTGTTATACCAAAAGGTGGCTAAGACTTTTTGAGCCTTCAAAGAACAAATTTTATTGCTAAAAATTGTTGACTCTTGAAGACTTTTGAAAGACCTCATGCCTCTGTCCATAATCTTCATTTGCTGTTTCCATCTTTTACTCAGAGACTCTGCTAAATTCCAAGAGAAAGACTGCTGAAAAACCATCATTTTCCCCTTTCCCCCCACTCAAAATTAACCTCCATTTTCTCCCCTTTTTCTCCATAAAAGCTCTTTTGTTTTCATGATTCCTCTTCTTCCCTTCATGAAAATCACTTCTACAAAGTTAAAGACTCACTCTTTAACCTTACCGAAACCTCTAAAAACCATTGAAAACTCTGAAAATTTCATAAAAAACAAATTTTTATTCCTATGGACTTAAGCCCCTTGGGCTAAGTCCTAACCACTTCCCCCACATGCCTACACCTGGAAACCAGGTGCTAAGCCCCTCCCGGCGCTTATCACATCGCACAAATTCAAAGTGCGCAAGAATTTTGCCATCATCCAAAAGTCCCGATGCGATTAGCCTTTTCGCATTGCCATTTTTATATTAAAACGTGGGCCCGTCTCGGTGCTTAAAACCATGTATAAATTCATTCCCGATCGTTCTTTTTCTTTGAAAAGTCTTAAAACCCCACTTTTCCAAATTTTTAACTTAAAAACCCAAGTCAGGTGTTCAAATATTTAAATGGGTAGATAAAAAGACCGATCGCACAATCGCAATCGGAGAAAACACAATGGGTTGATTGAAAAGGCCACATCGAAACTTTCCGATGCGATCAAGACTTATATGTACAAACTTTGCCACCTTTTTATCTCATATGACTTTCACTCGGGACCAAGTGTTAAAGATCCCGGGTGCTAATCGCAATGTTTCAAATGGGTTGATTAAAAAGACCAGGCCCGATGGCCCGATTGTGATTGGCCCTTGTTTTAATACGCCATGGGCATATAACATTTCATAAAGTCTAAAGGCCCCGCAGTCGGGCGCCTATCCACTTTATATATTTATCTCGCCCCGATCCATAAAAACCATTGTTTTACTTAAAAAATTTTGGTTTTATACCTTATAAAAGGGTTTTTCCCCCAGTTCATCTCCACCATTGATGTTGACCAATCAAACGACCAGCGCTCAATCGCATCTCATTCCTCAAATCGCATCCCAATTCTTAAATCGCTGCATTATATTTCCTCCCCCGATTGACCAGTCCCCCCGATTCATTTTCCACCATTGATCTCGTTCTTAGATCAACGACCATCGCTTGATCACCTCAACCCTTTCGATCGCGCAATTGCATCGGAGTTTTTCATCGCACCCCTTTTCTCCTCCCACCGATTGCGATCCCCCAATTAGATCTAGACCATCTACGTGTCCAGATCCAATGGCTACGCTCCTTCCGCAGCCTTCTAAGAAGTTTAACCCAAAAATGCAGGATTTTCTAATATGCTATGTTTTCGCAGGTGTTTCAATGGTTTTTTCATTAGAAGTGAAGAAAAGCCGAGGGCTGAGAATGACGATTCTCATGCCCTCGATTTATTAAAGAGAAGCCTTCCACGGGTCAGATTCAACATTTTAGCAGTGCTTCATGGGCATTGATTCCTTTAAAAGACCTGCGCGGCCCTGCACATCGACAAGACACTGTGTTTAAAACATGATTTAAAAGAGTATAAGTTTGAAGAACAAAGCACAACAGAGAAGAAGATTGAAATCAGATTTGGGGAATTACGGCTAAAAATAATTATCAAAAGCCTAATTCCCTGGATTAAAACACAGTCAAAAGAAATCATGAGTGTTTAACAGGCAGACAGGCCTCCATCGCCACTCTTGAGGAAAATTGATTCCTCCCAGCTACTACAGAGCCATCTGTTGTCTCAAAGCATTCAAACAAAGGCTGAACATATTGAGGAAAATTAGATACTCACCTCCAACGCAGCCAAAGAGTTAATTCTGTCAAATAATTCAATGCAAACAAATATCAGTAGAGTTATTACAATCCAAAATAGAGCCTCAATGTCAACAAAAGCTCCCACCGAGCTTAATTCATAAATATGAATCAATTAATACAGTGAAACACCTGTACATTTCTTCATCGAGCCCTTCAAAGGCCGAGAAGTCATAACTTTGTATTAATTATCCTTGAAGATCTTTTGTTAGGTCTCACCTCCTCATTCTTCTATAAATACTGCTGTAGAAGATGAGGAATTGTTGGTTGATTGGTTGTTGTTTGATCACAAGTTGTAATACTGAAAACTCTCTGAAATAAATACATAGTCCGCTGAAGTTGAAGAAGAAACAAGAGTCTTGGGGGTCTTGATGATGTTGTTGCATGCTTTTTCCTGAGAAGGCTCTATCATTGGATCCATGAGCTTGGCTGTTGGTGAAGTATTCTGAACTGTTTGATGTTTTCCCCTGTTTTCATTATGTTCCATAATTTCTTACTATAGTGGGTTGAAAGTTTTAGGCTAAGAAATGACTCTTGGAAGCACCTTAGACCTGTTCATCCTTCACTGTTTCATGTTTTCTTCTGCTGAAGTATTTTAGAGGCTTTAATCTCTCTCTTTAGTCTTCATGCTTGTTTATTTCCTTAATAGTTCGAATAGTTGGTTTCAACATGATTATGGTTTGACCTGCTTGTCTGCTGCCACTTAAAAACTATTATTGAAGTCTCCCTTTGAATTTCTTTGCTTACAGTGAATCAAAGAGGTCTGTTTTGATCTTGCCCTTTGTCCTCACTTAAATAGTTGGCTTAAAGGTCATTATAATTATGATCATAGATGTTTTTAGGTGTTCCCTCTTCTATGACTGCAATTATCAGTGAATCTTTTATGTTTTCTAAGTCCTTTAAAATAAAAATATTTGAGGAAATAGGGAGTTCCCCGAATCTTAGATTTCATTTTAAAAGTTGTTTCGAAATCATTATTTGCTTAAAGGTGTGATTTGTAGATTTTATGGTTAGCCCTGTCTCTCAAAGAGCTCTTTATTGTTCAAATTGTGCTTTCAAATTCCCTTTGTTGAGAATTAAACTTCTCTTTCCAAATCATTAATGTTCATCTCATTCCAAAAACAAAAGGATCATGTGGCCAAGTTAGATTGCCCTTTGATATCCCATATCCATTGATGAGTTTGTTATGACCTTTTCTTGACTCCATTGCCCAATGAAACATATATTTCTCTATCCTATATATCTTTCCTAGGCCTTTCATGTTCTGCTGCCTCAATCCAACCAAACAATCAAACAAATAAACACATGCACTTAATAACTAGTCTAAAACCAATACTCAAAGCACACAAGATAAACCTTTTCAAACAAACTTTTGAGAGATCCCTCTCTAAGAACAGGAGGACTAGATCATGTAACTCTAAAGATTGGTTCTAATGTTGCCTTGTCTTTTGATTTTCCAAACTATCAAAACACGGGACACCAACAAGTTGGACTAGTGAGTGTGTGTTGGAAAAGAAGTATTCTAACGAATTCATCATTTAAGGAGTTTAATGAACACCACAAATGATAAGTTATAACATGCGTTGACGGGTCTTCTCCAGGGTTTTCATTAAATTTAGGAATGTCTGAGGGTAACATATGTGGTATCACTAGCCACCAAGGAGAGGAACCAGATAGGATTTCAGATGATGACATTGGTGAAGTCAATGGACAAAACATCCATGATGAAGAAACAACAGATGTTGTCACAGCTGAAATAGATGGTTCAGTCTGGGATGTTATCTCCACCATGGTCAAATGACCCAATGTATACCCTATAGAATCTATGGGAACTCAAAGTGAAACAAGATCAACAAAAGCAAAGGAAGGTGATTGAGGAAAAGACTTGTACAGGTAAAGCTCCTACTGAAAATGAGTTGGAGTTAAAGGTTTCTCATCTTATGATATTTATTCAATCACAATTAAGCCAGGAGGGAGAACTTCATCGTCAGGCCCAAAATATATTTTAGATGGTTGAATGTGTGATATAGGAGTTTCAGTGACTACAGATATTTTTGGAGTGACCAAGGTAGGAACAACTTCCGGTTGTTCAAGATTCAGATTTTCTGGCAAAGAAGAGGCAGGATCTGGATC
This sequence comes from Pinus albicaulis, assembly GCA_034641835.2. Taxonomy (NCBI): domain Eukaryota; kingdom Viridiplantae; phylum Streptophyta; class Pinopsida; order Pinales; family Pinaceae; genus Pinus; species Pinus albicaulis. The sequence goes on from CM076569.1 coordinate 499,296,801, forward strand.
AATTTGTGATTGAAAAACTTCGGGTCCAGGACCTATGGTCTCAGCTATTGAATGGATCATGACCATAGGTAGCTTTGAAGACTTCATTTCGACAACAGTAAAAAAACCGGGATGTGTGGAAACAATTTGAGCTAACTTTGGTTTAAATGATGATGTTTCGCCAGAGGTATGAATTGTACTTGATTCGGCAGATCGTGATCGCTTTCGCCTACTAGAAGTAACTTCCAATGATAAAGGTGGTTTCAAAGCTAATATACATGAACGACAGGGGGTAGGATTGTGTTCTTCCATGATTACTGATTTATTTTATCCAAAAACAAATAAACAAAAAGAGGGTAATGCTAGGAAAAAGGGTTTACCAAGAAACTATGAATTACAGAATACCTCCTGGCGAACCAAGAAGTACGGGCAGGTAATCTCCCCAAATGTTGTGTTCGGTGTATCACAATTTCATGGTGGCTGACTTAGTTTACTATGGATGGATAGCACCTAAACATTGTCCTCCCAAATATACACGAAGGTACGTGGAGGCCCAAGTCCGTATTAGCACTGTCTGATGTGAAACCGCACAATGAGAGCACCCCTTTATACTTATCGTACTATAACACTACTCGATATATCCGAGAGTACATGGACGAGCTACGATATAATTACGTACGTGGAGTGAGGTATCACACTCAGAATGTATCGCAAACAAGTTAATGACAACTGCTATGTTTTATGATGCCGAAACACGTCTCTAGCCTAGACCTTATAAATGTTATCGTTAATGTTCCAAATCGTTGTTAAGTAAATTTAGATTTATTTTATGTTGATCTTGCTTAACAATTTACCTTTCAGGTTCAACATGATGATGTATATAAAATTCCTAAAATGCAAGCTAAGAATGATAAACAAAATTTTACTTTCAGCTTTTTCAATGAAGAACCTAGCTACTAAGGTAAGAGAACACTATTTTTTTAGAAAGAGAGAAAATAATTTGTGAGCAAACAAATCAATGAACAAAACAAAATCAATGAATCAAAAACTAAATGTAGATTTCCTAATGTTACTTTTACAAAAAACACACAATCCTACATGCAAATGCAAGTTTTTCCTTTTAGTTTCCTTAATGTTATGAATGCAGAAAAGAAACTAGGTGCACTAGATCAATAATCAAGAAACGAATAATAAAAACAAAAATTTCTCTTTTGAAGGAAAAACAAGGATTTCAACAACAATTTCTCCTATCAAGGAAATGAAGATTTTATGACAATGTCCCATTTTGAAAGCAAACGATTCTTAATGCAACCATAAAAAATACTTTGAAATCAACTTGTCAATGATAAAGAAAAACTTTTCTAAAAAAACATTGAAAAAAATTTCAACCAAAGGAGGAAGAAATATATTGAGTCACTAGTCAATTGAGCATCAAAATTTCAGAACACAGCAGCAAACATAACTGAAGCAAGTTACAAAGTCATATTCAAGGGAATTTGGTCCCTTTCAGGAGCCAACACAGTCTCTAAAGGGAGATAGTGCTCTGCAACGCAAGCTTGGAAGCGATACAGTGCTCTGCAAAGCACTGTGCCCTGACTAAGGGTGCATTGGGTGTAGTAAACAAAGAAAAAGCTACTGTTTGGCTGACTGTATATGCAAATTAAGGTCTGAAAAAGTCTAATCTTTATGTGTAACAGCTACTAGGTGGATTTAGAAAGCAAATTAGAGACTAAAACACCTAAAACTAAGAGAAATTCTCCCCAGTGGAGTTTCCAGTTTGTTGGGCCAGAATTGTAATCTACGGATAAATTACACTTCCGTAGACAGGTGTTAGTCTAGAAAAATAGGTGAAATAATATACTACCATTTCTCGTAACTCAGAATAGATACACAGAGAGGATTGGAGGCTTACTTGTTTCAGCCGCTTCCAAATGGCTCCTTTCTATCACTTCCACTACATCTTCAAATTCAAGTGGTTTGTGAGTTGAATGCTTCCTGCAAGAAAGAACACTGAAACAGTAGAAGATGCAATAATATAGATATATATTCAAGCTAGTTAGCTAAATCAGTTAAGCATAAACTACATTCATCAACCAAGATCTTACAATATGGAAAATAAAGGTTAACATAGATGCATGTAGGGAAAAACAAGAAGTACTCTTTATTGATGATAGAAGGAGAGGTTACAACCTAGTGATTGATTTGAAGTGACCTTCCAACAAAGTTCCCAAGTCTCATCACAACATAAATCACTCCAGCCGCAGCTCCAAAAATCAAACTCTCAATTGAAAATTCTCCAGCATTTCTCTACTCAAATTATTCCTTCTCAAACACTTAGATCTATGTTCAATTTATAGATTAAATGTAGGTTGTTTTAAAATCAATATCTTTCCAAAAATAGGCAAGACATGTTTCCATTCATGTAGATGTCAAATGGACACTTGGATCCGAAGCTTGACACATGTGAACTCTTCTAAAAGGCACTGGCCAAGTGGAGATTTCGGAACAATGATAATTTCGCTCCTAGTGTGACCAACGCACCTTTGAATGTCAGGAAGTGCTTTGCAGAGCAGCCTTGCATGGGGATGCCTGCATATGCAACGCACTTAGGCCCCTTAGAGCCTGCGTTGGTGAGCTCTCATATGCTAAATAATAAGCTTCAAACCATGGAAAACTTTGCTTGATGAAAGTCTTGTTTTCTGTCTTGGAGAATATAGCAACTGAGATGATAGGGAATGATAGACCCTTGATCATCGGTCCTAGAGATGATGCCCAGTTAACTAGGTCATTGGGAAAGGTGCCCAAATTGACATATAATAATTGCCCCCTAAAGCATGAGATCCAAGTAATAAGAACATTTGATTGAGATTCTTTACACTGTGATGAGCCTAGAAACAAAGCAGAATGGTCACCTTCATCAATATTACAGTAAATTACATCATGATATATCCTCTATTGATCATAATCACTGAGGGTAGGCATTCCCATAGTCAGTACATAAAACAATCTAATAACATGTACATAATTCAGAAAGTCATCTACATTGGAATGTTGCCCAGATGCAGACACGCTTACAGATATAGGCCCATGTTTGGATGACAATCTATATGTAAGGTCACCGTACAGATGATGTGTACAAAAATCCTGAAATTGTAGCTTGGATGGCTGAAACTAGATCCGGGGTCTTCTTATCTCATTCACTCGATCATTCGGGTACAAGTCTAGCCATGCAAATATACGATTTGTCGTCGAACATGGAAAGACATCGTTTGATTACCAGCCAATGATGTGAGTTATTAACAAATGCAAGAGAACCACCATTAATGTCAATGGCCCTCAAGGAACTGTAGTACATTTCTTAAGGCATGAATTGATGATTTGATGTTGAACGCCAAACAAAATCTTTCAGTCAAAGGTCCGAAAGCGAGGATCTTGGCGATGCTGTAACAAGCCTCATGGTACTAGAATCTGATGTTTCTAAGTGAGCTTCCTAGATATTGATTTGTTGTCGATAGGAAGTCACCTTATTGCAAAACTGGAGTTACTGATTTATGAGACAAGTGGTATGACTTGATATAGCAATTTTCAGGGATGACGGTCATGAAAATGAAGGTTTGTGAGTATTGCAGATGGATGAGTTTTTAATCATTGGATGACTTCTCTTGAACATATCGGAGACACTGTGATGAGTTGGCAGCATTGACCCAAAACCGAAGTGAAGGTATGATGAACCATAGGTGTGAATGAACCTTCAAGATGATTACCCAACTCAAACAGTCACAGACATGGAGTGAAAGAAGTGTCATGTTCAAGAGGGACTTGCTAGCAAAAAGAAACTTTTCTTGCTTTTCCCAAATTTTCCCGGTTATTTGTCAACCAATACTTCTTTATTTTCTTACAAGCTTGAGGAGGATAACATTTGCTTGATATATAATTCAACCCTTCGGGTGAATAAAGTATCACTATTTAATAATTTAATGAGTCTAGTGATGAAAGAAACTCGATTCTTGCAATGATCGACAAGGCCATCGCTATTTTATGTTTTAACGAGCTTAACGACAGTGATAACCCAGTGATTTTTCATATTTAGGGAGTCTAAAAAAGAGGACAAAAGAGAACTCCATAAGTACTTTTTCGTAAATTTGTCTCTCAGATCCAAAAAAGTGTAAAATAATATCTGAAAGAACCTCTTTGGTCATGTTTAACCAAGGTATTCCTTTTTTTGTAAATAATCCATCTCAGTTTGGAAAAGGGTTAAACTTATACTAAGTAGAAATCAATTCATTTACTTTAACGAGCTTGAAATGACAAGTGCTCCGCAATATTTTCACATTATCAGAGTCTGAAAAGAGCTAAAAGAAGACTCCAGGGGTTCCTTTTTTGCTGTTATCGAAGCTCGAAAAAGAGATAAATTTGCACTTCAAATCCTTTTTCATTTTTAACAAAGCTCGAAAAATAAGGAGAAAAAGTATGCTTTGTGGTCAAATCATTCTTGAAATAAATCTGCACGACTAATCTGTTCATCAGTTGTAAAACCTGTTCAAAACAACATCAAATGGATTAAAAATACCTGTTTCATGATAAAAAACATAATAAAACCATATTCATAGCAATAAGTATTCATTGCAAACAATTAAATAACTAAGTAAAAAGAGTTTTACTATTCATTTTTACCATTCACTAGTTACCATATGGATTTGGGAGCTCTGAACCTGTTTTTTCCCCCGAACTTCAGCCATTGATTGCATGCAATTGGTAAGAATGTTTTGAATGCCCCCTGCAAGAGCACATGTTGAATCCCTGCAAGAGCAGATGCCCCCCAAGCTTCATTTCATTCAACTAAGTAGATTACCGGTTACTGATTGCTGGATGGAATGAAGATTCATTATAGGACAAGATTTGTTTCATTTTTTAATGAGCTTGACACAGGAAAAGAACTATGCTCATAACTCTGTTTCATTTTTTAACGAGGTTGACACAGAAAAAGAACCATCCTCATGGTACTTGTTTCGTTTTTTAAATGAGGTTGACATAAGAAAAAAGAACTATCCTCATAACCCTGTTTCATTTTTTAACGAGGTTGACACAGAAAAAGAACCATCCTCATTGTGCAATTAGACTAGTGAGTGTGTTCTGGAAAGGACGTAGTCTAACGGAGCCATCATTTAAGGAGTTTAATGAACACCACAAATGATAAGTTATAACATGCATTGACGGGTCTTCTCCAGGGTTTTCATTGAATTTGGGAATGTCCAAGGGTAACATATGTGGTATCACTAGCCACCAAGGAGAGGAACCAGATATGATTTCAGATGATGCCATGGGTGAAGTCAATGGACAAAACATCCAAGATGAAGCAACAACAGATGTTGTCACAGCTGAAATAGATGGTTCAGTTTGGGATGTTATCTCAGCCATGGTCAAATGACCCAATGTATACCCTATAGAATCTATGGGAACTCAAAGTGAAACAAGATCAACAAAAGCAAAGGAAAGTGATTGAGGAAAAGACTCGTACAGGTAAAGCTCCTACCGAAAATGAGTTGGAGTTAAAGGTGTCTCGTCTTGTGATATTTCTTCAATCAAAATTAAGAAACGGAGGAAAGAACTACATCGGGCCCAAAATATATTTCGGATGGTTGTTGTGTGATATAGGAGTTTAGTGGCTACATATATTTGTGGAGTGACCAAGGTGGAACAACGCTCTAAGGTTGTTAGGGATTCGAATTTTACGGCAAAGAAGAGACAAGATCTGGATCAATTTGTGATTAAACAACGCTGGGTCCAGGATGTATGGTCTTAGCGACTGAATGGATCCTAACCATGAGTAGCTATGAAGACTCCATTTTGACAACAGTAAATGAACTTCGGGGGATGTTATTTACCGACAATTTGAGCTAACTCTGTTTTAAATTATGAGGTTTCGCCAGAGGTACAAATTGTACTTGATTCAGAAGATCGTGATCACCTTCGCCTACCAGAAGTAACTTCCGATGGTAAAGGTGGTTTTAAAGCTAAGCTACGCGAACGACGGGGTGTAGGATTTTTTTCTTCCATGATTACTGATTTATTTTATCCAAAAACAAATAAAAAAAAAGAGCGTAATGCTAGGCAAAAGGGTTTACCAAGAAACTGTGAACTGTAGAATACCTCCTGGTGAACCAAGAAATACGGGTAGGTAATCTTCTTGAATGTTGTGTTCGGTGTATCACAATTTTAGGGTGGCTGTCTCGGTTCACTATGGATGGATAACACCTAAAATTTTTCCTCCCAAATATACCCGAAGGTATGTGGAGGCCCAAGTTCGTATTAGTGTTGTCTAATGTGAAACCGCACAGTGAGAGCACCCATTTATACTTATCGTATTGTAACACCGCCCAATATACCCGAGAGTACGTGGACGAGCTACGATATACTTATGTACATGAGTGAGGTATCACACTCGGAATGTATCGCAGACAAGTTAATGGCAACTGCTATGTTTTATGACGCCGGAACACGTCTCTAGCCTAGACCTTCTAAATGTTATTGTTAATGTTGCAAAGCATTGTTAAGTAAATTGAGATTTATTTTATGTTGATCTTGCTTAACAATTTTCCTTTCAGGTTCACCACGATGATGTATATAAAATTTCTAAAATGAAAGCTAAGAATGATAAACAAACTTTCACTTTCAGCTTTTTCAATGAAGAACCTAGCTACTAAGGGAAGAGAACGCCAGTTTTTTGGAAAGAGAGAAAATAATTTGTGAGAAAACAAATCAATGAACAAAAACAAAATCAATGAATCACAAACTAAATGCAGATTTCCTAATGTTCCTTTTGCAAAAAACACATAATCCTGCATGAAAATGAAATTTTTTCTTTTTAGTTTCCTTAATGTTATGAATGCAGAAAAGAAACTAGGTGCACTAGATCAATAATCGAAATGATTTTTACTTTCGAGAAATGAAGAATACAAACAACGATTTCTCTTTTGAAGGAAAAATGAGGATATCAATAACAATTTCTCCTATCAAGGAAATGAAGATTTTACGACAATTTCCTATTTAGAAAGCAAATGATTCTTAATGCGACCATAAAAATACTTTGAAATCAATTTGTCAATGATAAAGAAAAAATTTTCTAACCAAAAATTGAACAAATTTTCAGCCAAAGGAGGAAGAAGTATATAGAGACACTGGTCAATTGAGCATCAAAATTTTCAGAACATAGCAGAAAACATAACTGAAGCAAATTGCAAAGTCAATTTTAAGGGAATTTGGTCCCTTTCAGAAGCCAACACAGTCTCCAAAGGGAGACAGTGCTCTGCAACGCAGGCTTGGAAGGGAGACAGTGCTCTGCAAAGCACTGTGCCCTAACTAAGGGTGCGTTGGGTGCAGTAGGCAAGGAAAAATACTACTGTTTGGCTCACTTTCCTTGCAAATTAAGGTCTAAAAAAGTCTAATATTTATGTTTAACAGCTACTGGGTGGATAATCAAAGCAAATCAGAGACTAAAACAACTAAAAATAAGAGAAATTCTCCCCAACGGAGTCGCCAGTTTGTTGGGCTAGAATTGTAATCTACGAATAAATTACGCTTCCCTAGATAGGTGTTAATCTAGAACAACAGGTGAAAGACTATACTACCATTTTTCCTAACTCAGAACAGATACACAGAGAGGATTGGATGCTTACTTTTTCAGTCGCTTCCAAGGGGATCCTTTTGTTGCTTCTGCTACAGCTTCAAATTCAAGTGGTTTGTTGGTTGAATGCTTCCTGCAAGAAAGAAAACTGAAACAACAAAAGATGCAATAATATAGATATATATTCAATCTATTGCTTTAAGTAGTTAAACATAACTGTTCATCAATAAGATCTCTTTAAATACTGAAGAATCTACAGAGATTAACATAGATGCATGTAGGGAAAAATAAAAGTACTCTTTGTGATGATAGAAGGAGAGATTACAACCTAGTGAGGGCGATTTGAAGTGACCTTCTAGAAAATTTCCCAAGTCTCATGGCTCAACATAAAATCCTTCAACGGTAGTACTCCACAAATCAAACTCTCAATTGAAAATTCTCATAATTTCTCTACTCAAATTATTCCTTCTCAAACACTTAGATACGTGTTCAATTTATAGATGAGCTTGTAGGTTGTTTTGCAATCAATATCTTTCCAAAAATAGGCAAGACATGTTTCCATTCATGTAGATGTCAAATGGACACTTGGATCGAGAAGCTTGACACGTGTGAACTCTCTAGAAGGCAATGGCCCAGTGGAGATGTGGCGATTCCGAAACAATGATAATTTCACTCCAGTGCTGACCTTTTGAATGTCGGGAAGTGCTCTGCAGAGTAGCCTTGAATTGGGCTACCTGCATATGCAATGCACTTAGGCCTCTTAGAGCCTGTGTTGGTGAGCTCTCATATGTTAAATAATAAGCTTAAAACCATGGAAAACCTTGCTTGATGAAAGTATTGTTTGATTTATGTTGTTTCCTGTCTTAGGGCATATAGTAATTAAGATCATAGGGAATGATAGACCCTTGATCATCGGTCTTGGAGATGATGCCCAGTTAACTAGGTCATTGGGAATGGTTCCCAAATTGACCTACAACAATTACCCCCTAAAGCATGAGATCCAAATAATAAGAAAATTTGATTGAGATGCTTTACACTGTGATGAGCCTGGAAACAAAGCGGAGTGGTCACCTGCATCAATATACATTACATTATGATATATCCTCTATTGATTATAATTGCTGAGGGTAGGCATTCCCATAGTCAGCACATAAAAAAATCTAATAACATGTACATAATTCAAAAAGTCGTCTACATTGGAATGTTGCCCAAATGCAGACACGCCTACAGATATAGGCCCATGTTTGGATGACAATCTGCATGTAAGGTCACTGTACAGATGATGTGTACAAAAATCTTGAAATCACAGCCTAGATGGCTGAAACTAGATCTGGAGTCTTCTTATCTCATTCACTCGATCATTCGGGTACAAGTCTAGCCATGCAAATATATGATTTGTCATCGAACATGGAAAGACATCGTTTGATTACCAGCCAATAATGTGAGCTGTTAACAAACATGATAGAACCACCATTAATGTCAATGGCCCTCAAGGTATTGTAGTACATTTCTTAAGGTGTGAATAGATTATTTGATGTCGAATGCCAAACAAAATCTTTCGGTCAAAAGTCCAGAAGTGAGGATCTTGTCGATGCTGTAACAAGCCTCATGGTATTGGAATTTGATGTTTCTAAGTGAACTTCCTGGATATTGATTTGTTGTCGACAGGAAGTCACCTTATTGCGAAAAAGGATTTACTGATTTAGGAGACAAGGGTAGACTTGATATAGCAATTTTCAGGGATGACGGCCATGAAAATGAAGGTTTATGAGTATTGCGGATGGATGAGTTTTAATCCTTTGGATGACTTCTCACCCAAACGTATCGGCGACATTGTGATGATTTGGCCGATGACCCAAAACCGAAGTCGAGGTATGATGAACTGTGGGTGTGGACGGCCATCAAGATAGTTGCAACCCAAACAGTCACAGACATGGAGTGAAAGAAGTGTCAAGTTCAAGAGCGACTTGCTACCAAAAAGAAACTTTTTCTTAATTTTCCCAAATTTTCCCTGGTCATTTTTCAACCAGTACCTCTTTATTTTTTAACAAGCTTGAGGAGGATAACATTTTCTTGATCTATAATTCAACCCTTCAGGCGTATAAAGTATCGTTATTTAATAATTTGACGAGTCTAGCGATGAATGAAACTCAGTTCTTTCCATGATCAACAAGCCCGCTGCTATTTTATGTTTTAACGAGATTAACAACAGTGATAGCCCTGTCCTTTTTCATATTTAGAGAGTCTGAAAAAGAGGACGAAAGAGAACTCCAAAAGTACTTTTTCGTAAATTTGTCTCTTAGATCCGAAAAAGTGTAAAATAATATCTGAAAGAACCTCTTTGGTCATGTTTAACCAAGGTATTCCTTTTTCGTAAATAATCCATCTCAGTCCGGAAAAGGGTTAAGCTTATACTGAGTAGATATCAATTCATTTACTTTAACAAGCTCGAAAAGACAAGTGATTGGCAATCTTTTCACATTATCGGAGTCTGAAAAGAGCTGAAAGAAGACTCTAGGGGTTCCTTTTTCACTGTTATCGAAGCTCTAAAAAGAGATAAAGGTGTGCTTCAAATCCTTTTTCGTTCTTAACAAAGCTCGAAAAATAAGGAGAAAAAGTATGCTTTGTGGTCAAGTCATTCTTTGAATAAATCTGCACGACTAATTTGTTCATCAGTTGTATTTCATGTTCAGAACAACATCAAATGGATTAAAAATACATGTTTCATGATAATAAAAAAACATAATAAAACTATAGTCATAGCAATAAATATTCATTGCAAACAATTAAATGACTAAATAAAAAGAGTTTTACTATTCATTTTTACCATTCAATAGTTACCATTTGCATTTTTGAGCTCTGAACTTGTTTCCCCTTGAACTTTAGCTTTTTATTGTGTGCAATTGGTAGGAATGTTTTGACTGCCCCCTGCAAGAGCACATGTCGAATTCCCCCTGCAAGAGTAGGTGCCCCCCAAGCTTCATTTCATTCACCTAAGTATATTACTGGTTACTAATAGTTGGATGGAATGAAGTTTCATTTATGAGATCAGATGGAAGACTCGTCATAATTAGAAGAGGTTTTGTTTCATTTTTTAACGAGGTTAACACGGTAAAAGAACTTTCCTCATAAGCACTTGTTTCATTTTTTAATGAGGTTGACCCAAGAAAAAAGAATTATCCTCATAACCTAATTCATTTTTTAACGAGGTTGACACAATAAAAAGAACCATCCTCGTAAAACTGTTTCATTTTTTAACGAGGTTGACACAGAAAAAGAACCATCCTCATCATGCAATTGGACTAGTGAGTGTGTGCTGGAAAAGACGTAGTCTAACAGAGTCATCATTTAAGGAGTTATGAACACCACAAATGATAAGTTATAACATGAGTTGACGGGTCTTCTCTAGGGTTTTCATTGAATTTAGGAATGTCCTAGGGTAACATATGTCGTATCACTAGCCACCAAGGAGAGGAACTAGATAGGATTCCAGATGATGACATGGGTGAAGTCAATGGACAAAATATCCAAGTTGAAGCAACAACAGATGTTGTCGTAGCTAAAATAGATGGTTCAGTCTGGGATGTTATCTCAGACATGGTCAAATGACCCAATGTATACCCTATAGAATCTACGGGAACTCAAAGTGAAACAAGATCAACAAAATCAAACGAAGATGATTGAGGAAAAGACTTGTATAGGTAAAGCTCCTACTGAAAATTAGTTGGAGTTAAAGGTGTCTCGTCTTGTGATATTTCTTCAATCAAAATCAAACCAGGTGGAAGAACCTCACCATGAATTTCAAAATATATTTCGGACAGGTTAATTGTGTGATAAGGGATTTCGGTGGCTATAGATATTTGTGGAGTGACCAAGGTAGGAACAACTTCCTGTTGTTTAGGATTTAGATTTTCTGGCAAAGAAGAGACAGGATTTGGATCAATTTGTGATTGAACAACGTCGGGTCCAAGAGCTATGGTCTCAACAATTGAATGGATCATGACCACGGGTAGCTATGAAGACTTCGTTTAAGACGAGTAAATAGGCACGGGATTTGTGAAACAATTTAAGCTATTTCTGTTTTAAATCTTTCTGTTTTAAATGATGATGTTTCACCGGAGGTACGAATTGTACTTGATTCGACGGATCGTGATCGCCTTATTTACCGAGTAACTTACGGCGGTAAAAGTGGTTTTCAAAGCTAATCTACACGAACGACGGGGGGTAGGATTGTGTGACGCCACGATGCCCAGTTAATTTTATCCAAAAATAAATAAACAAAAAGAGGGTAATGCTAGGCAAAAGGGTTTACCAAGAAACTATGAATTGTAGAATACCTCCTAGCGAACCAAGAAGTACAGGCAGGTAATCTCCCCGAATGTTGTGTTCAGTGTATCACAATTTCAGGGCGGCCGACTCGGTTCACTATGGATGGATAGAACCTAAAATTTGTCCTCCAAAATATACCCGAAGGTACGTGGAGGCCCAAGTCCGTATTAGCGCTGTCTGATGCGAAACCGCGTAGTGAGAGCACCCGTTTATACTTATCGTACTGTAACACCGCTCGATATACCTGAGAGTACGTGGAAGAGATACGATATACTTACGTATGTGGAGTGAGGTATCACACTCGGAATGTATCACAGACAAGTTAACGACAGCTGTTATGTTTTATGACGCCGGAACACGTCTCTAGCCTAGACCTTCAAAATGTTATCGTTAATGTTCCAATGCGTTGTTAAGTAAATTGAGATTTAGTTTATGTTGATCTTGCTTAACAGTTTTCCTTTCAGGTTCACCACGATGATGTATATAAAATTCCTATAATTCAGCTAAGAATGATAAACAAACTTTCACTTTCAGCTTTTTCTATGAAGAACATAGCTAATAAGGGAAGAGAACGCTAATTTTTTGGAAAGAGAGCAAATAATTTGTGAGCAAACAAATCAATGAAAAAGAACAAAATCAATGAATCACAAACTAAATGCAGATTTCCTAATGTTCCTTTTGCAAAAAACACACAATCCTACATGCAAATGCAAGTTTTTCTTTTCAGTTTCCTTAATGTTATGAATGCAGAAAAGAAACTAGGTGCACTAGATCAATAATTCAAATGCTTTTTACTTTCGAGAAATGAAGAATACAAACAACAATTTCTCTTTTGAAGGAAAAACGAGGATTTCAACAACAATTTCTCCTATCAAGGAAATGAAGATTTTACGACAATTTCCTATTTCGAAAGAAAATTATTCTTAATGCGACCATAAAAAATACTTTGAAATCAACTTGTCAATGATAGAGAAAAACTTTTCTAAACAAACATTGAACAAATTTTTAGCCAAAGGAGGAATAAGTATATAGAGTCACTGGTCAATTGAGCATCAAATGTTTCAGAACACAGCAGCAAACATAACTGAAGCAAGTTGGGAAGTCATATTCAAGGGAGTTTGGTCCCTTTCAAGAGCCAACGCAGTCTCCAAGGGGAGACAGTGATCTGCAATGCAAGCTTGGAAGGGAGACAATGCTCTGCAAAGCACTATGACCTGACTAAGGGTGCATTGGGCACAATAGGCAAGGAAAAATACTATTGTTTGGCTCACTGTCTTTGCAAATTAAGGTCTAAAAAATTCTAATCTTTATGTGTAACAGCTACTGGGTGGATTTACAGAGCAAATAAGAGACTAAAACACCTAAAAATAAGAGAAATTATCCCCAGTGGAGTCGCCAGTTTGTTGGGCCAGAATTGTAATCTACGGATAAACTACGCTTCCCTAGATAGGTGCTAATCTAGAACAACAGGTGAAATACTATACTACCATCTCTCCTAACTCAAAATACATACACAAAGAGGATTGGAGGCTTACTTGTTTCAGTCACTTCCAAATGGCTCCTTATGTTGCTTCCGTTACAACTTCAAATTCAAGTTGTTTGTGAGCTAAATGCTTCCTACAAGAAAAAACACTGAAAAAACAAAATATGAAATAATATAGATATCTATTCAAGCTATTTAGCTAAATCAGTTAAGTATAAACTACATTCATCAACCAAGATCTTACAATATGGAAAATCAAAGTTAACATAGATGCATGTAGGGAAAAACAAGAAGTACTCTTTATTGATGATAGAAGGAGAGGTTACAACGTAGTGACTGATTTGGAGTGACCTTCCAGCATAGTTCCCAAGTCTCATCATAGCATAAATCTCTCCAGTAGTAGCTCTACAAACCAAGCTCTCAATTGAAAATTCTCCAGCATTTCTCTACTCAAATTCTTCCTTTTCAAACACTTAGATTTGTGTTCAATTTATAGATGAACTGTAGGTTGTTTTGCAATCAATAGCTTTCCAAAAATAGGCAAGACATGTTTCCAGTCATGTAGATGTGAAATGGACACTTGGATCCGAAGCTTGACACATGTGAACTCTTCTAGAAGGCACTAACCAAATGGAGATTCCGGAACAATGAGAATTTCAATCCCAATGTGACCAACGGACCTGTGAATGTCGGGAAGTTCTTTGCAGAGCAGCCTTGCATGGGGCTACCTGAATATGCAACACTCTTAGGCCCCTTAGAGCCTGTGTTGGTGAGCTCTCATATGATATACAATAGGCTTCAAACCATGGAAACATTTTCTTGATGAAAGTCTTGTTTGATTTGTCTTGTTTTATGTCTTAGAGAATATAGCACTGAAATGATAGGGAATGATAGACCCTTGATCATCGGTCCTGGAGATGATGCCCAATTAACCAGGTCATTGGGAATGGTGCCAGTTGACATGCCAAAACCCTGTTTGGTAGATGAATTGAAGATTATCGGATGGGATAAATGTATATGATGTATCGAGAACCATCGCAACGAGGAGAAAGTTTTATGTTGTATGGCACTGTGTGCTTCACAATACATGATTATCCGAGGAGCTTACAAGTTTTCTAACAGCCAGAATTACATGTTTATTGATTTGTTTATATACCTAACAATATTCTTTCACATATTAATTTAATTCGTTGTAATTGTTCTGATCTTCATGATATTATTTAACGTGCCATGCATATTGTATGCAATAATTTCGCAGGTCTTATAACAAAAGGGTATTATGGATGTAAATATTGTGGACCTTCTCTAAAATCTAGATGGTCCAATGACCTACGAAAGCCAATGTATGACTGCTCCAGGGTATTCCTCCCATAAGAACACCCTTACAAAAGAGCAACATCCTCTTTCAATGGTAAATGAGAGAGAACCCAAAGGCCTGCAATAATGACACCAACTGAATCAATTATATCATATGAGAGAGAGAAGGAGAAGGAGTTCATAGAAATGTTTGATTCAAATGGGGAGCCCATGTTCGATTATCCAAAATTCTTCGACACCTATGTTGAGAAATTTTCCATTAGGATGAAAAGGAAATCTATCTTTTATAACCTCCCATATTGGGAGCATCTTAATATTACCCACTTATTATATCCCATTCATATATTTAAAAATGTTTCGTCTTCTTTATGGAGGCACATATCATTGAAACAAAGTGACACATTGGCTGTTAGGAAATATCTTATTACTTCAAAAACTAAAAAGAAACATTGGCCAAGGAAATTAGAAAGTATAGGAGAGGCTAGTCCCTCTAATTGGTATTTCAAAGAAGGTGATGTCCCATGGATTTAAAAAAAATATGATCTTTCTTTGGTAAGGGAAGTTATAATGGGTGTGAGGGTGCCATCTTCATATGGGTCTTCACTACGACACTGCTTCATCGTGGAATACCATTTGTCGGGGTTTAAATCGCATGACCATTTGAATCTTCTAAGAGTACGTATAATGTCAAAAGTATGATTTTATTATTTTTTATATTAATAATTTGTATCCCATGGGATCATAAAACATAACTAATTTTGTATGCATGTGTTTATAAATTTGCAGTGTCATTATCCTTTGTTCATGCGTGGGTGTGTGAAACATGACTTCCCCCAAGACCTAGGACGCGCCATATCTAAATTATCTGCATTTGTACGTTGGATCACATAAAAGGAGATTCATGTGGCTATCATTCCACGGTGACGTCAAGAGATAGTTGAGATTATTTGTATGTTTGATAAGGAACTATCAACAAGTTTCATGGACTTGCAAGATCATCTTCTAATCCACCTAGTAGATGAGGTTGAATTATTTGGGGTGGTTTCTTGTCATTGGATGTTCTTCTTAGAGAGGTACATGAAGAAATTGAAAGGTTTTGTTGGACAAAGCCCAAAACATGAGGGGTCTATGGAGGAGGGTACATATCGTATGAGTCTTTCTATTATGTCAGTGATTACATCAAGAAGATTGACAATAAACAAGGTGCGGTGATTTGGGATGATGAAAGGGATGAAGACAAAAGAGAAGGGGAGTTTCTCTAAACGAATGGAAAAAGGCGCTTGATAAAGAGTAAGTGACTTAAAATTTTTCAAATTTACATAAAATAAATGTTCATATTGAACTTCGATATAATTTATATTTTGATCTCATATGTACTATATGTTGATTTGATTTCATCAGCGAATGCAGAAATTGAAGCAATCGATAAATTCATTCTTTACAATTCCGAAGTGACACAACCGTGGGTCGCATTGTATGAACACAAGAGGATGAAATGGGATAGTGATAGGAAATAATTAAGATGGTTGAACGGTAGAAGTGTGCCTTATCCCGATTATTTAAAAGAAAATATGCCAATTACATGCCCCAAAAATTGGGTTGTTGACCAAGTCAGAGAGAAATATGGTGCAACTGGTCGTTACCCACGTGCTGAAGATGATTCGATAAACGTAGGGATTGGTTGCACCCAGTCAGTAATAATATATTTATGTACATTTTAAAATTAATAATTCACCTTTGAAATGTAATTACATCTATATTTGATATTTTAAAAATTGGGTTATTATAAGACACATGACACTACGATTTTTTAACTTTTTTATAGGTGAATTTGTTCCCATCTATGTGGGCATATGGACACCATTTTCTCATAGAAAATTCAAATGATGGACACATGACACAAGACTGTGGAGTGGAAGTCGAGTTCGATCAATCTAGTCGAGCTAGCCACTGTTATCAAAACCTAGTAGAAAGGATGTTAGGTTACGTCAAAAAGATACAAGAGATCATTGAAGTGGATTTCTCTTCTTTCCAATGTGTTATTGTTAGGTGCAAGTGGTGGGGCACCTTTGATCGGAAGAATTTAAAGCAAGATCGCGATAGTAGGTTGATATGTATAAACTCTAGAAAGATGTGGGATGAAGCTAAGGAGCCCTATGTTTTCCCAAAATATTGCAACAAGGTGTTTTTTTACCTAGATGTGTTTGATAGGGATTGGTGTTTTGTATTGAGACATGACCCTAGATCAAAACATTCTTTTGAGAACAATAGTGCTATCATGCCAAGTGAGCTGGAAGATAATGATGGTGATCATGAGAACCGAGAGTGATATGGTACATGTGTTATTTCATCATTTATACTTTTTAAGTTGGGTTTTTATAAAAAAGAGGAATTAATTACCTTATAACTAAGACTCCTTTTTCGAAACATTCTAATATGTATTTTGAATTAATTGGCTTGCATTGTGTTAATGTTAAAACATTTCACTTGATAATTTTCAATTATGTTGATGTCGAAAACAATTGCGTACTGTATAAAGTTATTTTTTTTTATAATGTCAATTCCTAAAATAATACAACTACTTGATTTCATTAAATGTGTGTGAATGATATCTTCAAAATGTATATTGTTATTTTTGGTATGTAAGATCATAATAAAATAATGATAATTCTAAACATGAATTTATTTGCATTATTTTCTAGACTTTATTATGTTACAAAAATTCATATTATTATAGATTTATAATTTTACAATTATTTATATTCATACAAATTTACAAATTTACAATTTTATAATTATGGTAATTTAACAATATCTATGGTATACATTTTATTGACGGTAGTAATTATGGTTCAAAATTTACAATTAATTTACAATTTTACAAATTTAAAATTTTTAATAAAATTGAATGATGACAATACATACAATTGCAATTACAATTTTACAAATTCACAATACAATTACAATTAAAATTTTACAAATATTTTACATACAGTTACAACTAAAATTACAATTACAAGTTTACAATTTGACAATTACAATCATTTCACAATACAATTACAATTACAATTACAACTTTACAATTTCACATACAACTAAAATTAAAATTACAATTTCAATTTTACAATTCTACATACAATTACAATTAAAATTACAGTTACAATCACAATGTATAAAATTACAATTACATTTATAGAATTATACAAATTTACAAATTTTACAATTTTAATAAAATTGAATCATGACATGAATACATACAATTACAATTACAATTTTACAATTTTACATACAATTAAAATTAAAATTTCAATTACAATCACGACATAATATTTAATAAATATCATGATTTAATATTAAAAATAAACATCACAATCATGATAACCATCGTATAAACATCATATTCAACTAAAAAACACATTCAAAATTGCTAACATCATCTAATCATCGTGATCATGATCATCTAACAAAACAAAAGCATTGTATAACATCATCACAACACAAGCATTAAATATACATCTCATGTCAAATAATTGCTACCACATACACATCTATCTGCAAACTACACATTAAATGAACATATCTAACATGACCTAACAATATACACATCATGATGAACACCAACATGTAAATTAAGTGTAACTGCAACATGAACATAAAATACATGGACCATATATATATATATATATATATATATATATATATATATATATATATATATATATATATATATATAATGTCAAAAATATACAATTGTAATATCACTGCATATAAATGTCAAACATCTAGTGATACATCAATACTAGTACTAGTTGAGGCCTGCTCAGTTGATGGTGTAGCCTCATGCTCAGATAGATGGCGTGCCTACTCTAGAGGTGCCTGCAGATCAGTCGATGGTGCAGTCTCCTCAGGAACTGCCTATTGATAACTCGTTGATGGAGAAAATTGCTCAGTGGATGGTGTGGCCTACTGAGATGGACCTGCCTGCTCAAGACTAGGTGTCTACTGAGATGGTGCAAACTACTAAGACGATGTCTGCTAGTCAGGATTGGATGATGTCTGGTCATCATGATATCTGTCGATGCAAGGTGAAGGAGGAGGTGGTGGAGTACTAGAATGATGATCACTTCCCTCATGATCATGATCATCAGATGAGGCATTTCTCTTGCGTGCATCTCCATGACGCCTACCCCTCCTAGCTTGCACCAGTGCTTTGGATCTCTCTCATCGTAGCTGGGTGAACTCCCTCATCAACTAGGAGTCGACAAAGTTGGTCGCCCAACTACATCCTGAATCGGGTGTCCGACCTACGCCTCACCCTCATGGGTATCTGTACCCAAATACGATCAGGTCTGTCACCCTGATCCTCTGCCTCTGTCATCTCCTCATCAAAATCTACACCTAGATCATTCGATGGGGTTGAAATCATATCCCCAATGAATGTCCCAATATCTACAAAATATATAGTACAGTGACAATAATTAGACATTTTCACTAAAAAATTTAATAAAACAAGTTAAAGAACATGTTTTTTTTTTTTTTTTTCTAAATAGGGCTACTTCTATTGTATAATAAAAAGCAGAGAGATACATTCAACGTCCAACTAGAATTGTTGCATTAGCCAACTCCGGCGGTAAATAGAAAGTTCAAAATATCAAAAGTGGGGCTGCCCCGGGAGGGAAAACTAGCCCCAGAAACCAGTCCATGTTGCAAGGAAAATGTTTCCCTTGTGTGGAAACCAACTTTGAACAAAATTATACAGTGTGAAAAATTAAAAGACAAGATAATTAGACCATAATAGAGAAAATTGTGACATGTGGGAACCATGACATTATGCTTGCTACCTCTTATCATCCTGCAAAGGCTGTTGAGGCATCTCTTCCTCGATGAAGCACCTGTACTTGGAGATGTCATCCTTGTGTTTGGACAGCTGGGGGTCCAGCGCCATAGAGGAGGTTGAGTGGGAACTTGTCTTGGAATATTTTATGTCCTCATCAAAGCTATAACTACCACCACTTTTCGAGACATCCTCGACAGAGTTAACGGGCAGCACAGCCATTTTGCGTAGAAGATTGAGGGATGAAGGACACATCGTGGACTTGTGCATCCAATTCTTGGAGTGTGATCCAGATGGGCCGAGTGAGGCTTTAAGAAGGTGCAGGGATAAATGGGTAGAGAGGTGATGAGGATCCAGGACCTATGGCACGTCCAAATTCAGTGAAAAGTCCACAGTCCTCTCTGCCATGGCATGAATGGTTGGACGGGAGGGAGAGCCACGACCTCCACCTATGAGGCATCACATAAAGTGGCATCATGGCATGTTGGAGATCAAATTTCAAGAATGTGAAGGAAGCGATGGGGGCGGACAAGCTGAGTGACAGAGATAAGTTTGGCGCAAATGGCCTGAGGGATGGTGCAAGGTTGCAGGAGGAGCGAAATCACTGCAGGAGATGATAGATCCAACACTGAGAATGACAAAAATACTGAGGGAGAATGTCTGTGGGATGATGCCATTGTCCATATATGGCAGAGGCGGCCAGCTACCTGTTAGGAATTTACTGGAGAAATATTAATAAAGAATTTACCGAGAGGAATAAACATAAAAACCCAAAAACAAATCATTAACATAAACACAAATGTTTATCCGGGAAAACCCAAAATCTGAGGCAAAAACCAACCAATGAAATTTCATTATCCTTTGCCAAAACCCTGGCCAATCCGGCCAACTGATCTTTCACTGCTCGCCTCTAGGCCTACATTACAATGAAGTATTCCCAGCCTTTTATAGGCTCCATTAAATGCAATAGTGCACAATACCATGTGCCCCAAAACCACTACTATTTACCCTATTCAACATTGACTCTATCTCGAGTCAATTTTACCTAACAATTCCCCCCTTAAACTTGACTTGGGGTTTCTTGACTAAATCCAGCCAAAACTGCTAAGTGATACGACCCCGCTCACTCTAGCTCTTACCTCCTCAAATTTTTACCCAGGGTAATTGTTAACTTTACATCCCCCCTATCACCTAGGTCTACCCCAGACTTAACTGGTGATTACCCAGGGGTATCCATGCCATACCAAGTCTTACAGCAATATGCCCATTTACATGTAAAAAGGAACTCCATTATAATAATAATATTTTTTCGTTCCATTATTGTTGTGACATTAATGTCCATATAAAAAGAACCCATCTACCGGATTACATGGGTCACCAACCGCTGCAACTTCTAGTCCTCTAGGAGTTCTCCTTAGATACATGGTTCATTAATTAAATAATCCATGTTCACATATCCTCTCTGGCTTTAACAATATCTCTTCGATCTACTTTTCTTCAGTGCTATGATCTGCACCTATGTAATGTCCATCATATTTTATATAGGAGCGCTGAGATCAACTCCATCTCTTGCCATTAGCATGGCCCTACTCATGTAGTGCTACACAACTTCATGTTTGCTCCAAAGAATACCTTGATCTATTGCACATCATGTGACTGCTCAGGATTCTGACATGCCTTCGATAGATCCAAGTGATCTGCTACCATGGCCAATAGGTCCAAGTGCTCTCGCTCCAATCCATCTACAAAGAAACCACTACAATCTCCATAGCTTTCATGACCAATAACTCGTCCATCAATTTGTCAATTGGTGGTAATAATTCCCTCTGCAGGTTTGAATTGACCAGGCCATATATCGCAATCAACGTTTCAGGTTTTAAGATACCAGACTTGTGGCTATACCAGCCTCGTCTCTCCACCATCTCCTTCTCACTTTCTTTCCTGGGTTGTGGGCCACCAAAAAACACTATCCATCACTCCATTCACACATCTGTTGCACCAGCACCGAGGAACATCCGGGGAAACCACATCTACCAGCCAGCTTTTAGCCATTCCTACTTGTTCCCACTCTCTCTTAGAATGCAGAATCCTCGCTGCCGCATGCACACAAAAGTGGCCATGGCTTCCACTAGCATGATGAGAAAATGATCCCCTTTCAACTCAGTCACAACAACAACATGCTCTGGAGCCAAGAGCCAGCAATGTCCGCATAAAACTCGACTAGAGCCATGCTCTGGTTTTTGCTCTCAACATCACTGAAGTTTCTATCTTTCAACACCAAGGCGTATTTCTTGTCGACAACCAACGTACTTCCAGGTCACACGATCCTTCATCGAAGTCCTTTGTCAACACCGCCTCCTTCTAGTGCTCTGTAAAAGCCCAAATCTGCTCTTCTAGAAAGCGTCTCGAGCATTTTCGACATCTCGAACTATTAACGCATGCTTGTCAAAAAATCTCTGCACCTCATATGGCCTTCCGCCCACTAATGAACAACTCATGGGATAAAAAGAGTCCATAACATGCTTCTACCATGTCAATGTATTCACATTTGACAACGTCAACCTCTTTCATAGAAACACCATGATCTTTTAAATCCGTGGGTGGAGTTGGTGAAAAAAACACCAGGAATCATGACAGATCTACAAATAGCAAGTCATCCTTCTTTAGTGAACTCAATTCTATGCTCTACAAACACCACTAGCGAACCTTTTCAACATCGGATCTGACGGGATACACCTCCTTCACAAGAAAAACTAAATCTTAAAACATTAGATTTGAAATATTTAAACAAATTTCGCACAATATACAGTTTCTTGCATCGGTGGTTTGCAAAAACAAAATTACATTTCCATCTCAACATGCTCATCGAAGTTACTATCATGAGAGCACTCCTCCAATGGGTTATGTAGATATCGATTTTCCCCTACACCAGGCCAATAAAACCTTTGGCTAAAAAAACGCCCCTCTGAAGCCAAATATGGCTTCGATTCCAGTTGTTAGGAATTTATTGGAGAAATATTAATAAAGAATTTACTGAGAGGAATAAACATAAAAATCCAAAAAAAAATCATTAACATAAACACAAATGTTTATCTGGGAAAACCCCAAATCCGGGGCAAAACCCAACCAATGAAATTTCATTATCCTTGGCCAAAACCTTGGCCAATCAGGCCAAGTGAGCTTTCACCACTCACCTCTAGGCCTGCATTACAATGAAGTATTCCAAGCCTTTTATAGGCTCCATTACATGCAATACCATGGGATGAAAAATGTGGGTGCACAATACCATGTGCCCCAAAACCACTACTATTTACCCTAGTCAACATTGACTCTATCCCGAGTCAAGTTTACCTAACACTACTAGTACACTCAGGAGTAAAGAGGTAGAGGTTGGAGTTAAGTTGCAGCTAGTGGAGAGAGGACACGACAGATAGAGCAGGGCTGGTAGAGTAAATAGCACCCACGCCACAGTAAATAACACCCACGTCGGGGCCATGTGCCTCCTCATGATGAGGACAACTGCCAAGCGACGGCGAGGCCAGATGGCTGACAGAGAGAACATTAGAGAGCACTCGCATCTGGGAGTTAAAGAACATGTTAGAATAAACTTGATAATTATAATTAATTAATTACGACAATAAAATGAAAATATATTAATTTAAAGAAGAAACTAATATTACTACTCACATCCGGTGGCTCATCCTATGTGAAGAGGATGTTGGTACACCCTCGTCAATCCAAACTGACATACGGACATGGCACCAAAATGAAGGAGTGATCATCAAAACTAGATATAAACTCCAGTGCATCAAGAGATATCCTAGTGGGAAAGTCAGACTGGCCCCTCTTGGGCATCATCTAGCCCCACATCTACATCCATACATGCAGCACCGGCCTATGAGGCTACCGAGAAAAAGTAGACCTCGTCTCTGGAAACCTCTCAAGAAATAAACAAAATAAATCTGAAGCAAAAGGGAAGGTCAACCTCCTGCGTGCCTGAGAATGACATCTATCTAATGCTATACAAAAATGCCACAAAAAAATCAGAGACCATCTCACAAGTATTTGCGCTTGGAATAAATAATCAACATAAAATAAAAGCAGGAAAATAATGTGTTTCCCCTCATTAGTATAGTGTGAAATGGTTGTTAGCAGTAGTATGAGGCACCTCACCTCCTCTGCACCAAATGAAGTAATACATAACTAACCATCAAACACCTAAAAACCTACAGGAGAAACTATATCGTCCCTAATGTATCTCTGGGAGCGCGCCAACTGAATCCCTGCTGCATAGATGGAGGGGACATCTGGGAACTAGGGAAAATCCTAGCCTCTCCGAGATAGGTCACTAATAAAATATATTCCCTCCTTAGTGGGTGTGAACCATTGGCCAGGAATAACCTAGAAAGCCTGTCGGTGGGCATCCCACCTAAAGATCAGTTGTCCCAATAACCCACTATGGCCCTTCAGGGATGTAGCCTCCTCATAGAACTTGAGGAGGCCTACCTCCCTTAGGAGAAATTGGATGGCTTCCATAATATGGATAGGGTACATAAGTCTCTCCCTCTCTCATGCCTCCCATATATAGGTGAATCACGTTATACTGGTCCTCCATATGTTCTTTTTGTTCCCTTTTTTTCTCTCCGTTGACATCGCTAAAAAAAAATTTGGTGCACCCAAAAAAATAGTCACGCACCACTCTCGGTGCGCATGGAAATTGTTCGTGGACCGCAAAAGATGAAAATTAATTTTTCTGCGATGAGTTGATGAAACTATTTTCCCCAGGGAGGATAGTTAGGTCATCGCACTTCCCAACAATAATACATGGTCAATGGTGCGGTCCTCTAAATGACCACATCGTTGACCATGTACTGTTGATGGGTGGGTGGTGTGCTGACCTAACTATCCGCCCTAGGGTAGATAGTGTTAGCCACCTATGAATTTTTTGTCAAAGCAAACACGTGGCTAAATATTTTTCTAAGCCTTCAAGAGATACATTTCATATGAAAATATCTCATCCTTGAAGCCTCTGTGTGCCCTTTACCCTTGAAAATATCTTCACTGTTGTTTCCATCAAAAAAGCCTCACTGTCCGTGAAGAAATTATGCTCAGAAAAGCCTCCATTTGCCCTTTGTATCCCTGCAAATTTCCCATTTTAACCCCTTTTTTCCCTTTCTCAAATTTTCCCTTTGACTCCCAGAATCTCCTCCTAAGCTTACTAAATCATTCCATCCCCCCTTTTAACCTCACAAATACCCTTTGTTTGGCTTAAAAATCCATTTTTCCCTCTGCCGAAAACCTCTGTCCAGCCTTAAAAACTATGTTTTTAGGCCAAAAAACCCACTTTTTACCATATAAAGGCTAAGCCCCTTTCAGCCAGCCCCTAACCACTTCCCCTCCATGCACCCAGGTGCTAAGACCAAGCGCTAATCCATACAGGGCTAATCGAAATCGGAAGATGTTCGGGAGCGCTTTTCCTTTGTAAAACAAAAAAGTTCTGATGCGAGAGTGTGTATTCTATCGGCCTTTGGTGCAATATTGACCGTAGATATATATAGATTTGATGGTCCACACAAAGCTCACAATACGCTCGCCTCACTCCTTTGTAAACTCCCAATGAAGATCTCCATCGTTGATCTTAAAGCATCCGACGACCATCGCAGCACTGCGCTCATCGCCAATCGCAGATTTTAGAATGTGCCACCCTCCAATGCCCCGATTGGCCGATCCCCAATTGAATTTGAGTCTTCCATCCATTCTAATCAAATGACCAAGATTTCTTCTTGCTCCACCCCGCTTCCCCAATTGTTCACCCTCCGATCCAATCACGACCGTTGATCTGAAGCCGATCCGACGGTCCAGATGCAATTGCTCCTTCATCCCATCGGCGTTTTGGCCCTCCCATCGCTCTCCCTCTGATTGAATCACATTCGTTCATCCCTCTTGATCCAATGGCCAGGATTTCTCCTACCCACTAACCATATCCTCCGCCTTTTCTCTCTCTCCAGATCTCAGTCGTTCATTCATAGATCGGACGGCCTGTATTCAAACCACCTTCCGCTTGACCCCACCTTAACTGACCGCGCATGTTATCATATCGCGCTCCAACTCCTTCCATCATATATCACAGTCCTAGATACAACGACCCACATCAATATCTTGTTGTTTCCTCATCTGAATGCTAATAGTTCAAATTCACGTGATATAGGTGGTTTTAAAAAGCCACGTGTTAGCCAGGGACCTATATCGCGTTTGAAAAGTGAAAACTGCCTTACCTGCCTTTTTCCATGTGAAAACAGTTGTTTCTTTAGAAAAACCACTTCCCCACTTCTTGCCTTCGAAATTCCATTAAGAGATCTTGACCATTGACCTATATTGATCAACGGCCCTCATTGCATCTCGCACTCCATTCACATTTTTCTCATCGCGCGACCATAGAACCTCATCGGATCATCACAGTTGTTGATCTCCTCTTGAGATCTAACGGTCCTAATAAAATCACCCTCTGCCCGTGACCAGGTCCCACCATTCAAGCCCATTTCATATATTTTTCACGCATTTTCTTTGTATTTTGTCCAAAGGTTGAGATCGAACATTTTACATTAAAACCTTTGTAACCGCTCACATTAAAATTTTAATGGTTTACATTAAAGGTTTATATTGTTCTACCTAATATCATGACTTTAATGTTTTACATTAAATTTCATTGCATAACGTCCAATTGATCAAATTCATTCCATTAGATAATACCCACCGTCGATCATCACCTCTAGATCTGATCAGACGGTTCACAAGCATTCCTCCACCAAACTTTCACCAGACCATTTTCTCACCATTACACTGCATTTTTCACCAGTTTTCCCCTACATCCACCATTTTCATCTCTGTTGCGCTGCCTTTCTCACAACCTTCCATTGCATCCACCATCATTTTACATGGATTTTCTTAACATTTTTGTGTTCTTTGCAGGGTTACAGGCGGTGGAAACCGCCGTTGTTCACAGTCACTATTATGGTGACACAGAGCGTAGAGAAGGCTAATTTCAAGATCCTAAGATTACAGAGAAATGCCTGGGAGGGTGTTAGAACGTAATTTTTCATTAAAGAACAATTTTCAATCATGTTAAACCTCTCCAGTGCCATTAAAGCTCAAATTCCCACAGACAGGGACAGTCATGAAGCAGCAAAGAGTATCAGTACATGATTAAAGAGTTTTAAAGCCTCTAATTGAAGATTTTAAGCTTTAATTAACTGTTCAAAGGGAAAATGTACTAGATTGAATACCTTATGAATCACACAGAAGGCCTAATTAGGCCTACAGCATAGAAAACAATATTGTCAGTGTCACACATCAGCAGAAGGTTCTTTCCCTTGAAAGGACAACTTCCCATACTGTTTTTTACGCTACATCAAGTTCCTGAGAAGATCTACATCCTGACAGAAGTCCTAATGCTACCAGAGCATTTGTTATGCATTATGGCAGACCTCAAAGTCATTTATCTACCTTTTCTATTCACCAGAGTACTACAACCGAAAGTACACCAAAGAACATACCTGGAGTAAATATTAGCCTGTCGAAGACCACTCTTTCATCCAAAGAGTACTGAAGATTAATGCATAGATATTAAGACAGAATGGGCCTTGAAGCCCTGTTCTCATACTTCTGTTTTAATGTTTCATTTAGCGTTTCACCTACCTCCTCTGCCCCTCTTTCAGGTATAAAAACTCAAGAAAAAATCATTGTAAGGGTTGTTGTTGATTATTGATCGGATAACTGTGAATTGTAAGCTATTTCTCTTGAGATATAGTTCTCTGTGTAAAGTTGTAAGATAGGCTGAGGAAGATTTTTTTAGACTGAATATCAAGCTTTTGGACAATGGTGTACATGACTGTTGTTGATTTTTAATATGACAAGCACATTTCTTTGGATCCTGATTTAAAGCAGCAGTGATGTTTTCTGCCTTTGTCTCTTTTTTCCTTCTGTAATTCATTACATTTCATTTCTCTGGTAAGCATCAGAAATCTGGCTTAGGATATACCCTTGATGGTACCCTAATGCTTCTGCTCTCCTTACCTTTGATGTTTTCTACTGATTGTGTTATCTAAGAACTAATTCCAGATAATTTAACTAGTGTAGTAGCTGTTATTCAGTGCTAGCTGATGTATGAATTTATGAATCTATTCTTAGATATTCTTGTTGGGTTTTAATTGAAAGAATTGGGATACTGGGAGTTTAGAATGTTGTTTCTGTCTCACTAGGGTTTTTTTCGATCAATTGAACCTTTCTAAGTTCCATTAAGTTGGAAGTCGAAGCATTGAAAGTTCAAAGCCTTTCCCTGATCTCAGGCCTTCACCTTTGTGTTTAAATCTTTAATGTTTCTTGTTGTCTTAAGAGTTAACCTTTTAGGGGCGGATCATAGGTGTCTAATGGCATGCCCTATCCCTAGATATTCTTTCTAAGTGGTCACCTTGGAGGTTTCCTTGTCATTCATCTTCTTTCCTTATCATTTCATACCACACTATCATCTTTAAGATCCTATGCTTTAGATGACTGGCCCAATTGAAAGCCTTGAATACTGAATAGCAAGTAAACCCTTTCATGACTCCATTGCCCAATGGTCTCGAGTGTTCTCTGAATTACCTCGCCTTTTCCTAAAATCCTCTTTTCTCACCCTTGTCTTATATTGAACCCTTCATTCCTGTTTCCCAACAACCAAACAAACAAACAAACAAATCAAAACAAACCTTGTGCCTTATAACTAGCCTAATATATTTAAAACTGAACTTCAAAGACATATACCTTTGCCTTTATAGAGAGATCCCTCTCTGGACCTAGGAGGGCTAGATCCTGAGGTCTAAAATTGGTTTTGATGTTGTCTCATCTTTTGGTATTGCGAAACTTGCCAAAACATGGGAACTCCAACATAATGGTGACTCCTCTGGGGAACCTTTGAGTAAAACACACCTTTAAACATTTCAAAGACTCAAAGAAGACCATAGTAGCCTTAGTTTGGTGGTTAACCACTGTGGTGGATAGTGACCTACTGAAACATTTCAAACCTTCCACCTGGTGATTCCATAGTTCCTTAATGATTAAAAGACTCCACTGGTGATCAATATTCTTACTGATTATTTTTGTTTCACAAGACTCCACTGGGAGACCAGCCCTCATAACAACATTAGCCATAGTAGAAGTAACAAGTAGGATTAAGCTTCTTTGTTTAAGACAACATTCTAGCTTAAGAACCATTCACACAAGAGCTTATCCTAACCCAAACCCACCTGAAATAGTTGAAAACCCTGAGAACATCCTCAGGAAATCTCCTACACCTAGGAAACCAACTATTTCCAGACACATCCATAGAGATAACTCTGCACCAGAAGACTTTACAGCTCTATCAGACTCTCATTTTGACCTAGACTTACTAAGTAGTTTACCTAGAACTAGGTCATTTAGTGCTCTAGACTAGTCAAACCTTGAGCTTCCTGGTTCACCATCTCACAGTGGTCAACACATTAGGGATAGAGAGACTCCCCCATCTACTCCTCTGGATACTCATTTCATTCAAAACTTGGGGCTCTATCACCCTAAATTAGCTCAACAGAGTGTTGCTGGTCCTAGTATCCCTGTCATCCATATACCTGTTGCTCAAGCCAATCCTTTACCTCCTCAGAACACCATTATGGTAGCCTGGTATGCACCTCTGGTGTTACCAAAACCCCTAGTGCCTTTACCCAATGATTATCAATCAAAGATCACACATTTCACTGCAAAGGAGTCCACCACAGTTCAACACCATGTATATAGGATGGAAGATTCCTTCGACTATATGGAGATAGATGATGAGACAGTCAAGATGAGAATCTTTGCCCAGAGTTTAGGAGGAGATGTGAAGAAGTGGTTTAAAGGCCTACCCCAAAATAGTATCCATGACCTTCCCTCTTTATATCAGTCCTTCATAAACAAATGGGAAGTCAAGACCAACCCTCTCCAAATCTTAGCAAAATACAAGAATCTTAAAAGAAACGCAGGAGAGAGTGTCCATGACTATTCTACAAGGTTTAACTGTGTTTACAATGCTCTTCCTCCACACATGAAACCTCCCCAAGGTATGGCTTTAGTGAAATATCCTGAAGGCTTTGATGCTGACATGGCCTACCAGCTTAGGGAGAGAGATTACAACACATTGGAAGATATGAAAAAAGGAGCAGTGAATGTAGAGGCTAACCTGATTGAAAAAAGGGCCAGAATGAGATCTAAGAAAAAGGTAACATATAGGGATGACACATCAGCTTCCACATCCAATCCCAAGTATGACAGTCTAGCCAAAAACATGGAAAGGCTAGAGAAAATGATGGAAAAAATGGTTGTCACAGTTAGTAATCAGAACAGAAACCAAAATCATAACTAGAACCAGAACTTTAGGAGAAACAACCCTCCTAACAGATAGAGAGACTCTGATCAACAAGTCATACCCCCATTTCAAGAGAAATTTCTTGATGAGGATGAGGGGATAATAGAAGAGTCTAAGGGAAACACAATAAATATGTTTGAAATAGACAACTCAATCCACAACTATTCCACAGAAGAAGATCAGACCTCACACTCACATTGGGATGAGGAAAGGTTAGAATCTGAGGATTATAGGCTAGGATTTAAAAATTCCATCATGCAGGTCAGAGAACAGTATGAACTTAGAAGCAAAAAGAGCTTAGACACTTCCAAACCCAAAGCTTCTGAGATTACCATTAAGAAAAGGCCTGAGAAAACTTCTAAGGTGACGGTTAAAAGTAGTAAATCAGCAGCTGAGAGTTCTGGGAAGAACAAATAAAAAGACAGCCAAAATATTGATAAACAAAGTCAACAAACTAGCAGCACTAGCATTGCAGCTAGTGCTCCTGATAAAACAGCTACCAGCACTGTACATAGTGAGAATCAGCATGCTAATTTTGCCACCAAAGTAGTGGCTAACAAAACAGAGTTGAGCCTTACAAAGAGCCAATCTCCCTTCAATTTGGAGATTGATATTGCTAAGATTAAAATCTCTGTCCCACTCTTTGAGCTGGCCACTCAGGATGTATATAAAGGCAAAATTTTGAAAGCTTTAAATCTAGGTGAAAACTGTGACACTGTCAATCTGAGTGATGACCAACCAACCCTTCTATTTGGTTCGAAGATAGAAGGAAAGTTTCAGGAAGGGGTAGTGCCTCCTTTTTATATCAGCCTCAATATCCATGACAAGATTCTTCACAATGCAATGCATGAATCTGGGGCATCACACAACCTAATGCCTAAGGTAGTTATGGAAAGGTTAGGCCTAGAGATAACCTGTCCTTATAAATATTTATATTCATTTTACTCTAGTAGAGTGAAGTGCCTTGGCCTAATCAAAGACCTGTGTGTGAACCTAACCTAGATTCCAGCCAAATGTATGGTTATGGATGTTGTAGTGGCAGATGTGCCACCTAAGTATGGCATGTTACTATTGATATCATGGGGTGACAAGCTGTAAGGTACAATGCAGATGGATGGCTCATATGCCACAATCCCTATCTTTAGCTAGCCTAGGAGACTGTATAGAGGGGCACAAATGAAGTTCGTGGTCAGCAGCCCTAAAAAACCTAAAATTTCACCTGTGTACTCTATACATACAGATCTGGATTCCTTTATCCTTTGCAATGATGAATCCGTAGAAGAGCCAGAACTAGAAAACATAGATTCGAACAATAGAGTAGAGCCCATAGATTTTAACATAATGGCCACTCTAGACTTAGAAGAAAACAAAGAAGAAACCTTTGGATAGTGCACTGAAATTGAAACTCAAAGTAAACAAAAACAAGACCACAAATAGCTAACTAGGCATCTCACTGAACTCCATACACATCATGAAGAACAAAACACTCCACATCACAGTGTAGACCCCACAATACAACAGACTAGCGATACCAATGTTAGGGAGGAAAATGATGATAAACCTGAAAATTATCCCTTATGGAGAATGAATTTAGATGGGTCTTGCACTAGAAAGACTACAGGGGAAGGAGTGTGGTTACATAACATAGAGAGTGACTATGCTGAGAGTCATGCCTTCAATCTAAACTTCAAATGTACAGAGTATGAGGCTCTCATCCTAGGCTTGAATCTATTGAAAAAACTAGGAGCCTAAAGGATAGTTGTACACAGAGACTCTAAGTTAATCATAAAACAAGTGAACGGAGAATATACAGCTAAACACTCTAGATTGAGAGTGTACAGGAATGATGCTATGGATTTACTAAAAACTTTTGTAGAATATGAACTGGCGTTTGTTCCTAGGAGTCAGAACACAATTGCGAATGGATTAGCCTGCATAGCTAGTTCATATCATAAGTCTCCCAGTGACAAAAAAATCATCATTCAGACAAAATACAGAGCTACAGTGCCTGATAATGAGAAATATTGGCAGGTCTTTGAGGGCAACAAGTAGATAGAGGATACCCTGATTGGCAGGAATGAGTTTGAAATCTCTGATTTAGACTCTAAATCCGATGAAAGCTGCCTGAGTGAAGAGCCCCCCCGACGAAGAAAAATCACCACATAACGTAGAAATAAACACTTTAACTGAACAACTTGGAAATCAAACCGAAGAATATAAGAACACAGGAAAAGAGGAAATAGAGGTGCTACAGTCAAAAGATAAGAATATACCCAGAGGACTGGCACCTTTAGAGGACCTTTTTGATTTTGACGACATAGCGAAAAAACCCACTATTGAGCACTCAGACTCTGATGTCGAGGAATGCAACATAAGCACTAAGGATAAGCCTAAGATGATTAAATTGGCTAAGTCCTTGCCCGCCGACATGAAAAAGAAATATATTGACTTATTTAAAGAGTTCATCGATGTGTTTTCCTGGAGCTACGAGGACTTAAAGGCCTATGATACAAACATTATAAAGCACAAAATACCTTTGAAAGAGAACCAAAAACCCTTCAGAAAAAAACTTCACAGAATTAACCCAAAACAACTACCTCTAGTTGAAAAGGAAATCAAGAAGATGTACCAGGCAGGAATAATAGTGCCTGTGAGGTTTTCCGATTGGTTTTCCAACCTTGTAGCTGTGAGAAAGAAGACAGATGAGATCAGACTCTGCATTGATTTCAGGAACCTTAACAGAGCCTCACTTAAAGACAATTACCCTTTACCAAAGATGGAACACATCCTACAAAGGGTAGTGGGCTCAAAAAGGATCTCCCTGTTAGATGGTTTTTCAGGCTATAACCAAGTATTAGTACTCCTAGAAGACCAACTCAAGACAACTTTTACCACCCCGTGGGGCACTTTTATGTATGTAAAAATGCGTTTTGGACTAATGAACACTGGAGGGACCTTTCAATGAGCAATGGACATAGCCTTTTTGGAAGAAATAGGGCACTTCATTGTCATCTATTTGGATGACATAACAGTCTATTCCAAGACTAATGAGGAGCACCTAAAACATCTGAGAAGAGTTTTTGAAAAATGTAGGAGGTTCGGTCTGTCTTTAAATCCCAAGAAGACTGTGTTCAGGCTTCAAGAAGGTAAGCTTCTTGGCCACATTATATCAGAGAAGGGAATTAAAATAGACCCACAAAGAGTTGAGGGAATACTGCAGATCACACACCCGAGAAACATAAAAGAGTTACAGTCCTTTATTGGGAAAATTAACTTCCTAAGGAGGTTTATTCCCAACTTAGCTAAGCACCTCAGGGATATGACAAACATGCTGAAAAAAGGTGTAGGAGTTAAGTGGACTGTAGAGGCTAAAAAATATTTTGAATTGGTTAAACTTGGACTCACCTGGGCACCTGTCCTAATCAGCCCAGATTTCTCAAAGGATTTCCTGATATTTTTCTTTGCCTCCGAGCATATAGTGGCTACAGTTTTGCTGAAGAAAAATCCAGAAGGAATGGAACAGCCTATTGCTTTCTTCAGCAAGGCTCTGAGGGATGCACCCTTGAAATATAACATAATGGAAAAACATGCCTATGCCTTGGTAAAGGCCTTGAAAGACTTTAGGGTGTATAAATTGCATTCTCACATCATAGCCTATGTGCCAAACATAGTGGTTAAAGACATTTTGTCCCAAGATCCTGATGGAAAGAGGGGCAAATGGATTGTTGTAATATTAGAATATGACCTGGAAATAAAACCCACAAAACTGACCAAAGGTCAGGGCTTAGCTCAACTAATGGCTGAATCTAATTTACAGGCCCTTGACATAAACATGGTAGATGCCCTGGATGAGCAAGAAGGATTTCCCGATCCTACTATTAAAGAACAATTTCAAAATTCTCCTTGGTATTTTGATATCCTGTATGTACTCACAAACCTCAATGCCCCTCCCGATTTATCAAAGACTAAGGCCAGATTCCTAAAGTTAAAAGCCAGAAAATATTTCATACTTAATGAATGTTTATACTGGAAAAATGCAAATGGTTTATTGCTTAAATGTTTTCCTGAAATTGAAGCAAAGAGGATTAAACAAGAGTTCCATGCAAGAGAGTGTGGAGGCCACTTAAACTGGAAAGCCACTGCTAACAAAATACTCAAAGCTGGCTATTACTGGCCTACAATTTTCAATGACATCCATAAAATGATAATTGCCTGCCATAAGTGCTCGATTTTTTAGGGCAAAAGAAAGCTCCTCCCTTTACCATTACAACCCATTACTGTTGAGGCTCCGTTTCAACAATGGGGCCTATATTTCATAGGAGAAATACACCCTGCTTCTTCTGCTCAACACAATTGGATCCTAACAGCCACAGACTATTTTAAAAAATGGATAGAGGCCATACCTTCTAGGAATGCCACAAACTCTGTTATCATTAAGTTCCTAGAAAACCATATCCTCTCTAGATTTTGCTGCCCAAGAAAGATAATCACTGATAACGCTGTTGCTTTTGGATCAAAGAAAATGGTTTATTTTTGTCATAGGTATCAAATAGCGCTCGATCATTCAACTGCTTATTACCCACAAGGTAATGGGTTAGCTAAATCATCAAACAAGAGCTTGGTGACCATCATCAAAAAGCTACTTGAAGAGAACAAGAAATCATGGCATAACAAGTTAGTGCATGCTTTGAGGGTCGACAGGCTAACAACAAAGAAATCCGTTGGAATTTCACAATATCAGCTTGTTTATGGGACGGAGGCAGTGTTTCCTACCAGCCTAGGGGTAACAGTGATTAAACTAGTCCAAGAGATTCAGACAGAAGAGGATAGTATGGTAAGGAAGATAAATCAAATAATTCATCTCCAAAAAACAAGAGAAGAGGTCTATAATAGAGCTCTAAAGGTGCAGGAAAATATAAAAAAGTTATTTGATAAGAGAAAAAAAGCTTGTGACTTCAAAATTGGAGATAAAGTTTTAAAGTGGGACTCTAGGAGAGAAGACAAAGGAAAGCATGGCAAATTTGATAGTTTGTGGCAGGGTCCTTACATAATACAATCCACTATTGGTCCAAATGCCTTTTTATTGCAAGAGCTACATGGTACAGATCTGTTTGGGGGTCCTGTCAATGGTAGGATGCTCAAGCATTACTACTGCTGATTTCTAGTTTACAATTTTCATTTCCATTGTAAATACCACTGCTATGTTTTGTTTTCAAAGAAAAATAGAAAATGTTTCAAAAAATAAATAAAGAGAGGTTCAGACATGCTCAAAACATGAACCTATGAAGTGCAAAATATTGGCTCTAACATGATCAAAATCTGAGCCAAAGGAAGCAAAGAAGCTGGTTCTAACATGCCCAAAATCTAAACCAGCAAAGAAGAAAGGAGATTAGCTCTAACAAGCCCAAAACCAGAGCTGAAGTGAAGAAGAAAGTGACTCTAACAAGCTCAAAACTTGAGTCACAAAGGAAAGAAGGATGCTTCAAAGTTTTAAGATTTCAAGCCTTCGAATTTTGTTTTCAAGTTCTACAATTTCAGTTCATGTGCAGCTATCTTTATGCCATGGATCCATAGCAAACCAGACTGTCTAATCCTGGTTTGACTGCTTTTAAATTTCTGTTGGGGAATGTAGAGAAGAAATCTGCTAGACAATTTAATCCTAGTAGATATTGGATTAGGTAGAGAAACTATGAGGCCAACAGTTTAATCTAGTCTCATTGAGGAATAAGGGTAGAATTAGACTATTTTGTTTTCTGCTTTCAATAAAAAAAATGATGAAGAAGGTCTGCAAATTCAAATGCACCTTGAAGAAAAAATGTTAGGATTATAGGATGGGTAGGTAGATTGTTTGGGGAATGTGCTCTGCTGATTAATATCCATCATGTTTGTAACAGCTGAATCAAATAAGAAAGATGGTTCGAAGATTAGGCATCTAGCCTACTCCAAAGATTATTTTCTGAATTCTTGACACCTTCAAGAAGATGCCATCCCCATGTGGAGCCACTGTTAGCCACCTATGAATTTTTTGTCAAAGCAAACAGGTGGCTAAATATTTTTCTGAGCCTTCAAGAGATACATTTCCTATTAAAATATCTCATCCTTGAAGCCTCTGTGTGCCCTTAACCCTTGAAAATATCTTCAGTGCTGTTTCCATAAAAAAAGCCTCACTGTCTGTGAAGAAATTATGCTTAGAAAAGCCTCCATTTTCCCTTTGTATCCCTGCAAATTTTCCATTTTAACCCCTTTTTTCCCTTTCTCAATTTTTCCCTTTGACTCCCAAAATCCCCTCCTAAGCTTACTAAATCATTCCATCCCCCCTTTTAACCTCACAAATACCCTTTGTTTGGCCTAAAAATCCATTTTTCCTTTTGTCGAAAACCTCTATCCAGCCTTAAAAACTCTGTTTTTAGGCCAAAAAACCCGCTTTTTACCATATACAGGCTAAGCCCCTTTCGACCAGCCCCTAACCACTTCCCCTCCATGCACCCGAGCGCTAATACCAAGTGCTAATCCATACAGGGCTAATCGGAATCGGAAGATGTTCGGGAGCGCTTTTCCTTTGTAAAACAAAAAAGTTCCACTACGAGAGTGTGTATTCTATCAGCCTTTGGTGCAATATTGACTGTAGATCTATACAGATCTGACGGTCCGTGAAAATCTCACAACGCGCTCGTCTCACTCCTTTGTAAAATCCTTATGAAGATCTCCACCATTGATCTTAAAGAATCTGACGGCCATCGCAGCACCGCGCTCATCGCTAATCAGAGATTTTAGAATGTGCCATACTCCGATGCCCCGATTGGCCAATCCCCGATTGAATCTAAGCTGTCCATCCATTCTAATCCAATGGCCAAGATTTATTTTTTCTCTGCCCCGCTTCCCTGATTAGTCACCCTCTGATCTAATCGTGGTCATTGATCTAAAGCCGATCTGACGGTCCAGATGCAATCGCTCCTTCATCCCATCAGCATTTTGGCCCTCCCATCACTCTCCCTCCAATTGAATCGCAGCCGTTCATCCCTCTTGATCCAATGGCTAGGATTTATCCTACCCACTAACCATATCCTCTGCCTTTGCTCTCTCTTTCCAGATCTCATTCGTTCATTCATAGATCAGACGGCCTGTATTCAAACCACCTTCCACTTGACCCCACCTTAACTGACTACGCACATTATCATATCGCACTCCAACTCCTGTCGTCAGATCTCACAGTCCTAGATCCAATGGCCCACATCAATATCGTGTTGTTTCCTCATCCGAATGTTAACAGTTCAAATTTACGTGATATAGGCAGTTTTAAAAGGCCACGTGTCAGCGAGGGACCTATATCGCGTTCAAAAAGTGAAAACCGCCTTACCCGCCTTTTGCCGCTCGAAAACAACTGTTTCTTCAGAAAAAACACTTCCCCACTTCCCACCTCCAAAATTACATTAAGAGATCTCGACCGTTGATATGTATTGATCAACGGCCCTCATTGCATCTCGCTCTCCATTCACATTTTTCTCATCGCGCGACCATAGAACCTCATCGTATCATCGTAGCCGTTTCTCCTCCTGAGATCTAACGGTCCTAATAAAATTTCCCTCCACCTGTGACCGGGTCCTGCCATTCAAGCCCATTTCATATGTTTTTCACGCATTTTCTTTGTATTCTGTCCAAAGGTTGAGATCGAATGTTTTACATTAAAACCTTTGTAACCCGCTCACATTAAACTTTTAATGTTTTACATTAAATGTTTATATTGTTCCGCATAATATCACGACTTTAATGCTTTACATTAAAGTTAATTTCATAACGTCCAACTAAACAAAGTAATTCCATTATATAATCCCCACCGTCGATCATCACCTCTAGATCTGATCAGACGGTCCACATGCATTCCTCCACCAAACTTTCACTAGACCATTTTCTCACCATTACACTGCATTTTTCACCAGCTTTCTCCTACATCCACTGTTTTCATCTCTGTTGCATTGCCTTTCTCAGAGCCTTCCACTGCATCCACCATCATTCCGCATGGATTTTCTTAACATTTTTGTGTGTTTTGCAGGGTTACAGGCAGTGGAAACCGTTGTTGTTCACAGTCACTATTATGGTGACACAGAGCATAGAGAAGGCTAATTTCAAGAGCCTGAGATTACAGAGAAATGACTAGGAGGGTGTTCGAACGTAATTTTTCATTAAAGAACAGTGTTCAACCCTGTTAAACCTCTCTAGCACCAATAAATCTCAGATTCCCACAGACAGAGACAGTCATGAAGTGACAAAGAGTATCAGTACAAGATTAAAGAGTTTTAAAGCCTATAATTGAAGATTTTAAGCTTTAATTAACTGTTCAAAAGGAAAATGTACCAGATTGAATACCTTGTGAATCACACAGAAGGCCTAATGAGGCCTAAAGCATAGAAAACAATATTGTCAGTGTCACACATTAGTAGAAGGTTCTTTCCCTTGAAAGGACAACTTCCCATACTGTTTTTTATGCTACATCAAGTTCCTGAGAAGATCTACATCCTGACAGAAGTCCTAATGCTACCAGAGCATTTGTTATGCAGTATGTCAGACCTCAAAGTCATTTATCTACCTTTTCTATTCACCAGAGTACTACAGAGTACTACAGCCGAAAGTACACCAAAGAACATACCCGGAGTAAATATCAGCCTGTCGAAGACCACTCTTTCATCCAAAGAGTACTGAAGACTAATGCATATATATTAAGACAGAATGGGCCTTGAAGCCCTCTTCTCCTACTTCTGTTTTAATGTTTCATTTGGTGTTTCACCTACCTCCTATGCCCCTCTTTCAGCTATAAAAACTCAAGAAAAACTCATTGTAAGGGTTGTTGTTGATTATTGATCGGATAACTATGAATTGTAAGCTGTTTCTCTTGAGATATAGTTCTCTGTGTAAAGTTGTAAGATAGGCTGAGGAAGATGTTTTCAGACTGAATATCAAGCTGTTGGACAATTTTGTACATGACTAGTGTTTCTTTTTAATATGACAAGCACATTTCTTTGGATCCTGATTTAAAGCAGCGGTGATGTTTTATGCCTGTGTCTCTGTTTTCCTTTTGTAATTCATTACATTTCATTTCTCTGGTAAGCATCAGAAATCTAGCTTAGGATATACCCTTGCATGGTACCCTAATTCTTCTACTCTCCTTACCTTTGATGTTTTCTACTAATTGTGTTATCTAATAACTAATTCAAGATAATTTAACCAGTGTAGTAGCTATTATTCAGTGCTAGCTAATGTATGAATTTATGAATCTGTTCTTAGATGCTCTTGTTGGGTTTTAATTGAAAGAATTGGGATACTGGGAGTTTATAATGTTGTTTCTGCCTCACTAGGGTCTTTTTCGATCAATTGAACCTTTCTAAGTTCCCCTAAGTTGGAAGTCGAAGCATTGAAAGTTCAAAGCCTTTCTCTGATCTCAGGCCTTCACCTTTGTGTTTAAATCTTTAATGTTTCTTGTTGTCTGAAGAGTTAACCTTTTAGAGGTGGATCAAAGGTGTTTAATGGCATGTCCTGTCCCTAGATCTGCTTTCTAAGTGGTCACCTTGGAGGTTTCCTTGTCATTCACCTTCTTTCCTTATCATTTCATACCACACTATCATCTTTAAGATCCTATGATTTAGATGACTAGCCCAATTGAAAGCCTTGAATACTGAATAGCAAGTAAACCCTTTCATGACTCCATTGCCCAATGGTCTCAAGTGTTCTCTGAATTACCTCTCCTTTGCCTAAAATCCTCTTTGCTCACCCTTGTCTTATATTGAACCCTTCATTCTCATTTCCCGGCAACCAAACAAACAAACAAACAAATCAAAACAAACCTGTGCCTTATAACTAGCCTAATATATTTAAAACTGAACTTCAAAGACATATACCTTTCCCTTTATAGAGAGATCCCTCTCTGGACCTAGGAGGGCTAGATCCTGAGGTCTAAAAGTGGTTTTGATGTTGTCTCATCTTTTGGTATTGCCAAACTTGCCAAAACATGGGAACTCCAATAGATAGTTTGGTCAACACACCGCCCAATAGCATTACATGGTCAATGGTGCAGTCCTATAAACGACCACACCATTAACTATGTAGTGTTGTTAGGCGGTTGGTGCATTGACCTAGCTATCCGCCTTGGGGCGGATAGTTTGGTCAACGCACTGCCCTCCCAACACTTGTACATAGTCAACGATGTGGTTTTGTAAACGACCGCATCACCATGTTATTTTTAAAATTAGTCACGATGCACATTTTTTTTGGTACGGCACCGGAACCCAGTGCGGTTTCCATTAAAATAGTTCATGGTGTGGCCTGTAAATTTACAAGCAGCACCACGAATGGTGTAAGACAAACGACTCAAGTGCACTACGCATAATTTTTTTTTTTAAACGATTAATTTTAAGGTTTTTTCAAAATATAATCTGCTAAAATGTTTAGTTATTGAGAAAAAAGTAAAATACCTGTACATTTGTGTGTCAAGGAGGCATATTGCTGAGGAATTGAAGAAACCAAATTTTCACATCGTTTTCGAAAATTCGAACTCCACAAGGTTGGGAAATAGATGGCAGCAATGCATGCAATGGGAGCACCGATGGCAGGGCACCTTACACAAGACAAATTCACACCGATGCTTGATATTTGTGGAGCATTGAAGAATTAAAAATGACATTTTTATGGCCAATATTTTTTTTTATTTAACCTTGTTTCGATGTGCAGGTTTTTGAGATGCACCGAGCGATATTATCGATGGTGCACAGTGTGTCGTTATGGTGCGCTGAATTATAGATACAGAACGAGCCTGTTTATACATCGAGAACTGGTGCGCTATAGTATTTAGATGCATCGGGTGGGTTTGTACAAAGAGCATGGAGTCTCGGTGTGCCAATTTTTAGTGCACACTGGTGTGTTTTGAGTAAAATGCACTAGTGTGGTTTATGATGAGAAACACACCACACAAAAAACATCTGCAAAACCTCCACCCGCCAACCTCCTCTAGAGATCTCTGCTAAAAACGATAACTGGGCTAGTTTATAAGGGGTACCTCAAAAACATCCACTAGAGGGTATTTTTCTTGTAGTGTGAGGAAATTCCTTTCTCCTTGTCTCTCAAGATTTACTGCAATCCACACTGGATTACTAGGCCCTAAACCGAGACACCACCCTCAATATTTACCATGTATTCTTGCCAAAACTGGTCAAGGTATTCCCAAGCCTTTGGGAATTTCCTGAGACCAGCTATGCCCCAAATTTTGAAAACCATCTAGCAATTCCAAAGCTCAAAAATGAGATCAATCCTATCACACCATGGCTATTCTGAAAAAGCAAAAGCAAGGCTGAAAACCTTAATCAAAACACGAGAAAAACCATGCCATCGATAGCAAGAGAACCAAATACCCACATGCATAAGCCATGCATGTCCAAACCAACTAGGAAATCACACATGAAATGTGTTACCTGCAAGTATTCCTGCTGAAGATGCTTGATCCTACTTTGTAATGTTCCTCTTTCAGGAATTTCTGCAATTTGGTCCAAGGGGACGCTGTATAAGGAAGGGGATGCAAAAATAAGATGAAAGGGGACTTCGATCCCTTAGTTACTACATCATACATTTCACTTCCAAAAGTTGAACTCAAAGAAATCTCTCAAGGGACGTTAAACAGACCTCCCACCCTTGGGTGTCTCGAAGAAGTGCTCAAAGAGTGAGCTACAACAATATATGAACGTCATCATGAAACCCTGCAAATCTGAACATGTCCATAGAGGAAATATGATGCAGCCAACATTATATTATTATTTCAGAAATTATACACAAGAAAATCATGAGGGACAAGCCACCCAAGCTATTGGAACCAATCTCTAATGATTAAACTATGAAATACATGAGTTGCTGGAACTGCACAATGTCAGAGGGTAGTGACTATGCAGTCTCTATGAGAATAGAAACTGCTGAATACATGCAAAATGATAATGAGGCTGAAGGATACAAAGAAATTCCCAAGAATAGAATAATGGGCTCCAATACAAGACTTCTAGCCAATCTAGGAGAGATTGCTAGAAATG
The DNA here is from genome assembly GCA_034641835.2 of Pinus albicaulis. NCBI lineage: Eukaryota > Viridiplantae > Streptophyta > Pinopsida > Pinales > Pinaceae > Pinus > Pinus albicaulis. The sequence continues at coordinate 499,338,843 of CM076569.1, forward strand.
CCAGAGAATGTACAATGTGACAATTAACTTGTCACTACAACTGAAGAAAAATAGGAAATGAGGCTGTAGTAGATATAATATGATGATTCCCTCCTCTGATAGTGAATCCAAGCAAAATTTTTATCCCTTTACTCAGAAACAATTCCTCTTGTTGAGTTCTAATGATCCTCCCAGCAACTGCCTGCAAAATAATGTAAATCTAGCTGGAGACTACGCTATGAGGGAATATGGATGGCTACCCTAATGCCAATGATATGGAAATCTGCCCGGGAGTCCTCCTCACTGATCCCCCAATGAATAGCTAAGCCCTCCACTGAAAAACAAGCCAAGGAATGACTCTATGAGTTCCTCTGTTGTTGCACCCAGCAACACAACGTTTTATGCCTAAGATGAAAATGATGTAGCTGTAGGAGGAAGCTTGGCCAAATTCCAGAATGAGGAAATGGAGCTCAAAAACCCTCTCCTTCCTTGAGGATGAGGTAGGGATTCCCGATCAGGAACACCCTTGTGCTCAAGAACACTACAACCCTGCTAAACAGCCCGGGTATGCAAGTCTAAGCATACCATACGAAAATGATAAACCAAAAGCATGATCAAAATAGGCTGCCATCTCATCCTTATAAAGCAAATGAACTCCTCTCACCATGGGTCCCATCCACACTTGCCACTTAGCTCATGCAAGTGGAGCCTCCTCTAAAACTATGCTTCCTTGTCATGGAGATCCCTCCTCTTGGACAGTGTTGTTGACTTAGTCAAAGATGACTAAATCAAAGTGATCCCGATCATATTCACACCCTTAGGTGCTTCATTCAGCTACTTATTCACCCTCCTTTCACACAAGGAGTGTTATTTCTCCATCTAAGGGGTTTAAGGGGTCTCCTTACCCATTTTATTCAACAAAATGAAAATATGCAAACTATAATGTTCCTTTTAGCTTGAGGCTAAAATTTGGGAACATTATAGTCCTCCCCTCCCACATGTTGCTTGTCCTCAAGAAACTGCATAGAGAGAACAAAATTTCTCCACCTTTTTCTTTTTTGGCCTCCTCATCAACAATCTCCACCACTGCTCAAGAAATCCTGCAACAAATTTGTCCTCCAATGCTTCCTCCGAAGTATGCAAACCGGAAAGGTGCACATCATGGAAAGATAGAAGGTGTAGGTGGAAACCCTCTTGTTGTGCTATGGCCTCCTCAAGGTAGGAGTGATGACATGCATGGGAAATTTTTGTCCCCGATGATGATCCTCTCATCCATGCTACCATCCAAATAAAAATCTCAACCCCTGGTTTATGCGATGTGTTGGGGTTGAAGGGAGAGCTAGGCCTTTGATTCCCAAGATGTTTCTCCCTCCATTTGTGGTACATATGGGGCTGCTTCCATCCTTGCATTGAAATGGTATGGCCTCCAAGAATGGCCCAAGCTTCCCCATCAAGAAAATCAGTCATGAGATGCCCCCTCAAATTCTCCAAGTGGTTTTTCCCACAAGAAGAGAAAAGTAGCAATGTGGAAATCATGGTTTGTCCATGGTGTCTCTTACAATTTAAAACATGTACAATGGGGAGAATCATGCTCCTAATGGGATGTCCCAATACCTCCAACACTCTCCAAGTAGTGCTCCCTATAAATGTATAACCATTAGTGACACAAGGAAGCAACATGTAATGAGAACAAGCTGTCATAAGACAACTAGAGAGTGGGTCACTGCTCCACTCATGGGACCAATGCAGTGAACCTCCTGCCTACATCAGAACTAAAAACCAGAAGTGCTTTCCCAGCCACTTGTTTGCTGCCACAAACATCTCATAAGGTGAAAACATAAAAGTACAAATTGGTGCCAATGGTGCACACCAAGAAGTATGTGGCTTCCCCCACAACCCATCATGAAAATAGCCACTCCCATTGCTGCAATGGGCCACCAGTACATCATAATAAAAAGCATAAGGAGATGTGATCATCCTTAGCTCATCAAGCTGCCCATACAAAGTAAAGAAAGGTAAATCAAAATGAGAGTATATACCTCCTTTACCATGTACTCCGGTCCTTGAGCTGAAATGGCTCATCTAAATTCTCTCCCCCACCTCCAATGAGTAGGGAAATGGTTGTGCCAACCTCTCTAAAATCATCTAGGCTATGCATCTATCCATATGCTGATATAGATCATGCTGAATTCCATCCCAAGTGAACTCTTCTAGCAAGACAAGATATGCATCAAGGTGCATAGCTAGGAAGTCCTTATGTGCTGCATGTAATAGTTTCTCCTTGAGACTAGAAGCCCTAGACAAGAATATTTTTTCATATTAATAGATGACCATATCATCCACCATGTACCTGTCATCTCCATCCGGGTCATCCAAAATCATGCATGCACCAAGATCCTTGGAGTACTCTACCAAGAGTTGAGACCTCCAACCTGGATCTATCCTCCTCAGAGACAGTGCTAGTAATCTGCAATGTGATGCTCCCCTCACACTGCTGCCTATTACTTTGACATCCCCCATGCCAAATTTATCCTCCAAAATGTTGTCATGCCCATCATGCAGCTGCTCATGCTCTAATAGTAATGGTGACCTTTGGAAGTTGGCCTCCCATGAGAGGCTATCATCCACAAGGGATCTCCCAAGCTAGGCCAAAGTAGGAATGAGTGGCCTCCATCCACTCCCATGTATAAAAGAGTCCTTCCTCAAAGGAAGTATCATATGTCTTTGCAAATTTGTGGAGCAGTCATCCTGCATCTTGAAGATGATATCCTTCATCCCTGCAGCAATCTCTGTCAGTGCAATATGGGTAATGAGAGTGGGTGATGCTAAAGATGAGAGAGTGTCTCCCTCCACCTTGATTCTATCCCAAACTCTCTGCGTTGTTCTGGACTCCTCCAAAGTCTTCACCTCTTCGGAATCCAAGAGTGGTGGACTACATGACAAGATGTCCCTCATCAACTCTAGATCAGGGGGCCTCCCAGGTGGAATGCCTCCATATAGTGAGACATCTAGTTCAGAAGAGGACTGTATATATGAGTGGACTGAATTTTCCCCCTCTTCACTCCATTATAAAATCTCCTTCTCTTGTGCAAAAAAATTTCAGAATAGATAAGGGTGTATCATCCCTTGATGTTGATCCTTCTCTTCCTCCTCCATCTCATAATCCCAAAAAATTGTTGCATCTGGCTCCGAAATTGTGCCTAGGTTCCCACATGTTGAATAATTTGGAACTCCTTGTAAAGATGCAAGGGCTCCTCTAATGGAAGCAATGGCTCCCTTTTCACCTCCATGTGGTGATGGATCTTTTCTCAATGAGACAACGTTGTTAGATCTCTTACGCTCATCCTCCTCATCAATGACTGAGAATAACTCATCAGCAAGGAGAGACCCTAGATCTTGGTCATCTCTTGAAGGAATTACCTCTATTTCTTCACAAATGGAAGAGGGCCCTTTACACAATGGGGATCTTGCCTTTAGCAAGCCATCATACATGTTTTCATCCCCTTTAGAAATTTAGAATGGAGTTTGTTTCATGGTTCCCTCCAATGCATGCAAAGTGTTTGAAGTTTTGATGCATGATGCTTCACAATGATTTTTATCAAATTTCCTCACCAATCCCTTAGTGAAATCATCACCTGATTTTACATTTGCATGATAATAGGAAACAAAATTTTAAAACCACCAACAATGAGCCATACCTTTGAGTTGCAGCGCTGCTCCTCCAATGGCCTCATCTCCTTCCTCCATTCTTCCCGCAGTGCAAGTGGGCAATGAACTACACTATGGATCTGCATGTGTGGCTGAATGCCCACACCCATCATAAAAATATCTAGGGCTTGATTCATCTTCAAACCTTCTCAGAAAATTTCTGCAATTCTCCCTTTCTACCTCCTTGAGATCTTCTATGATAGCTTCCATAGTTTGGAAAAGAAGCGGAGAGATATCCTCTTCCATCATTCCTCTTTTATTGTTTCCTTTGTAAAAATATTCTCCTATGTGAGGATTTTCTCCTTCTAATGGCATATTATCTTGGATGCACAGGCTGAGCCAAGATTATGCTCCGATACCACTGTAATGTTCCTCTTTCAGGAATTTCAGCAATATGGTCCAAGGGGGCGCTGTATAAGGAAGGGGATGCAAAAATAATATGAAAGGGGACTTAGATCCCTTATTTAATACATCATACATTTCACTTCCATAAGTTTAACTCAAAGAAATCTCTCAAGGGAGGTTAAACAGACCTCCCACCCTTGGGTGTCTCGAAGAAGTGCTCAAAGAGTGAGCTACAGCAATATATGAAAATCATTATGAAACCCTGCAAATATGAACATTTCCATAGAGGAAATATGATGCATCCAACATTATATTATTATTTCAACAATGATACACAAGAAAATCATGAGGGACAAGCCACCCAAGCTATTGGAACCAATCTCTAATGATCAAACTATGAAATACATGAGTTGCTGAAACTACACAAAATGTCAGAGGGTAGTGACTGGGCAGTCTCTATGAGAATAGAAGCTGCTAAATACATAAAAAATGATAACGAGGCTGAAGGATACAAAGAAATGCCCAAGAATAGAAGAATGGGCTCCAATATAATATTTCTAGCCAATCTAGGAGAGATTGCTAGAAATGTCGGAGAATGTACAATGTGACAATTAACTTGTCACTGCAATAGAATCAAAATAGGAAATGAGGCTGTAGGAGATATAATATGATGATTCCCTCCTCTGATAGTGAATCTAAGAAAAAGGTTGATCACTTTACTCAGAAACAACTCCTCCTGATGAGTTCTAATGACCCTCCCAGCAACTGCCTGCAAAATAACGAAAATCTAGATGGAGACTACACTGTGAGGGAAGATGGATGGTTGGCTTGATGCCAATGATATGGAAATATGCCCAGGAGTCCTCCTCACTGATCCCCCAATGAATATCTAAGCCCTCCACTGAAAAAAAAGCCAAGGAATGACTCTATGAGTTCCTTTGTTGTTGTACCCAGCAACACAATGTTTTCTGCCCAAGAGGAAAATGATGTAGCTGCAGGAGGAAGCTTGGCCAAATGCCAGAATGAGGAAATGGAGCTCAAAAAACCTCTCCTTCCTTGAGGATGAGGTAGGGATTCCCGATCAGGAACACCCTTGTGCTCAAGAACACCACAACCCTGCTAAACAGCTCAGGTATGCAAGTATAAGCATACCATACGAAAAATGATAAACCAAAAGCATGATCAAAATAGGCTGCCATCTCCTCCTTATAAAGCAAATGAACTCCTCTCACCATGGGTCACATCCACACTTGCCACCTAGCTCATGCAAGTGGAGCCTCCTCTAAAACTGCGCTGCCTTGTCATGGAGATCCCTCCTCTTGGACAACATTGTTGACTTAGTCGAAGATGACTAAATCAAAATGATCCCAATCATATTCACACCCTTAGGTGCTTAATTCAGCTACTTATTCACCCTCCTTTCACACAAGGAGTGTTATTTCTCCATATAAGGGGGTTAAGGGGTCTCCTTACCCATTTTATTCAACAAAATGAAAATATGAAAACTATAATGTTCCTTTTAGCTTGAGGCTAAAATTTGGGAACATTACATACTTTCCTTGCCTGATATTTCCTTTCCTTTCCTTTCCTTGTCCTTCATTTGCTTTATTTTACCTTTCTTGGTACAATGTTGAAATTCTCCAAGAAAAATCTAAGTGTCCAAGAGTATGTGTGAGATAGAGAGAGAGAATAGAGAGAGAGCTCCAAAACTGAACTGACCAAAAGCTACCAACTTATCCTTAGAATCCCTTTATTAATGAGGCCTCTATTTTCTTCATTTTCCATTATTTTCGTTAAATTTCCTCCTCACATGCAACCTGTGACCATTTACCTTTCTTTTCTCCTAATTTCCTTTATTTTCATAAATAAATGTGCCAAAAATATTGTTTTTCATTTCTAATGCCTTAACGATTTCCTTTTTCAATTTCCCTTAGCCATAAACACATCTAGTGATGCCCACTAGGAGATATTTTCTCAACATTCATCTTGGAATAAGTGTCCCTTAACTGTGGTCTTATTTTATCTTTATTAAATTATTTTACTTGAAATTTTAACCTGGGGTTGCTACAATTTACTAATAGCACACATAGAACCTCCCCTTACATATCTTGACACACTTTCATTCATACGAGGCCAATAACAATAATTCTGTAAGTGTGCCACTATATTTCCTACACCAAAGTGGCCAACAATAAGAGCAGTATACAATTCCCTTATGATTTTGACTCTTTCACCCTGTGGAATACATATCTTGCCAAGATAGCTCCATCTAAAGCATATAGTTAAACATAGTTCTCATGCATGATAGAACTATGCTTAAGAATAATGGATGCACTAACAATTTGTCTGGATAACATATGAAAAACTTTGTTATAGTTACCTTTCTTAGACATTTTTTCCAAGTGGAGTTGTTGTAAGAAACCCATCCATCTAAAATGCCTCAGTTGTTGTAGCTTGGTGTGTGATTGAAACTATTGCAAAGGTTAACAGTCATTGTGAATGATATTTTCCTTACCCATCAAATAATGTTCCCATTTCCTTGCACTTTGCACCAAAGAATGCAATTCTTTATCATATTTTGGATAGTAAATTACTGCACTAGTAAAGGTTTCATAATTATAACAAATAGGATTACCATGTTGCATCAAAACCACTCCCATGGCATAGTCACTTGCATTAGTTTGTATCTCAAATGAATTCTTAAGATCTGGAAGTACAGGAATGGGTGTAGTACTGATTCTCTCTTTCAATGCATTGAAGTCTTTCTATTGCTTGCCTCCCCACTAAAAAACTTGTTTCACACTTGTCAAAGCATGTAATGGAGTTATAATGGATGATAATTTAGAAATGAACTTTCTCCAATATTGGGTAGCTCCCAAGAAGCTTCTAACCTCTATTATATTATTTGGTTTTGGCTAATTCAAAATTACTTCAAACCTTGAGAGATCAATATTCAATTCACCCTCTCCAACAATATGACCCAAATAGACTAAAGATGTTTTCCCAAATTCACATTTAGACATCATTAAAAAAAAACTTTATTTATGACATATAGAACTTTCCTAACATGCTTGACATGCTCTTCACGAGTCTTTCTGAAAATCAGCATGTCATTTAAGTAGACTATCAAAAAATCATCGAGAATAGGTATTAAAACATCATTCATAACTATCATGAATGTTGCAGGAGAATTACAAAGCCCAAATGGCATAACCAACCATTCAAACAAATCTTGGTTCATTTTGAAAGTTGTGTTCCAAATATATCCTTCAACAATCCTAATATGATGATAACCACTTCTTAAGTACAACTTAGTGAAATAAACAACATCTTTCAATTGATCAAGAAAATTATCAATTCGAGGAAGAAGATAGTGGTTCTTTATCATAATTTTTCTCAAGGATCTAAAGTCCACACACATGCACCATGTGCCATCCTTATTTGGTAACAAAACAATAGGAGACCCACATGGAGATGTGCCTGGTCTGATGAACCCTTAATCAAGCAAATCTTGGATTTGTTTCTTAATGTATGCATTCTCCATAACTGACATCATGTACATGCCAATGTTTGGAAGAGGAGCATCCTGCTGCAATTTTATCTCATGTTGGATTCCTCTTTTAGGAGGCAATCCTTCAAGTTCAGCATAGCTCTCATGCATGATAGAATTATGCTTAAGAATAATGGATGCACTAAAAATTTGTCTAGATAACATATGAACAACTTTGTTATAGTTACCTTTCTTATACCTTTTTATCAAGTGGGAGTTGCTATAAGAAACCCATCCATCTGAAATGCCTTGGTTGTTTTAGCTTCATTTGTGATTGCAACTATTGCAAAGGTTGACGGTCATTTTGAATGATAGTTTCCCTACCCATCAAATAATGTTTCCATTTCTTTTCACTTTGCACCAAAGAATGCAAATATTTATCATATTTTGGATAGCAACTTACTGCACTAGTAAAGGTTTTAGAATGATAACAAATAGGCTTACCATGTTGAATCAAAACCACTCCCATGGCATAGTCACTTGCATCAGTTTATATTTCAAATGAATTCTTAAGATCTGGAAGTACAAGAATTGGTGTAGTACTGATTCTCACTTTCAATGCATTGATGTCTTTCTGTTCACTGTCACCCCACTAAAAAAATTGTTTCACACTTGTCAAAGCATGTAATGGGGAGTTCAATGATTTAAGGTTCAGAAACAACCTTCAGCAATATTGGCTCCTCCTAAGAAGTTTCAACTTCTTATTTGTTATTTTATTTTGTTTTGGCCAACGAAAATATTCTTAAACTTTAGAGATTTATCTCAATTCAATCTCTCCAAACAACATGACCCAAGAGACTGTTATATTTTCCAAATTGACATTTTATTATTTAAAAAAAATATTTATTTAAGACATATAGAACTTTCCTAACATGCTTGACATGCTCTTCACAAGTATTGCTGAAAATCAGTATGTCATTTAAGTATATTATCACAAAATCATCAAGAACAGGTATTAAAACATCATTCATAACTATCATGAATGTTGCAAGAGAATTACAAAGCCCAAATGGCATAACCAACCATTCAAACAAATATTGGTTTGTTTTGAAATTTGTCTTCCAAATATATCCTTCAACAATCCTAATATGATGATAACCACTTCTCAAGTACAACTTAGTGAAATAAACAACATCTTTCAATTGATCAAGAAAATGATCAATTCGAGGAAGAGGATAGCGGTTCTTTATCATGATTTTGTTCAAGGATCTAAAGTCCACACACATGCACCATGTACCATCATTATTTGGTACCAAAACAATAGGAGACCCACATGGAGATGTGCTTGGTCTGATGAACCCTTAATCAAGCAAATCTTGGATTTGTTTCTTAATGTATTCACTCTCCATAACTGACATCATGTACATGCCAATGTTTGGAAGAGGAGCATCCTGCTACTATTGTATCTCATGTTGGATTCCTCTTTTAGGAGGAAATCCTCCAAGTTCCTGAAACATATTATTATATGTGTTAACAACCTCAATAAAATTAGATTTAAGTTTTGCATCACATCCTTGGAAGGCTTCATTTTCAACATCATCTTTGGGTTTTATCATCAAGAGTACACAATTATTACTAGCATTAACAAGTCTCTTCATTTTTCCATCATCCGCATGAGACAAATTAAATTTATTGCAATGTGCTCTAACAATATACTCAATCCAATATTTAAAAAAATGATACTTGTTCTCATGGTGATGAAAGATGGTTTTCTTATCATATAGATATGGCCTTCCTAAAACAATACCACATATGCAAAGTGGAATATCATCAAGCTCTACCTTATCAGTAAAGTTTGCAGTGATGGCCAATTTCAGTTTGCATTTTCATGTCACTTGAAATTTTGCATTGTCACATATCCAACACACAAGATAAGGTTTAGGATGAGGAATGGTTTCCAAATTTAGTTTCTTAACAATGTCTTATGAAATAAGGTTGGCTTGGGACCCACTATCAAACAAAGTATCCACCTTAGATGACTCTAATATTGAAAATATCTATTCTTTCTTTATCATGTTGAGTTTCATTGATGTTGGTAGAAGAACTAGTACTTGCAATAGAATCCTTACCTTTTAATCCCATGGTTGTGATATTTGTTTCATCTCCAGAATCAGATCCTAAATCATGTTGTGTAGTTGAAGTAGTATTTTGTTTCCCTTTGGTGTTAAAATTTTTGGGTCTCATTTTAGGATAAAGTTTCCAACAATGGTATTCATCATGGCCTTCTTTTGAACAATGTTTTCATGTGAGTTTCTCTCCCTCTTTCTTGATTGAAGTATTCTTACTCCCCTTGCCTTTCAATTTCCCCTTTCCTTTATCTTCACTCTTGAATGGATTCTTTCTACTCTCCTGGGGAACATTCTTCCCTCTTGCTTCTAAATGAGTTTCATGTACACATACTTCATTTAGATTTGTAGGGTTAAATATGAGAATTGTGTGTCTCAAATAACTATGTAAACCTCCAATGTATTTAAGTCAAGTGTCTTGAGAGGATAAATCTATAGACAAAATCAAAGCTCTTACTCTAAATTATTGAGTATAATTGTGCATACTCTAACCCTTAGTTTTCCTAAAAATTTTCCAATTCATTATAGCCTTTTTCATATATCCTAATGAATAAAATTGTCTTCTTAATGCAGTTAGATAATCATTCCAAAAAGAAATAATCACACCACTTTTCTTGAGACCCTCCTGAGATTTTTCCTCCCACCAAAAAAGTTCTGCACTTTCTAACCTTAGACAATCAAACTAAATTTTGGCCTCATTATCCTTGATTCTTTGTATCTTGCAATACACTTCAATTTGATGAACCCAATTATCCAATTTCTCACCATTTACCTCTCCATTGTACACAGGAAATCATTTTATGTCAAGCTTTAACAACTTTTTTCCATGTCCCTTTGGAGATCTTGGAGGAGTTTGTGAAAGGGTTGAGGTAGAAGAAGATGAGGGTGAAGATGGAGGTGTAGGAAAAGGTGGTGGTAGAGGTGGTGGTTTGTCACCATTTCCTCCATTCCCTTTTGGAGAATTTGAGCTCTCTCCTTGCAACGTTGTCTTCCTCCAAATAGAAATTTCACCATTTAATACATTTCAAAGAAAGATTTTCTGAAAGTTCTCTCATCCTCAGACATAGTTTCATGGCCCTCTTCATGTGCCATGACAGGTGAAGCTTGTGGTGAATGTGTCCTCCTTGAACCAACTTGAGAACTTGGCTATACAAGAAGTCCTTCTCCTCTTTTGAACTTAAGGTTTGTAAGCATTAGAAAACATTTGCAACAAAATCAAACCTTCAAAATAAATAGAGCTCTGATACCAAACTGATTTGTATTACAAACTTGTAGGTTATTGGGAAATGTGCAAGTTAAATTTTATGTCTTTTACCAAATGTATCAATTTTAAAAAGTACATAACTTTAATGGTTTTTAAACTTAGTTTGTAGCATTTAAAAAAAGAAAAATATACCATACACAATAACATAAGACAACAAAATGATAAAAGATTTCACCCCTCTTGGGCTACATCTCTTGGTCCAACTTCCAATGTTGGGCCTCTTTCATTAAGTGATCAAATCTATGATATCATGGATTTATGGTGCTCAGAATGAAAAAATAATGTCTCCAATGGCTATAGAAGACTTAAAAACCCTATGCTGGGATCTTGTTGGGCTCAAATTGGCCAAAAAATGAGAACGTTATGCTCAGAGAAGTTTTTCTACTAACTGATCTACAAAATGGCCATTCTATCTAACCATCATACGTTTTACACACTTCTAGAGACTGTCGAGCGCTAATTTCACCCTATGCCAATGAGATTCATGTCATATTGGGTGAAAAATGTCAGATGATTAAATCATCCAACAACACCTAAGCACCAATTTTTTCACCCCACACCTAGTCGTATTAATGTCCATGAGGCGAGGGGTTTGGCTAACTACTTGCCCCCACCAGACTGGCACCTTTCTTTCCGCTGATGGCTTCGCTATGCCATAAGACCCCGGAGTTGGCCCCCTTATCCCTGCACCCATTTCTTAGTTCCTTTTGGCTCTGTTCTCAATCCTATGTCTTCAATGAAACCCAAGGCTAGGGCTTCCACCCAACCCTTCTCAACTGGCGTGCCAAAACCATAAGCTCTAGTCTTGTGGCTCATCATGTGACTTGGGGCTAGGGCTCCAACCTAGCCCCTCTCACCTGTTAGCATCGAGTCTCTGCCTGTTACTCATGTGCTGTGACTAGTGACCATGGGATTGGGCTAAGCATCAAGCCCCCAGGTCTCGACTCTCATGGCATCACATGGGGTATCAGATGACCGAAGGCTAGGGGCTTAGCCCCAACCCCTTTCGCCAACATGTATTTCTCTAAACTTCAAATAGATTTTGTCGCCTATGGTTTGTGAAAACCACCATGGCTAAGTCGGATAGAGTGCTACAATGTTAACCTTTAGGTTGGGGTTCGATTTTCTTGTGCCTCTGACCGACCATTTCCAAAATTTTAAACTGCAACCGGGGTGCCACATGGCAACCCATGATTGGGCCATGTGGCACCTTGCCATTGGATGACAATAAAGTACCATTAACCAATCAAAATTTTCCCACGTTCCTAAACCAAGGGATGCCATTTGTCAGCCTCTGATTGGTCTGAGGGTACCCAACCAACCTGGTGACTCATTGTATGGACTGTCAAGTTACCAGTCCTACCCTTCAACATGCAAATTATTATTTTTATTTATTTAGGAAAATGATCAGAATGCAATATTTGAAGCATACGATGTTGTTTTTGAGAGATTCAAGTTGTATTGGATTCAGGACTACGAGCTATATATTTTGGAACTGGTATCAATCACTTTTGAACACTTTCATGTTTGAGCACTTTACTGATCTGATGGATCATCCATACAAGGCTTAGTGAGTTTCATGCCAATTCCAGGAAAAGGAATATATATATCGTTAGGGATTTTTATCAGTTGGATTAGTACTGCAAGAGTAAAGATTCCAGTACAAGAGATGTATCATCTTACTAAGAAAGTACCCAAGTGGTTTACCAACCCCATGGCTAGCCCATATGTTTTAGTGATCTATTGGGTGTCTCATCCTGTCAAGTAGTTTATCAACCCCAACTAGTATCCCAATGGTGTATGAACACAAAATATAGCCACTAAGAAAGTGTTTATCAAATCTAAGAATAATTACTTAACTAGTTTATCGACCATGGAAAACACTTAAGTGTCTCAACTCCACTAAAATCTCTTTGTGCAACCAAATCATAGGTACACACATAGGCCTCAACAAACACAAGGAATGCCATCCCAAGGTAGAATACATGTTATCATAGGTTATCTCTTCTTGAAATATTCACATCCACAACATATTCATGTTATGCATTCTCCTTTCCAATGATCTCTCTCTCTTCCTCCACTCTCTCCCCATCTATCTATTCATTCCCCTTATATCTCTTATTATTTTGACACCGTCTCTCCCCTTTGGATTTTCCTCTTGTATGTTTCCATGCATGTTTATGACACCCACATCTCTATGAGAAGTAAGAGTTCATGCTTGTACTTAGGTTAGGTAGCCCATTCCCTAAATTCAATGTTGCCCCAACACTGCCATAAAACCCTTAGGGGGATATGTGCAGAAACAAATAGAGTGGCTTGGGTTTACCATAAACTTTTGATCCTCAGTCATTTGAATCCGTGTCCACTTCCCTCAACTAGTAATTGTGTTACATTTATACATTATTTATATGAATTACAATTCATAGAAATATTTAAAAAAAGATTGGAAAAAATGGTTGTCATAAACCCCAATCCCTAAGAGGAAAATTGTCATTGATGTTTTATACCATAACTCATATTACAAGAGCTTTATATACCCAACACTTTTACATTTACATTTACTGTTTATTACTCAACAACCAAAAATAAGTATGATACTCCCATTAAGTGTCTTCTTCTAGCTTTTCTCGAAAAGTGTTTTCCCTTGCTAGGTAATTTTTTTTCTATTTAAAAAAACCTCAAAGCATTATCACAATTTTAAATTTCTTTTTAGTCAAACTATGACTTAGTGTTTGAATTGTAATGCCATGGAACACCATGGGTATTTTACGACGAATGTTATGACCTAGCTTAAATATTTATTTATGGCCATTTACACTTCATGCCTTGAATACATTTTCATGTATAGAGCTCATTCATTATTCAAGGTTTTGTCCCTTCCAGAATTTATTAGTTCAATAATCATTTTGGGAATTTTTAAGAAAATATATATGTGTTGTAGGTAACTTGTATGGGGTATAGAATTGGATTCATTCTTAGGTATAATCGTTTCCCCCTTATTATATTGTTTCATCTTTGCAATGTAATGATTTCTAACGAAAAATCCATGATCCCCACTTCTTACTAACAGGGTTTGGTGACCCTATCGCAATTATACCAAATCCTTGGAGTAGCATATAAATGTTTTTGTTCACTTCGGGTTTCTTCAAGTCCCTTAATATGATTCAAATTACTTGTTTATAGGTTAGTCACACTTGTGCTAAATCAATACCTTTGAAATTTTTATTTTCTTAGTAGAGAACACAACACTCATAATTAGTTCTCTATATTATGCATTCAAAAAATTCTCAAGGTCTTACCGTATGAGGGGGTTTTAATTTGAAAACAAAACATGCCTCTTATGTGTTTACTTGTAGTGGAAAAGGCTAAGAGCCTTTACTCATTTGCACATTTCTAATTTATTTAAGAAAAAAGGTCCATTTTCACCTCTGCTAACACTTTGGACTTTGTTGTGGATATTATATACTTAGTTGAGTTTTATATCATGAAGGGATCATTTCCTAACATATATGAACTATATATTATTTTTCTCTTATTTCTTAGAAGAAACTAAACTAATGTATTCCTCTTGTTAAATTACAATATCCGCATGCATTATTGTACTCTGGTATAATTTTTAATTTTTAGTATTTATTCTTCAATGTTTAACCTTTACTATTACCCACTATTGGGTCATTTTCAATTATCTAGAATAGTATAGGTTGTATATCGCCCCTCCGTACTTGTTAAAATACCAAACTTATCATTTTTGTTAGATTCATGTGTAATATATTAATTCCTCACTACTTCAAATTATTGCATGCTAGTTCTTTTCGCATTTTAATATAGGCTTCACTTACAAGTGTTTTCCCTTTAAATAAATACTTCATCCAAGAGTTAAAATAACTTGATTTTGGAAGAACTAAGTTATACTATCCCATAACAGGAATGTATTAAATATTATATATTTTTCTTCATAAGAAATGCGATTTATAGTGGTTACATCATAATCCTTTATCTTATACAATGTCTTAATCATAGTATCCACATAAAGAAACATTAAATGCTAAAACATGTGCCCCTTGGAATTTATTCTTAGGACTATGTCCTTAAGGTGTTGTGTAATGGCGGGTGGGACAATTTCTATTCCTCCCTAGATATTAGAATTCATTTATTTCAAAAAGGCTCCCTTGACAACAAAAGGTGAGGCCAAAAACTAAAGTGAACACTGCACAAGAGGATCTTCGGTGAATATCAAAAACTTTTATATTATATTAGATGTCGTAGTGTTTCTTGTATATTATTTTCTTAATTTCTTACTAACAATACAATACAATTACGATATGATGCTAACAACCCTCTCATAATTTAGGTGTTAGGGACATTTCCTCAAATTTAGACAATGAATCATAGCTAGACTCACAAACATAACTCAAGTCATTATCTAGTTTAATGAAACTTTATATTCCATGTTTCTGTACCTAAACAAAAGTTTTAATTTAGAGTTCAATTTAATGTATAGAATATCATCTCTATTATAGACTAGCTACGTCTCGTCTTGTGTTATGATTTTTGATGTATGGTCAGTCTCAATTTAACCCATAATTCCCATGATTTAGGTTCCCATATCTTGAAATTATCACACATATTTTTATTTTATATTTGATACTTCTCACTAAGTAACGATTTCATTCTACATACCAAATTTTCTTATAATATATGGTAAATTTAGGCTAATATTTCTTATGGAATCCAGCAAGCCAATATACCTCACCAAGAGTTAGGACTCAAAAATTGTTTCACATGAGAAAATATAAATAAATCACAATTAAAAACTAGTCTAAATCAAACATATCATTTCATTGCTACATATTATGCATCATTAATTTACATTACTTTTCATATATGCTACTATGTATACACATAGGCACCCTAGCCATACATCTTATAAGCATTCACACGTGAATCAATTAAATTGGTTCCATAGCAAACATAAATAAAATTAATTCAACATGTAGAGGAAACAAAATTTTCTTATCACAATAGGCCACTTGGGAAAATTATGAGAGAGAGTGTGTTCCTCCGAATCAATGAGTTTCCACCCGTAACTTCTACCAAGCTCATACTTCTTTTCTACAGGAATAAAAACCTCTTTTGTACTCCTTAGTAGTATTTTTATAATTTCTTTCATGTATTTTATTCCTAGCAGCGTCTCGCCTTTAAGGTCTACACCCCTTTAATTACCTAGGATTTTTCTTTTCATTAGGAAAAAGTCTTTCCTTTTTCATTTAAATTATGCATTTCTCTCCCATTGTGGTTTTCTCTTATTTTTCACTCAAATTAGCATTTCTCTATATCTAAGTTCTAATTTCCACTTAGATAAATCTTTCTCTCCCATTATGTTATTCCTATAATGGCATCTCTTTTCTTGGATTTTTAGGAGAATATTTGAGAAGGTCCACCATGTGGACTTGACCACTTTGAAACATTCTAGAATATCAAGAAAGATCTATTACTAGTGTTTGGTTTCCCGTACATTCCCAAAAGGAAAATATTTATTCATAATATACAATTTAATTACATAATCAATCAATTTAAATCCTAGCCACCATAGCCATTAAGTTCAAACAATAATCATAATAGCCTAAAAATAGTAATGTATTTAAAAAGTAAAGCACAAGGGTATCACATATTCTCCCTCTCAAAATAAACACCATCCTTAGTGTTTTCTAGTTCTCATTACTTCTGGAACAAAGAAAAAAATGTTTCGCGCATTTTATTGTCAATCTCTCGGATAACTTCTTTTGAGATGAACTACTTCCATTGCTCTTTAACCTAGGTGATGTCCCGATTTCAATGTGAAGTTTCCCTTTGATATAATATTTGTAGATCAGGCTTGAAGTGCAATTATACTTATAGTTCAATTTGCAACATGGGTACTGTTAGCCATCAGTAAATTTTTGTCATGGCAAATGATGGCTAAAACAGGTCTTGAGCCTTCAAGAGATTATTTTCATAGAAAATTGCTCATTCTTGAACCCTTCTGATGCTGCCTAAACTCAAAGAGCAATCTTCACTATTGCTTCCCTCCAATAAATTCTTCAAAATTGTCCTATTGATTCTGAAAGAAATTGTTTACAAAGCCTAAATTTCCACCTTTTCATGCCTCCAAAAAAAAAACCTTCATTTCATTCACTATTACTCATTTCAAGATGACCTTTTTTCTCTGCTAAAATTCTCTTTTTCCCTTTAAATTACCCCTCATTTCATTAAAAATCCCATTTTAGACCACAAAACCCCCTTTCTATGGCTTAAAAAACCCTTCCTTTTAACTATCGGAACTTGAAAAAACCATGAAAACCCAACAAAAAACGCATAAAACCTTTGAAAAAACTCTTCCGCCCCTTTTAGGCCTTTAAGCCCCTGAGGGCTTAAGTTTTTTTCCCTTTCTGCCATATGACCTAGAGCTATGACCAAGCGCCTAAAACCCTCTGACCCTATCGCATCGGTGTTTTCCCTATAAATACCTGCATTTTCCTTTCTATCCTGATGCAATTAGCTCTTTTACCTTTGGCCCCTGGTCACTCACTCCTCCAAGTGACCATGCCCCAGTGCCTATGTTTTAAAAACCCCTATCGCATTGGCATTTCCATCAAAAGCCTGCATTTCTTTATTTCCTTTTCTCCCCACCTTATCACTCCACAAATCAATCCTAGTTGTAGATCATAGGCCTCAAGCCTTGATCTAACAATGCTAATGCATCCCCCTTTTCTCCTTTTCCTTCATTTCTGCATTATCGCTTCATCGAGCGATTTCCACCGTAGATCTGTAAAGATCAACGATCATCACATTCCCTTTTTTCCCTTTGATCACCCGACCCCTACCTATTCCTCCACCCCTCCGCATCAAATCTCACCCTTGATTCAATCGAATCCAACGGTTCTCCTTTGACCTAACATCAAATCCCCTCTGAACCCACATCCCACTACCCTGCTGCCCCTCCAATCTCCTCCTGCCAGCTGTCTTCCACCATTCGCCCTCTGCTCGAGCACTTCTCTCCATTGCGCTCCCCCATAGCCATTGGATCTTCCCCCCAGATCCAACGGTCTATGATCAATATCGCATAACTTTTGTGTTTGAGGTTTAACAACCAAAGCCCACGTGAGACCGCCGATTTTGCAAAAGGCCACGCGACACATTTTAATTGGATCATGTTCCCTCCTGGAAAATCCACTTACCACCCAAGGGTCACGCGAAAACCACAAGCGGTATTTTGAAAACCTCTTTGCCCATTTTCTCGCCAAATACAGTTTTTAAATTGGTCTTCATGGATTTTTCTCCGGAAACCTCCTCCACTCCTTCGCCTGCATCTCACTCCTCTGCATATGCTAATCCGCTTCTGCCAACCTCAGCAGCATTTTCCTTCCCTGCAAGTTTTAATAACATGTTTTATCGGTTTTTTGTAGGTTTTATGGCAATTTTTAAGACACAAAGCCGTCCCACAGTCCAAAAAGGGACAGAACCTAAGGGTGACGATCCTCAGAGCCCGATCAAAGTAAAAGGGACAAAAAGGGGGACGAATCTCATGTTTTAATCAGTGTTTCATAAAGCACTGGTTTCACAGTTAAAACCCTCCAGTGTAGGTCATCTGTGAACAAATAAAAATGAAGAATCAGTAAAGAGTATCAAGAAATAAAAATAAAGGACTAAAGCGAAGTTGAAGACTAAAAGCTTAATCCTGTTGTTTAAAAGGTAAAAACGTAGTTTAAAGGGTTAAGGACACAAAGATGGGAGATTAAGGAGTTTAACCTGATAATGAAGACCGAAAGCCAAAGGGAATGGGATATTAAACCATGGATATAGTTAGCAGAAGAGGTTAAAGGCCCAAAAACAATGTCAAGGCCTAAATGAGATAGAAAGTCAACAAAAGGACAATTGAAGACCGAAGAAGAATAAAGAAGGCATGATCAGCCCTAAAAGCACAAAATCAGAGTTAAATCAGGGTTTTAAAGTGATAAGGCAGACAAATCAGCAGAAGAATGGCTTTAAATGCCAAATATTAGAAGCCTTTACTTCTCTAAAGACCAAAACTGCCACCTACAGGCCTATTTTCTCAAAAGAATACAAATTGAATGCATAGTCAGAGATATTTGCCAAAGACAACTTAGAATTAATGGCCAGCCTACCCAAAACCCCCAAAGTCAACAAAAGTAACTAAATTTGATAAAATTTAATGTAAAATCAATTAATAAGAGTTAATACAAGTCATTTCTTCTCCACTGAGACTCTCAAATTCTGAGAAGCACTTACTCTTCATTAATTGAACAAATGAATCTTCTTTACACTCCACCTCCTCATTCTTCTATAAAAACTCAAGGAGGAGCACATTGTAAGGGTTGGTCTTTGAATACTCATTGAGTGTAAATATCTATTGAGGTCATTGAAGCTCTGTTTCGTAATAAAAGAAAGATATGCTGAGATGAAAATTTTGAAGCACTAAAGACCCACTGGACTTGAAGATTGTAACTAGTTTGGACATCAAATGCAAGCTGATTTATGGGATATTGGTCTATGTCAATGGTGATGTTTTTCTTATTTTAAATTTTTATTTTTCTCATGTTTTCCATAATGTCCATTTTCTCTGATAAAGAAAAACAAATATAGATTAGGATTTACTGTCAAGTACCCTAAATCTCACTGATAAATATTTATCTTTATGTTTTCTGCTAATTGTGTATTTGAGGATAATTCAATAGAGTGTGATCAGTCAAGGAATGTTGGTGAGCCCTTGTCTTGCTCAGTAAAACTTGATATTTTGTCCTTGATTGGTCTTACAAAGTTTGCTAACTAAAGTTGAAATAGAGAAGTTTATGGTTAGCTCTGTCCTCCAATTTCTTCTCCAACAGTTGCTTTGAAAATCTCTTGAAGGTATGTCAAAAGTAGGCTAGGTTAAAAGTCCTTACTTGATCTTAGACTACTTTTTATGTTTATCTTGAATGTTTTCCTTTGAATATGCTAAAAGCAGGCTAGGTTAAAAGTCTTTACTTGATCTTAAGCTATTCTTTGTTTTCTTAAATTTTTTGTTATGAGAATATGCTAAAAGCAGACTAGGTTAAAAGTCCTTATTTGATCTTAATCTATTCTTTGTTTTCCTTTGAGTATGCTAAAAGTAGGTTAGGTTAAAAGTCCTTACTTGATCTTAAGCTGCTCTTTGTTTTCTTATATGTTTGCTTCTTTCACTACACTTTAATGTTTCATACCATAAATAAACTTAAAGATATCTGTCGACATAGATTACTTGCCCCATAGACCACTCTTGAAACTTGCTGTGAAATTAAATCCTTTATGACTCCATAGCCCAATGGATTGACATTGTTTCTTACCTATCCTATCAACTGAACCATTTTCAACCTACTCACAACTTTACCCTTTAAAGACTTCCTTCATTTTAATGATATTCATCTCAACCAAAACAAACAAAAATCTTTGTGCTTTATAACTAGCCTAATATCATATCATAAGCCTTAAAGATCGTATCTTTGAAAACACATATATAGAGAGATCCCTCTCTGAATCTAGGATGGCTAGATTCTTAGATTCCAAAGTGGTTTTGATGTTGGCTCTACATCGTTTGTTCTTGCCAATCTTGCAAACTATAGAGACCTAACAGGTACTCCTTGGATGAGGAATTAAATTTTGCATCCAACGAGTACTCTTGCTCGAAATTTGAGTAAAAAAATTGGTAGATAAGTTGAAAATACGAGTTGAAAAAGTAGTTTTTTATTTTTTGCCTCTAAAAATTTGATGATGTAAGCAAATCTTATTTTATTATTTCCACTATTATTTTATAATTTCCTTAAGAGGCCCATTTTAGACCTCAAAATTCCCCGAATGACAATAATTAGACATTTTCACTAAACAAGTTAAAGAACATGTTTTTTTTTCCTTTCTAAATATGGCTACTTCTATTATATAATACAAATCACAGAGATATATTCGTCATCCAACCGTAATTGCTGCATTAGACAATTCCGGTAGGAAATAGCAAGTTCAAAAAATAAAAAGTGGGGCTGCCCCGGGAGGGAAAACCAGTCCATATTGCAAGTAAAATGTTGCCCTTGTGTGGAAACCAACTTTGAACAAAATTATACAGTGCAGAAAATGAAAAGACAAGAGAACTAGACCATAATAGAGAAAATTGTGACAAGTGGGAACCATGACATTATTCTTGCTACTTCTTATCATCCTGCAAAGGCTGTTGAGGCATCTCTTTCTCAACGAAGCACCTGTACTCGGAGATGTCGTCCTCATGCTTGGATAGCTAGGATTCCAGCGCCGAAGAGGAGGTCAAGCGAGAACTTGTCTCGGAATATTTTATGTCCTCATAAGAGCTGTAACTGCCACCACTTTTCGATATGTCCTCGACAGACTTAATGGGCAGCACCACTATTTTGCGTGGAAGATTTAGGGAGGAAGGAGACATCATGGAATTACGCATCCGATTCTTGGAGTGTGATCCAAATGGGCCGGGTGAGGCTTTATGAAGGTGTAGGGATAAATGGGTAGAGAGGTGATGAGGATCTAGGAACTCAGGCACATCCAAATTCAGTGAAAATTCCATAGTCCTCTCTGCCATGGCGTGAATGGGTGGATGGGAGGGAGAGCCAAAAACTCCACCTCTATGGCATCGCATACAGTGGCATCACGACATGTTGGAGATCAAATTGCAAGAATACGAAGGAAGCAATGGGGGCAGACAAGCTGAGTGACAGAGAGCAGTTTGGTGCAAATGGGTTGAGCAATGGTTCAGGGCTGCGGGAGGAGAAAAATCACCACAAGAGATGACAGATCCAACAATATGAATGACAAAAAAATTGAGGGAGAATGTCTGAGGGATGATGCCATTTTCCATATATGGCAGAGGCGGCCAACTACGAGTATGCACAGGAGTAAAGAGGCAGAGGTTGGAGTTAAGTCACAACTAGTGGAGAGAGGACACGAAAGATAGAGCAGGGATGGCAGAGTAAATAGCACCCACGCCACAGTAAATAACACCCACATCGGGGCCATGTGCCTACTCATGACGAGGAAAAATGCCAAGCGACGGTGAGGACAAATGGCTGACAGAGAGAACACTAGAGAGCACCCGCATCTGAGAGTTAAATAACATGTTAGAATAAACTTGATAATTCTAATTAATTAATTAAGACAATAAAATGAAACTATATTAATTTAAAGAAAACACTAATATTACCTCTCGCATCTGACAGCTCATCCTATGTGAAGAGGATGTTGGTACACCCTCATCAATCGAAACCGACATATGGACATGGCACCAGAACGAAGGAGTGATCGTCAACACTAGATAGAAACTCTAGTGCATTAGGAGATATCCTAGTGGGAAAGTCAGACTAGCCCCTCTTGGGCATCATCTAGCCCCACATCTACATTTGTACATGCAGCATCAGCCTATGAGGCTGCCGAGCAAAAGTAGGCCTCGTCTCTAGAAACCTCTCAAAAAATAAACAAAATAACTCTGAAGCAAAAGTGAAGGTCAACCTCCCTCGTACCTGAGAACGACATCTATCTAATGCTATACAAAAATGCCACAAAAAAATCAGAGACCATATCACAAGTCTTTGCGCTTGGAATAAAGAATCAACATAAAATAAAAGCAAGCAACTAATGTGTTTCCCCTCACTGGTATAGTGTGAAATGGTTGTCAGCAGTAGTGAGAGGCACCTCACCTCCTCTGCAACAAATGAAGCAATACGTAACTGACCATTAGACACCTAAAAATCTGTAGGAGAAATTATATCGTCCCTAATGTATCTCTAGGAGTACGCCAACTGACTCTGTCCTGCATAGATGCAGGGACATCTAGGAACTGGGGAAAATCCTAGCCTTTCCTAGATAGGCCACTAATAAAATATATTTCCTTCTCAGTGGGTGCGAACCACTGGACAGGAATAACCCAGAAAGCTTGTCGGTGGGCATCCCACCTAAAGATCAGTTGTCCCAATAACCCACTATGGCCCTTCAAGGATGTAGCCTCCTCATAGAACTTGAGGAGGCCTACCTCCCTTAGGACAAACTGGATGACTGCCGTAATAGGGAGAGGGTACATAAGTCTCTCCCTCTCTCATGCCTCCCATAGGTGAATCACGTTATACTGGTCCTCCATATGTTCTTGTTGTTCCCTTTTTTCTCTCCGTTGGTGTCGCTGAATGTTTCACATATTAAATACAAATATTTTATTAAATGAGAAATGTATATATGTACATATAATTAAAAAAAAATTGGTGCGCCCAAAAAAATAGTCACGCACTGGTACCGGTGCATATGTTTTTATCGTGCACCACTCTCGGTGCACATGGAAATTGTTCACGGACCGCAAAAGATAAAAATTAATTTTCTGCGGTGACTTGATGAAACTATCTACCCCAGGGCAGATAGTTACGTCAACGCACTGCCCAACAATAATACATGGTCAATGGTGCGGTCCTCTAAACGACCGCACCGTTGACCATGTACTGCTGATGGGTGGGCGGTGTGCTGACCTAATTATCCGCCCCAGGGTAGATAGTTTGGTCAACGCACCGCCCAATAGTACTACATGGTCAATGGTGTGGTCATGTAAATGACCACACCGTTAACTATGTAATGCTATCAGGCGGGCGGTGCGTTAACCTAGTTATCCACCCCGGGGCAGATAGTTTGGTCAATGCATCACCCTCCCAACACTTGTACATAGTCAACAGTGCGATTCTTTAAACGACCACATCGCCATGTTATTTTTAAAATTAGTCACAGTGCGTGTTTTTTCCGTATGACATTGGAACCCAGTGTGGTTTCCATTAAAATAGTTCGCGGTTCGGCCTGTAAATTTATAGGCAGCACCGCGAACGGTGCAAGATGAACTGCTCAAGTGCACTGCGCATAAATTTTTTTTTTTAAATGATTAATTTTAAGGTTTTTTCAAAATATAATCTGCTAAAACATTTATTTATTGAGAAAAAGTAAAATACCTGTACATTTGTGCGTCAAGGACGCATATTGCTGAGGAATTGAAGAAACCAAATTTTCCCACCATTTTCGAAAATTTGAACTCCACAAGATTGGGCAATAGACGACAACCATGCATGCAATGGGAGCACCGATGGTAGGGTGTCTCACACAAGACAAATTCACACCGATGCTTGAGATTTGTGGAGCATTGAAGAATTAAAAATGAGGTTTTTACGGCTGATATATATATATTTTATTTAACCTTGTTTCGATGCACGGGTTTTTGAGATGCACCCGGTGATATTATTGATGGTGAACCGCACGTCGTTATGGTGCACTGAATTACGGATACAAAATGAGCCCGTTCATACATAGAGAACTGGTGCACTATAGTATTTAGATGCACCATGTGGGTTTTTACAAAGAGCACGGTGTCTTGGTGTGCCAATTTTTAGTACGCAACGGTGTGTTTTGAGTAAAATGCACTAGTGCGGTTTATAATGACAAATGCACCGCACAAAAAACATCTGCAAAAACCTCCACCCGCCAACCTCCTCTAGAGACCTCCACTACAAACAGATATCTGGGCTATTTTATAAGGGGTTCCTCAAAAACATCCACTAGAGGGTATTTTTCTTGTAGTGTGAGGAAATTCCTTTCTCCTTGTCTCTCAGGATTTACTGCAATCCACACCGGATTATTAGGCCCTTAACTGAGACACCAACCTCAATATTTACCATGCATTCCTGCCAAAATTGGTCAAGGGATTCCTTGGCCTTTGGGAATTTCTTGAGACCAGCTACACCCCAGATTCTGAAAACCATCCAACAATTCCAAAGCTCAAAAATGAGATCAATCCCATCACACCATGGCTATTCAGAAAAATAAAAGGAAAGGCTGAAAAGCTCTGTCAAAACCTGAGAAAAACCATGCCACCAATAGAAATAGAACTCAATACCCACATGCATAAGCCATTCATGTCCAAACCAACTAGGAAATCACCCATGAAATGTGTTACCTGCAAATATTCCTGTTGAAGATGCTTGATCCTATTTTCCTTGCATGATATTTTCTTTCCTTTCCTTTCCTTGGCCTTCGTTTACTTTATTTTACCTTTCTTGTTCTAATGTTGAAATGCTCCAAGAAAAATCTGTGTCCAAGAGTATGTGTGAGAGAGAGAGAGAATAGAGAGAGAGCTCCAAAACTGAACTGACAAAAAGCTACCAACTTATCCTTAGAATCCCTTTATTAATGAGGCCTCTATTTTCTTCATTTTCCATTATTTTCCTTCAATTTCCTCCTCAAATGCAACCTGTGACCATTTACCTTTATTTTCCCCTAATTCCCTTTATTTTCATAAATAAATGTGCCAAAAATACTTTTTTCATTTCTAGTGCCTTAACGATTTCCTTTTTCAATTTCCCTTAGCCATAAACACATCTAGTGATGCCCACTAGCACATATTTTCTCAAGATTCATCTTGGAATAAGTGTCCCTTAACTATGGTCTTATTTTACCTTTATTAAATTTTATTACATGAAATTTTAACCTGGGGTTGCTACAATTTACTAATAGCACACATATGACATCTTCTTACATATCTTGACACACTTTCATTCATACGAGGCCAATAACAATAATTTTGTAATCGTGCCACTATATTTCCTACACCAAAGTGGCCAACAATAAGAGTAGTATACACTTCCCTTATGATGTTGACTCTTTCACCCCGTGGAATACATATCTTGCCAAGATAGCTCCATCTAAAGCATATTGTTCAATATACCTCTCATGCATGATAGAACTATGCTTAAGAGTAATGGATGCACTAACAATTTTTCTAGATAACATATGGAAAACTTTGTTATAGTTACCTTTCTTATACATTTTTGCCAAGTGGAGTTGTTGTAAGAAACCCATCCATCTGAAATGCCTCGGTTGTTGTAGCTTGGTTTGTGATTGCAACTATTGCAAAGGTTTACAGTCATTGTGAATGATATTTTCCTTACCCATCAAATAATGTTCCCATTTCTTTTCACTTTGCACCAAAGAATGCAATTCTTTATCATATTTTGGATAGTAAATTACTGCACTGGTAAAGGTTTTAGAATGATAACAAATAGGCTCACCATGTTGCATCAAAACCACTCCCATGGCGTAGTCACTTGCATCATTTTGTATCTCAAATGACTTCTTAAGATCTGGAAGTACAAAAATGGGTGTAGTACTGATTCTATCTTTCAATGCATTGAAGTATTTCTGTTGCTTGCCTCCCGACTATAAAACTTGTTTCACACTTGTCAAAGCATGTAATGGAGTTGCAATGGATGATAATTTAGAAATGAAATTTCTCCAATATTGGGTAGCTCCCAAGAAGCTTGTAACCTCTATTATATTATTTGGTTTTGGCCAATTCAAAATGACTTCAAACCTTGAGAGATCAATATTCAATTCACCCTCTCCAACAATATGACCCAAATAGACTAAAGAGGTTTTCCCAAATTCACATTTAGACATCTTAAAAAGAAAACTTTATTTAAGACATATAGAACTTTCCTAACATGCTTGACATGCTCTTCACGAGTCTTTCTAAAAATCAGTATGTCATTTAAGTAGACTATCACAAAATCATCAATAATAGGTATTAAAACATCATTCATAACTATCATGAATGTTGCAAGAGAATTACAAAGCCTAAATGGCATAACCAACCATTCAAACAAATCTCGGTTCGTTTTGAAAGTTGTCTTCCGAATATATCCTTCAACAATCCTAATATGATGATAAACATTTGTCAAGTACAACTTAGTGAAATAAACAACATCTTTAAACTGATCAAGAAAATGATCAATTCGAGGAAGAAGATAGCAGTTCTTTATCATGATTTTGTTCAAGGATCTAAAGTCCACACACATGCGCCATGTACCATCCTTATTTGGTACCAAAACAATAGGAGATCCACATGGAGATGTGCTTGGTCTGATGAACCCTTAATCAAGAAAATCTTTGATTTGTTTCTTAATGTATGCATTCTCCATAGCTGACATCTTGTACATGCCAATGTTTGGAAGAGGAGCATCCAGCTTCAATTGTATCTCATGTTGGATTCCTCTTTTAGGAGGCAATCCTTCAAGTTCAACATAGCTCTCATGCATGATAGAATTATGCTTAAGAATAATGGATGCACTAACAATTTGTCTAGATTATATATGAACAACGTTGTTATAGTTACCTTTCTTATACCTTTTTACCAAGTGGAGTTGCTGTAAGAAACCCATCCATCTGAAATGCCTCGGTTGTTGTAGCTTGGTTTGTGATTTCAAGTATTGCAAAGGTTGATGGTCATTGTGAATGATAGTTTCGTTACCCATCAAATAATGTTTCCATTTCTTTTCACTTTGCACCAAAGAATGCAATTATTTATCATATTTTGGATAGAAATTTACTGCAATGGTAAAGGTTATAGAATGATAACAAATAGGCTTACAATGTTGCAACAAAACCACTCCCATGGAATAGTCACCTGCATCAGTTTGTATCTCAATTGAATTCTTAAGATCTGGAAGTACAAGAATTGGTGTAGTACTGATTCTCTCTTTCAATGCATCGATGTCTTTTTGCTGCTTGCCGCCGCACTAAAAAACGTGTTTCACACTTTTCAAAGCATGTAATGGAGCTGCAATGGATGATAATTTAGAAATGAACTTTCTCCAATATTGGGTTTCTCCCAAGAATCTTCGAACCTCTATTATATTATTTGGTTTTGGTAAATTCAAAATGACTTTGAACCTTGAGAGATCAATCTTCAATTCAACCTCTCCAACAATATGACCCAAATAGACTAAAAAGGTTTTCCCAAATTCACATTTAGATATCTTAAAAAAAATTTATTTATTTAAGACATATAGAACTTTCCTAACATGCTTGACAAACTCTTCACGAGTCTTGCTGAAATTCAGTATGTCATTTAAGTAGACTATCACAAAATCATCAAGAAAAGGTATTAAAACATCATTCATAACTATCATGAATGTTGCAGGAGAATTACAAAGCCCAAATGGCATAACCAACCATTCAAACAAATATTGGTTCATTTTGAAAGTTTTCTTGCAAACATATCCTTCAACAATCCTAATATGATGATAACCACTTCTCAAGTACAACTTAGTGAAATAAACAACATCTTTCAATTTATCAAGAAAATGATCAATTCGAGGAAGAGGACATCGGTTCTTTATCATGATTTTGTTCAAGGATCTAAAGTCCACACACATGCGCCATGTACCATCATTATTTGGTACCAAAAAAATAGGAGACCCACATGGAGATGTGCTTGGTTTGATGAACCCTTAATCAAGCAAATCTTGGATTTGTTTCTTAATGTATGCATTCTCCATAACTGACATCATGTACATGCCAATGTTTGGAAGAGGAGCATCCTTCAGCAATTGTATCTCATGTTGGATTCCTCTTCTAGGAGGAAATCCTTCAAGTTCCAGAAACATATTATTATGTGTTAACAACCTCAATAAAATCGGATATAAGTTTTGCATCACATCCTTGAAAGGCTTCATTTTCAACATCATCTTTGGGTTTTATCATCAAGAGTACACAATTATTACTAGCATTAACAAGTCTCTTCATTTTTCCATTATCTGCACAAGACAAAATAAATTTATTGCAATGTGCACTAACAATACACTCAATCCCATCTTTAAACAAATCATACTTGTTCTCATGGTGATGAATGATGGTTTTCCTATCATATATATATGGCCTTCCTAAAACAATAGCACATATGTCAAGTGGAATAACATCAAGCTCTACCTCATCAGTAAAGTTTGAAGTGATGGCCAATTTCAGTTTGCATTTTCATGTCACTTGAAATTTGGCATTGTCACATATCCAACCCACAGGATAACGTTTAGGAAGAGGAATGGTTTCCAAATTTAGTTTCTTAACAATGGCTTTTGAAATAAGGTTGGCTTGGGACCCACTATTAAACAAAGTATCCACCTTGTTATGTTTTGAGATGAATCTAATATGAAAAATATCTATTCTTTCTTTATCATTTTGAGTTTCATTGATGTTACTAGAAGAACTAGTACTTGAAATAGAATCCTTACCTTTTAATCCCATGGTTGTGATATTTGTTTCTTCTCCAGAATCAGATCCTAAATCATGTTGTGTAGTTGAAGAAGTATTTTGTTTCCCTTTGGTGCTAAAATTTTTGGGTCTCATCTTAGGATGAAGTTTCCAATAATGGTCTTCATCATGGCCTTCTTTTGAACAATGTTTACATGTGAGTTTCTCTCACTCTTTCTTGATTGATGAATTCTTACTCCCCTTGCCTTTCAATTTCCCCTTTCCTTTATCTTCACTCTTGAATGGATTCTTTCTACTCTCCTGGGGAGCATTCTTCCCTCTTGCTTCTAAATGAGTTTCATGTACACATAATTCATCTAGATTTGTAGGGTTAAATATGAGAATTGTGTGTCTGAAATATGTAAACCTCCAATGTATTTAAGTCGAGTGTCTTGAGATGATAAATCTATACGTAAATTCAAATTTCTTATTCTAAATTATTGAGTATAATTGTGCACACTATAACCCTTAGTTTTTCTAAAAATTTTCCAATCCATTATAGCCTTTTGCATATATCCTAACAAATAAAATTGTCTTCTTAATGCAGCTAGATAATCATTCCAAAAAGAAATAATCATACCACTTTTCTTAAGACCCTCTTGAGTTTTTTCCTCCCACCAAAAAGGTGCTGCACTTTCTAACCTTAGAGAATCAAACTATATTTTGGCCTCATTATCCTTGATTCTTTGTATCTTGTAATACACTTCAATCTGATGAACCCAATTATCCAATTTCTCAGTATTTACCTCTCCATTGTACAAAGGAAATTATTTTATGTCAAGCTTTAACAGAGTTTTCCCATGTCCCTTTGGAGATCTTGGAGGAGTTTGTGAAAGGGTTGAGGTAGAAGAAGATGAGGGTGAAGATGGAGGTGTAGGAAAAGGTGGAGGTAGAGGTGGTGGTTTGTCACCATTTTCTCCATTCCCTTTTGGAGAATTTGAGCTCTCTCCTTGCAACATTGTCTTCCTCTCTTCAAATAGAAATTTCACCATTTAATACATTTCAAAGAAAGCTTTTTGGAAAGTTCTCTCATCCTCATACATAGTTTCATGGCCCTCTTCATGTGCCATGACTAGTGAAGCTTGAGGTGAATGTGTCCTTGAACCAACTTGAGATCTTGGCTCTACAAGAAGTCCTTCTCATATTTTGAGCTTTAGGTTTGTAAGCATTAGGAAACATTTGCAACAAAATCAAACCTTCAAAATAGCCAGAGCTCGGATACCAAACTGATTTGTATTACAAACTTGTAGGTTATTGGGAAATGTGCAGGTTAAATTTTATGTCTTTTACCAAATGTATCAGTTTAAAAAAGTACATAAATTAATGGTTTTTAAACTTAGTTTGTAGCATAAAAACAAAGACAAATATACCATACACAACAACATAAGACAACAAAATGATAAAGGATTTCACCCCTCTTGGGCTACAACTCTTGGTCCAAATGCCAATGTTGGGCCTCTTTCATTAAGTGATCAAATCTATGATATCATTGATTTATGGTGCTTAGAATGTGAAAATAATGTCTCCAATGGCTATAGAAGACT
The DNA here is from genome assembly GCA_034641835.2 of Pinus albicaulis. Lineage (NCBI taxonomy): Eukaryota > Viridiplantae > Streptophyta > Pinopsida > Pinales > Pinaceae > Pinus > Pinus albicaulis. The sequence continues at coordinate 499,369,431 of CM076569.1, forward strand.
TAAAAATCCTAAGTTGGGATCTTGTTGGGCTCAAATTGGCCAAAAAATGAGAATGTTATGCTCAAAGAAGTTTTTCTACTAACTGATCTACAAAATGGCCAATCTATCTAACCATCCTATGTTTTACACACTTCTGGAGACTGCCTAGCGCTAATTTCACCCTGTGCCAATGAGATTCATGTCGGATTGGGTGCAAAATTTTAGATGATTAAATCATCCAACAATGCCTAAGCACTGATGTTTTCACCCCACACCTAGTCATATTAATGTCCATGAGGCGAGGGGTTGGACTAACTACTTGCCCCTACCAGACTGGCACCTTTCTTTCCGCTGATAGCTTCGCTATGCCATAATACCCCGAAGTTGGCCCCCTTATCCCTGCACCCATTTCTTAGTTCCTTTTAGCTCTACTCTTGGTCTATGTCTTCAATGAAACCTAAGGCTAGGGCTTCCGCGCAACCCTTCTCAACTGGCATGCCAAAACCATAAGCTCTAGTCCTGTGGCTCATTATGTGACTTGGGGCTAGGGCTCTGACCTAGCCCCTCTCAATTGTCAGCGTTGAGTCTCTGCCTATTGGTCATGTACTGTGACTAGTGACCATGGGATTGGGCTAAGCCTCAAACTCCCAGGTCTCAACCCTCGTGGCATCATGTGGGGTATCATATGACTGAAGGCTAGGGGCTTAGCCACAACCTCTTTCCCCAACATGTATTTCTCTAAAATTTAAATAGAATTTATCGCCTATGGTTTATAAGAATCACCATGGCTGAGTCAGATAGAGCGCTGCGATGTTAACCTTTAGGTTGGGGGTTTGATTTTCTTGGGCCTCTGACCCATCATTGCCAAAATTTTAAGCTACAACCGGGGTGCCACGTGGAAACCCATGATTAGGCCATGTGGCACCTTGACATTGGACGACAATAAAGTACCATTAACCAATCAAAATTTTCCCACGTTCCTAAACTAAAGGATGCCACTTGTTAGCCTCTGATTGGTCTGAGGGTACCCAGCCAACCTGGTGACTCATTGTATGGATTGCTGAGTTACTAGTCCTACCCTTCAACATGAAAATTATTATTTTTATTTATTTAGGAAAATAACTAGAACATGATATTTGAAGCATACGATGTTGTTTTTGAGAGATTCAAGTTGTGTTGGATTCAGGATGACGAGCTCTATCTTTTGGAACTGATTTCAATCACTTTTGAACACTTTCATGTTTGAGCACTTTATTGATCCGATGGATCATCCATCAAATGCTTAGTGAGTTTCATGCCAATTCCAGGAGAAGGAATATGTATATCATTAGGGATTTTTATCAGTTGGATTAGTATTGCAAGAGTAAACATTCCAGTACAAGAGATGTATCATCTTACTGAGAAAGTACCCAAGTGTTTAATCAACCCCATGGCTAGCCCATATGTTTCAGTGATCTATTGGGTGTCTCATCATGTCAAGTAGTTTATCAACACCAACTACTATCCCAATGGTGTATGAGCAAAAAATATAGTTAATAAGAAAGTGTTTATTAAATCTGAGAATAATTACTTAACTGGTTTATCGACCATGGAAAACACTTAAGTGTCTCAGCTCCACTAAAATCTCTTTGTCCAACCAAATCAGAGGTACACACATAGGCCTCAACAAACACAAGGAACACCATCCCAAGGTAGAATACATGTTATCATAGGTTATCTCTTCTTGAAATATTCACATCCACAACATATTCATGTTATGCATTCTCCTTTCCAATGATCTCTCTCTCTTCCTCCACTCCCTCTGTAATGTTCCCAAATCATGAAAATGCTACAAAAATGAGAATATCTCAAGATATTCTAGAGTTGGAGATTCAGCAATATGCAAACACAACAATGGAGCAGCAGCAAAACTCAACTCATAGAAATGTGAGAGAAATTCATAGCCATCTCATTAAATAATAGCAGAAAAAAATGAATACAAGATCTTGAGGGAAAAGGTCACTCAAGATAGGCAATACTCAGCCTCAAGAAATATGATAAACCATTGCTACACATGTCTGCTCAAGCTATGAAAGTGTAGTTTTATATAGCAACTGCATGCTAAAAATTTCAAATACATGGATATATCAATATATGGCCCAATACAACATTGGGAGTGAAGATCTCAGCTCCAAAAGACTACCTCATGTCAATCCTGGAAGGATTGGCAATAAAATACAAAAACTGCAAAATGTCAAAGTTGCTAGGTAGCTGTAGCAACTCAAGAAATAGAACTAGATGGAGAGGCTTTGGATGATGCCCAAACTGAATATTCCTCCTCCAATGGATCTTTAGAGTGAAAGGCTGATTCCCTCACCAAAGATCTTGCCCTGCAACAATCTGCAAGAGCCCCACTGCAAATGCTCCTCTCAAAATAACATAGTCACTAGATGGAACTGCACTGTAGGGCTAGGGAATGAGTTGGCCTTGAAGCCAAAGTCCGCAATAAGCTCCAGAATGCCTCTAATCTGATATCTCAAAGGAAAGAGGGACTCCTCCACTAAAAATAGCTGATGAAGGTAGTGTAGTGAACCCTCACTGCAACATCCAGCAACACAACATTACTCTGCTGCATAAATAACGTTGTCTTGATGGAGGATGCTTGGCCTCAAGCCTGGATGTGAGAAAAATTAGAGAAATCCCTCAAGAGGCCTCTCAAGAAGGAGAAGGAATCTTAAACAGGAATTCCTCCCGGCAATTCTTGCTAAACAACAAAGAATGCACAATTGTCTCAATAGACAATTGAGATGAATAATACAAGTATGAGAAACAATGGTTGCCATGCCCTCCTTTTAAATAAGTGAAAGCTATTTCTCCATGGGCCCCATCCATTAGGGTTTCCTCCACCAAATATCCCCTTCCTCATTCACACTGCGTTGTCTCCCAAAGTAAGCCACTCCTCCTATGGCAACGTTGTTGACTAAGTCAAACCTGACCTTGTCCCCTTGCAAATAACCCTGTTCACACATGAGGGTGTGAAAACCAGCTCCATAGATGATCTCCTTTCATACTATGAGGGATTTTATTGATAATTTAATTATGCATGGGTCTCCTTACCCATTTATTCTCCTCCTAGGTGAAACTTACCCATTTATTCTCCTCCTAGGTGAAATTAACAAAAATTAATGTTCCAAATTATTGTCAGAAAATTTGGGAACATTACAGTCCTCCCCTCCCAAATGTTTCTTGTCCTCAAGAAATTGCAAGGACAGAACTGGAAAGCATCCTCTCAAGGCATGGAGTCTATAATGTGTTGAGGAACATCTTCCTCATGTGGATTCTCCATCCGCCAAGCAATCATTCATACAAAATGAGTTACCTTCCAACTAGGCAACTCCTAGAAACTGTCCTCCACCTTTGGCTCCGGAAAAGTAGGTGGGATGAAAATCTGCTCATGGTAGACAATGTAGCCTACCCCACGCTTTCCATCTCTCCACTTATGATAATTGTAGAGAAAGTGTTGATCCTGGGCTGCAAAATACTATCCCTCAAGTGGCAAGATGAAGACTAGATCTCCAAGGATCTCTCCTCCAACGCTGCAAATCATGCTAGCCCAAGTATCTCCATATATGATGAGTTGGGAGTATTCATCATATGGCATCTCCTTCATCATATGGCTCGCCTCATAAGGAAACAAATGAGTTGTTGTAGTGGCTATACCATCTCCCATGCTCCCTTTATAACATGTAGTGCAAAGTGTATGGGAGTTTCCTCCCTCCAAGGAAACATTCACCGAATGTGTCTCTCCTCAAATCATGCTCCCAAGAGAAGCTCTAGCAATATCAACCAAGGGAACCATAAGGAGAATCATGCTGGCTGCCATGTGAAGTAAGGGAGAAAGACAATGGTCCCTCAAATGTAGCTAGCGCAATTTGACTCTCAGCTGCCATGAAAAATAAAAGGATGGGTAGCCTCCCCACCATTTTCTTGTTACCCACATCTCCTCACAAGTTTGGAGAAAGTAAATGATAGAATGTGCAATGTGAGTATGTTCTCCATGAAAAATTTCCTCCCCAAATCCTCTTAGGGAGTGATCATCCATAATGGTCTTATGTAGACCATCAAATCTAGAAGGAAGAATAATCCTTCTTTGAGAAATTCCTTGCACATATATGGTTAAGAGATGCATATATATAGACAAATCATCATGCAAATCAACAATACTCCCACCATATGTTTTGCTCATATAAATGGAATGGCTCATATATGAGTCTCCTCTCATCCTCAAAGGGAAAAGAGTTGATTGTGCTAACTCCATTTCCTCATGATCCATGGAGTGCCTCCTCAAGTTCTTCAAGTGGTTCCTCCCACAAGAAGAAAATAAATATAATGTGGCCTTCATGGTTGGCCCATGGTTTCTCCTAAAATGTATAACATGTATAGTAGGGAGAATCATTCTCCCAATGGGCATCCTCAGTCTCAAGCCCACTCTCCCAATAAACCTTCCCATGAATATAAACATATCAGCAATACATAGAAGCATAGTACCATAAGAACAAGTTTTCACATGACAACTGGAATGTGGATCAAGGTCCCATACAAGGACCCAGCGTAGTGCATTCCTTGCTTGCATAAAATCAAACAAAAAAAAGTGTTCTTCCAGCCACTTTTTTGCTGCCACAATCATTTTACAAGATGGAAATATGAAAGTACAATTTGGTGCCGATGGTGCACACCAAGAATCATGTGGCTTTCCCCACAACCCACCAATGAGGTAACTAATCTCAATGCTACAAATGGCTTCAAGTACATCATTATACAATATGAAAGAAGGAATAATCCTCCTTGGTACAATATTCTACTCAAAAAAAGACAAGAAGTACAAAACATAAAGTGAAATTGTACATTCTCCATTATGTACTCGAAGACTTGAGCTGAAATGGCTCAACTGAAGAAGCTCCCTTACTCCAAATGAGTAGGAAGGTGTCTATGACATCCTCTCCATCATCATCCAGGCTCTACATCTCTCCATATGCTGATGTATGTCCTACTGGATGCCCTCCCAAATGAACTCCTCTGCCAAGACAAAATATGCATCACAATTCATGGAAAAGAAGTCCTCCTGTGTTGCATGCAATAGTTTCTCCTTGAGACTAGAATCTCTAGTCAAGAAGACTCTGCCATGGGAATAGATGATCATATCATCCACCATATACTCATCATCTCTATCTAGGTCATCTAGAATCATGCATGCATCAAGATCCTTGGAGTACTCTACTAAGATTTGAGACCTTCAGTAAGGATCAATCCTCCTAAGAGAAAATGTTGGTGATCTGGCATGTGAATCTCTCCTCCTGCTGCTATCTGCTACTTTGACATTCCTCATGCCAAAGTTCTCCTCCAAACTCTTCACCTCTCCAAAATCTAAGAGTGGTAAATCCAAAGACAAAATGTCTCTCATCAATGATAGATCTAGTGGCATCCCTGGTGGAATGCCTCTATACAGTGAGACATCAATGTCCAGAGTAAACTGTATATATGGTTGGGAAACCTTGCCCTTGCTCTCATAGCGCAACACAGTCTGCCTCCTATTTTCACTAGCTCTCTGAAATAGAGAAGGGTGTGTGCCTCTCATCACATGATGCTGCTCTTCCTCCCTTATCCTTCTAGCCGTAATGCTGCACAATCATGCTGCTCACTGATTGTGCTTGGACCTCCATGTATGACATCCTAGGGACTTCCTTGCAAAGTTGCAAGAATCCCTCTAGTTGGAGCAAGAGCTCCTCCTTCCTCTCCATGAGGTGCTAGATCAAATCTAGAAATGACAATGCTATTGCCCTTAGCCTCCTTAATATGAGTGGGCAACCCTCCAATGATTATATCCTCTTTTGAAAAAGGGATCTCTTTGCCTCCTTGTGCAAAAATACAAGATGAAGGTCTTGCCTCCAATAAAGCAGCATGCAAGATATTAGCCTCCTTCATGGTTCTATGAAGTGTTTTTGAGTTTATGGTTTCCTCCATCACATGCAAGGGTTTTGTTTGTTTGAACGTGTTTGTTTCCTCCACATGTATTTCAGAATTCCTCCTACCAAATCTCTTCATCAAAGTTCTAATGAAAATCGCATAGGAAGAGGTATTTTCATTTCTCAAAGTAAATGACTCAAATAACCACCATGCATAGACCTTACCTCCCAAGTGCAGCGCTGCTATTCTGATGGCCTTATCCTCGAGAATCTGATGCTGCTGCAAAAATGTGCCTAGCTCTTCAATCCAAGCCCTGGCTGAACAAGTAGGGGAACCATTAAAGATAGATAGAAGAAATATATCCTCATTATGTTGCTTGCTCCTCCTCACCATAATCTTACAAAACTCCAAGAAAGTAATATGATCTCTAAAATTCTGAGTTTGAGATTCATATTCATGCAAGAAACCTCTAAGAGTTCCTCTTTATGGCATTCCTTCTTCTTCTTCTTCTCTCATGGAAAAACTGGCCATGTGACTGCGTTGTATATCATAGGGTGTAGCTGCATGCTCACATCCCCTACAAGAAAATCTAGAGTTTGACTCAGTTTCAAGCCCTCTTGGAGATCCTGTACAAATATCCCTCATTACCTCCTCAAATTCTTTATGAATGCTCTATATAGATTTTGGAAGAATCTTTGTCAGCTTATCTTCCCTTTTCTCTCCATGAAATGGAGTTTTTATCTTCTCTCTCCTTGATAGCATGATGGCGGAGATCCACTGACTGAGCCAAAAATCATGCTCTGATACCACTCTAATTTTCCCAAGTCAGGAAAATGCTACAACAATGAGAATATCTCAAGATATTCTAGAGTTGGAGACTCAGCAATATGCAAACACAACAATGGAGCAGCAACAACACTCAACTCATATAAATGTGAGAGAAATCCATAGCCATCTCATTAAATAATAGCAGCAACAAATGAATACAAGATCTTGAGGGAAAAGGTCACTCAAGATAGGCAATGCTCAGCCTCAAGAAACAAGTACAAGAAATATGATAAACCACTACTACACATGTCTACTCAAGCTATGATGGCGCAATTTTATAGAGAAAATACATGCTACAAATTTCAAATACATGGATATATCAATATATGGCCCAATACAACATTAGGAGTGAAGATCTCAGCTCCCAAAGACTACCTCATGTCAATCCTGGAAGGATTGGCAATAAAATACAAAAATTGCAAAACGTCGGAGTTACTGGATAGCTGCAGCAACTCAAGAAATAAAACTGGATGGAGAGGCTGTAGATGATGCCCAAACTGAATATGCCTCCTCCAATGAATCTTTAGAGTGAAAGGTTGATTCCCTCACCAAAGGTCTTGCCCTCCAACAATCTACAAGAGCCCCACTGCAAATGCTCCTCTCAAAATAACGCAGTCACTGGATGGAACTGCGCTGTAGGGCTAGGGAATGAGTTGGCCTTGATGCCAAAGTCTACAATAAGCTCTGGAATGCCTCCAATCTGATATCTCAAAGGAAAGAGGGACTCCTCTGAAAATAGCTGATGAAGGTGGTGTAGTGATCCCTCACTGCAACACCCAGCAACACAACATTACTTTGCTGCAGAAATAATGCTGTCTTGATGGAGGATGCTTAGCCTCAAGCTTGGATGTAAGGAAAATCAGAGAAATCCCTTGAGAGGCCTCTCAAGAAGGAGAAGGAATTCTAAATAGGAATTCCTCCTCGCAATTGTTGCTAAACAACAAAGAATGCACAATTGTCTCAATAGACAATTGAGATGAATAATACAAGCATGAGAAACAATGGTTGCCTTGCCCTCCTTTTAAACAAGTGAAAGCTCTTTCTCCATGGGCCCCATCCATTAGGGTTTCCTCCACCAAATATCCCTTTCCTCATTCACACTATGTTGTCTCCCAAAGTAAGCCACTCCTCATATGGCAGCGTTGTTGACTTGGTCAAACCTGACCTTGTCCCCTTGCAAATAACCATGTTCACACATGAGGGTGTGCAAACCAGCTCCAAAGATGATCCCCTTTCTACTACGAGGGATTTTATTGAGAATTTCATTATGCATGGGTCCCCTTACCCATTTATTCTCCTCCTAGGTGAAATTAGCAAAAATTAATGTTCCAAATTATTGTCAGAAAATTTGGTAACATTACACCCTCCACATATATCTATTCATTCCCCCTTAATGAATTCCCCTTATATCTCTTATTCTTCCGACACCTTCTCTCCCCTTTGAATTTTCCTCTTGTATGTTTCCATCCATGTTTATGACACCCACATCTCTATGAGAAGTAAGATTTCATGCTTGTACTTTGGTTAGGTAGCCCATTCTCTAAATTCAATGTTGCCCCAACACTGCCATAAAACCCTTAGGGGGATATGTGCAGAAACAAATACAGTGGCTTGGGTTTACCAAAAACTTCTGATCCTCAGTCATTTGAATCCGTGTCCACTTCCCTCAACTAGTAAATGTGTTACATTTATACATTATTTACATGAATTACAATTCATAGAAATATTTACAAAAGGGATTGGAAAAAATGGTTGTCATAAACCCCAATCCCTAAGAGGAAAATTGTCATCGATGTTTTATACCATAACACATATTGCAAGAGCTTTATATACCCAACAATTTTACATTTACATTTACTGTTTCTTACTCAACAACTAAAAATAGGTATGATACTCCCATTAAGTGTCTTCTTCTAGCTATTCTCGAAAAGTGTTTTCCCTTGCCAGGTAATTTTTTTCTATTTAAAAAAACCTCAAAGCATTATCACAATTTTAAATTTCTCTTTAGTCAAACTATGACTTAGTGTTTGAATTGTAATGCCATGGAACACCATGGGGATTTTACGACGAATGTTATGACCTAGCTTAAATATTTATTTATGGCCATTTACACTTCATGCCATGAATACATTTTCATGTATAGAGCTCATTCATTATTCAAGGTTTTGTCCCTTCTAGAATTTATTAGTTCAATAACCGTTTTGGGAATTTCTAACAAAATATATATATGTTGTAGGTAACTTGTATGGGGTATTGAGTTGGATTCATTCTTAGTTATAATTGTTCCCCCCTTATTATTTTGTTTCCTCTTTGCAATGTAATAATTTCTAATGAAAAATCCATGATCCCCACTTCTTACTAACAGGGTTTGGTGACCCTATCGCAATTATACCAAATCCTTGGAGTAGCATATGAATTTTTTTGTTCAATTCGGGTTTCTTCAAGTCCCTTAATATGATTAAACTTACTTGTTTATAGGTTAGTCACACTTGTGCTTTATGGACTATTTGTAAATAAATACCATTGAAACTTTTATTTTCTTAGTAGAGAACACAACACTCATAATTAGTTCTCTATATTATGCATTCTTAGAAATTCTATAGCTCTTACCGTATGAGGGAGTTTTAATTTGAAAACAAAACATGCATCTTATGTGTTTACTTATAGTGGAAAAGGCTAAAAGCCTTTACTCATTTGCACATTTCTAATTTATTTAAGAAAATAGGTCCATCTTCACCTCTAATAACACTTTGGACTTTGTAATGGATATTATATACTTAGTTGAGTTTTATATCATGAAGGGATCATTTTCTAACATATATGAACTATATATTATTTTTCTCTTATTTCTTAGAGTAAACTAATGTATTCCTCTTGTTAATTTAAGATATCCACATGCATTATTGTACTCTGGTATAATTTTTATTTTTTAGTATTTATTCTTCAATGTTTAACCTTTACTATTACCCACTATTGGGTCTTTTTCAATTATCTAGAATAGTAGAGGTTGTATATCACCCCTCCATACTTGTTAAAATACCAAACTTATTATTTTTGTTAGATTCATGTGTAATATATTAATTCCTTGCTACTTCGAATTATTGCATGCTAGTTCTTTTCGCATTTTAATATAGGCTTCACTTACAAGTTTTTTCCCTTAAAATAAATACTTCATCCAAGAGTTAAAATAACTTGATTTTGGAAGAATTAAGTAAGTTATACTATCTTTTATCACCCAAAAATTTTCAAAACATCATTTTGTCAAGTTTGTTTTTGATCATGGGTCAAAATAGGGTCTGAAAGTCATTTTTAATTTGGTTAAGGGTAGGTCATAGTTTTTATAAGTTTAAAGGTCATCATTTAAGTTCAAATAAAGTCCTTCTAGGTCCATTCCATAATCAAAGATTCATATTTTTCATTTAGGGCTCATTCAATTAAGTTTCAGGCTAAATTTCTGCAATTAGACATGAATCCACCATTTCTTAGCACCTCTAGTTCAGAAAAGAGGAAATGTGCTACGAAACCGTTGTCTTTTCATAGCGCAATATGAAGCAAAAAAATCTGTTTTCGGGTTTTGAGTGGTCAACTTCCAAGGAGGTTTCTGAGAAACTTAGAATGAATTTAGGAAAACTGAAAGATGTTTTTCTTCCTAAAAGTCCTGAATACAACAACCTCTCTCAATTTCCTCAAATTCATTAGGAGGTGGGAGAAACTAATAAATTAAAATGTGGTACGAAACTGTTGTTACAAAATTTCTTGTACATGACTGTTTAACAGTAAACTTCAAGTTCAGTTTGTGGCCAAATGCCAAAGTATTTTGCAATTCTGAAAGATTTTTCTCTTCATCATAGCCCCAAATACAATAACCTCTCTCACGTTTCTCATATGTGTTATTAGTTGGGAGATACAAGGATTTCGTTGAAGCCCTATTTTCAGAAACAAATTTTTCCTGTTTTACGCATGTTTTTCAAAGGAAGGTTTTGGACATCAGGTGATGTGTTTCAAAAAAAAAAGAGATTTTTTTATTCAGGACATCATGACCTACAAAAACCTCCTTTATCTTCTCAAAATACATCATGGAGTAGGAGATATAGGCTCTTTCCCAAGACTTATTTTTCAGGGAAAAACAGGAAAAACCAATAGGCCAACCTATTGCAAATGAAGAAGGGACCTCAAGAAGGCTGGCATAACTCTGTTTTTCAAGTGATATGATGAAATAAGGTTTATTTTTAGTTTTTTTCATATTCACACTTTACATTTTGGAAAAAATTGGACAAAACTGCTCACTCAGAAGTTTCGTAGCGCACACAGTGCAAAATCAGTGAAAAGCGCTACGAAACTACTGTAGCAACTTTTTCATTATTTTCTTATCAAATTCTAGAGGGAAGACCAATGTATTTTGATTTGAAATTTATAAGGAATCTATGTCAATTGAATATTAAAGTAACCCTGAAGGAAAGGAGGCTAAATTTTGAAAGAAAATGGGTAAAAAGATTGCGCTACGAAAAGCGCTACGAAATTGTGCTGCTTTCGTAGCACAGGTCTGTTTTCATTATTTTGATAAGTTCAAAGTGGTTTTGCACAAATAGCATGAAGGGATGAATTGGGACATATGCAATTCATGTTCCTAACATCAATTAGCCTCGAATTTATTAGTTATAAGTGGTTAGAATATCTTAAGAAACTAAAAGGATCCTAAGCCTAAAAACAAGGGAGTAGTTTCCTAGATTGCAAGAGATCAACATCATCAACATTATGGTTATAACAAGTTGGAGCTCATCATCAGGATTTTATTTAATGGAGAGATAGGTGGAAAATGATGTGATTAAGTTTAGATAAAGTTGTTTTGAGTAGAATCAAAAGAGTTCTAATTCTATTTGTAATAGGACTCTATGTTAGTTTTATAGCTGTGTTTGTAATAAATACCATGTTTTATGGTTAGAATACATGTCAAGCATGGGAATTAAATGTATCTAGTTGTTGAGAAGCTTATCTCACGATGTAAATGATTTATAAAAGATCAAGAAGTCAAAATAGAAAGGGTTTGACATTTTTTAGCAAAAATATTGTGTTTTATTGTAAGTAAATGTGTTCAACTTAATATAGAATTTCTAGTTAGACAACTCAAGATTCATGAGGAGTTCTTGTATGTTATTTTTCTGATGGTATATTTTCAATATTTTATTGCAGTGGTGTTTGCTTATGATACTCAGAATTCATCAATGATTCTCTGACTTCCTTCATAGACAAACTGACGATGTGTTTCACTGTGCTACATGTGTATTCCTTGACTTGAACTCTGATATATCTTGACTTCCATGCTAGGTAGATTGTTTTGGTTATGCTGAAGCTATTATGACTCCATAAGCCCAATGTACACTTGATAATGTGATTTACAACTAGTTTATATCATTTATCTGTTTTTATCCCATATAGAATTAGCCATCTACATATTTATCAAAAATCATAAACGCTTGAGAGAGCCCTCTTAGGTTGAGGAGGCTAAGCCTCAGCCAAAAGATTGTTCTAAAATAGTTACATGAGATTAACTTGATTGGCAACCTATCAGGTCTGATTTTGTGATAAAATTTTCATGCGTCTACTGGGAGTCTGAAGATTATACTTTCCCGAGATTTTGAAGCTGAACTTCTAAAGGTAGTGTTTAGTCAATTTAGTGTCCTAAATTGTTAACATAAATTATCGACCAGGGCTAGTAAACTGATGAAGTGTAATGCACTATATGTGCCTAAGTATTCATTTTTCCTACTTCGTTGTTTTAAGGTGATGTTTTTGGGAGTTTTTATATTTTGATTCTTAGCATTCTATGAAAAAGATGAAATTAATCTATTTAAAAAGGAAGGAAAGAATTTTTTTATTAAAGCAGAGTTTTATTCACAAGTTTGATTAAGAAATGGTGAAAACTAGAAATCCTAATCCATGGATATTGCAACTCAATTGAGAATTCAAGAAATGAAAGCAACTAATAACTCAAACATTACAACTGAATCCAATTCATTTAATTGAGATTTATTGGAAGAGCTTGTGAAAAAGATTAAGCGTAGTTTAATGAGGATCTCCTATACCATGAAATGAAATACTGAAACAATTAATAACTCAAGCCTTACAACTGAATCCAATTCATATAATTGAGATTTATTGGAAGAGCTTCTGAAAAAGATTAAGTGTAGTGTAATGAGGATCTCCTATAACATGAAATGAAATACTAAAACAATTAATAACTCAAACCTTACAACTGAATCCAATTCATATAATTGAGATTTATTGGAAGAGATTTTGAAAAATATTAAGTGTAGTGTAATGAGGATTTCCTATAACATGAAATGAAATACTAAAACAATTAATAACTCAAAGCTTACAAATGAATCCAATTCATATAATTGAGATTTATTGGAAGAGATTTTGAAAAATATTAAGTGTAGTGTATGAGGATCTCCTAGACAATTACTGTATCTATAAGTCACTAACCATTTCAATTTAAGATTCAAATGGTCTTTACTTGGTTGAGCACAATAACTGTTAACTATGAAAGACAAGAAATGAAACCTAGGCAATCACTGTTCCTATGAGTCACTATCCATTCATCAACAGACTTTACTCAGTTGGATACAATAATTGCAAATTATGAAAGCAGTAATTTGAGCAAAAATTACAGAGAAATGATAAACAGAAACTAGAATAAACTTAGCTAGAAAATGCATGAAACCTTCTTAGCAGTAGGGGCCCTTTTCTACCAATTCAGTGAATTCCTTAGCTCCTTGAAGATGTGATCAAAACAACATAAAAGAACTTCTTTATTGATAAACTCACAAATCTACATCCCATTCCATCTCAAGATTTGTTACAAAACACTCTATAATCCTTTCTCTTCTTCTCCTATTTTCACATTTCTTTGATAGGAGAAAGCTTCTCCTATTTATACAAAAATATGAGAAGTTATCTCATTAATGAGAGTCTATGAATCTCTCCCTCTATCTCTAGAGTTACAATCAAAATAGGCAATGATAAGACACATGTCTTTTTAGAGTTTTAATGCAAAATAGGAAATGAGACACATATCTTCTTAGAGTTTTAATGCAAAAAGGAAATGAAACACATATCCTCATTATCCCATGATCTTCTCTACTCAAATTAGAATTTAGTTTTGGTAGGCCACATAAAGGTTTTTTAGAAGCTTCCTTTTGACCTACACATGGCAACAATCTCATCCCACTTGTTAGGTATAAGCATATGCACATTATTTTCTAATTTTTAACCACAAATTCACTTTAAAAATGATAAGAATTAATAAAGTTTGGAAAAACATAAATGTAACCCAATAGTGGTAGTGGTAAGTTAAATGTATTGAAATGGAGGTAGAGTGAAGGTGGTAATATGGAAATATAAGTGAAAATGTAATGGAAGTGAATGACAATTTCAAGGCCCAACATACCCCCCAACTGAAGCTATTGCATGTCCTCATGCAATCTATTATATAAATTATTTTTTATCCTTGAGCTTCAACTTAACTTTGTGTGATATCATTTGATAACTTCATACTTCTGCGAAGTGTTTTACTTGAATTGCAACATGGTTGGTTCTTGTGTTACAACCATATTTTGTTGTTGCATTCAATTTTGACCTTTGATCTTTGCATAATGATAATTTGATTTTTATTGCAAAGTATATCTTTATTGGATTGTATCATGGTTGGTTCATATGTGACAACCATGATTGTGTTTGTATCCAACCATCTTTTGAGTACTTTTGAAAAGCCATTGTATGCTCATAATAATAATGTAATAGTTAATATCTTTTGGAAGTATGTGGGTTTCTGAATGCGATATGAACGTGGCAAAGTATGAATATGAATGTAACTCCCCCCCCCCCCCAACTGATGGTATTGGTAATTTTATGAAATGAGGAAGAAATGTTTTTTTTCCAAAAATTGTCATTCTAGCTTTTCAAGGAATTTTATGGTAAAAAGTTAGAAAATGGCGTACCTTAACTTACCCTTTGGAAATGGATGAGTTACATGTGTGTACTGAAGAGTGTGGCTGTTGATGTTGTTGGATCATAAATTATGTAAACAAATGAATTTGATCTACTTCTTTGTTCTCTTTGTGCCGATGACAAGATTGGGATCTTTATTGATGCTGATATAAATTGATTCCTGCTGCAAAATGCTGAAATGATGTAGTCTTCAATCAATGGTACAATTCTAGTCATGCGAAAAAATGTGTTGATGTCGAGCATGAAGAGAATTCATTGGATTACCGACCATTGATGAATGTCATTAACCAATGCGAGGCAAATACACCATTAATGTCAATGAGTGCCAAGGTACCTAAGTACATCTTGCAAAGTGCGAATAGATGGGTTGATGTCGAGCTACTTGAAATATCTGACAATCAAGGGACATTGATGTATTCCCATGATTTTCAGCGAGAGAACTTGTCATTAATGCATACAAGCCTCAAGGTACTATTAAGGACTCTATTCTTGGACCTAGATAATGTGCTGATGTCGATAGGCCAAGACTTGTTAGAATGAAGGCCTTAAGGAATCCTCCATCATCTAACGTGAGCATGAAAGAATAATTTTTGAAGGACTATGGATTCAATAATTTGCATTGAAGCAAGGTTTATTTGCAAAATGAAAAGGATAGGAAAAGAAAAATGGAAATGGACGATAAAAAATGGAAAATGACAATGGGAGATAAGCATGTAGGTGAGCTTCTTGCTTTTATTTGTGGAGTAGCCAAAAAATAATGTAAAGTGTATGTGAATGAAGGAAAATAAACAACTAACTCTTGCTGGGAACATAATGGTTGTTTGCTTTGAATTTCTTGGTTGGATTTACAATTCAAAAAGGGATGAAAAGTAATGGTCTTGATGGATATGAACATGGACTTGTTCTTATGTTTCTCATGAAATTGGTCCTTTGAAAACCAGTCATGCAAAATTAATTTCCTTCAATGATCATTCGATCATCCCAAATCTGCAAAAAAAAACTTGACATAAAGAACATAAGTGTGTTAAAAAAGAAATGGCCAATTCCTTTATGATTCTTACGCAAAAATTTGAATGTCAAATGAAACAGATTAAGGAAAATCAAAAGTGTTATATATATTCCAATTCATGATATCTATAACAATCCATTTTTAAAGAATAACCATGAAAAATAAATCAACTCTCTATTGTCAGATGACTTCATGCACTATGCTCAGTAAAACAATTGACATCACAAAGATTTGATGTGTCCTGCAAGTTAAAACTTCATAGAAAAATACACATCAACAATATTAATGCCAATTGTTCAGAAATCATCTAAATAATCTTCCAATTGTCTTGCAAACCATTATTAAGAAGAAATTATAATTTTTTATATTATATATATTTTTTTAATTTATTAAAAAGAAATTATTAATAAAGATTTTATTTTATTTTTTATTTTTTATTCTTTTTTTTAAATAAATTTTTTTTTTAATGAAATATAGCATGGATGAAATAATCGTCTTTATGAATATTTTTGAAACAAAGTCATGTCAATGCCTCTTTCATGCAAGATAAAAATAAAAAGCTTGAAATTTCTAAAGTCAAGTTCCTAGCTATGAAAGAGATGGAGGCATAATCCTTCTCAATTTATACAACTTGCATTTGATGCACATGTGATAATGCCTTTGCCTCAAATAATCCATTTTTCACTCATCATGTGCCACCAAAGATGAATTTTTCCACATTTTCCTTCAAATAAGGAAATCAGATCCTTGATTATTTCTCAAAATTGAATTTTATAAAACTGTGACTGTTTACATAAACAAAAAAAACATTTTTCTCTCACACACACTACAAATTAGTGCTCCAAAGAACCCTGAATTTCTCCCAAATGGCTATGAATTTCAGAAATTTCATATAAAACTACCTAATTCACCTCATTCTCGAAAACACCCATGTTTTATTTTTTTCTAATTCGCCTCGGTTTGCTCAGAAAATGCATTTTAAAATCGAGTCTTTTTAACAATTATGCATTTCATTTTCAGGCAATTATTTTTGCAAGAAAATTGTTGTGGTTTGATTTGTTTTTATTTGTAGGTTTTGAAGTGTAATGGCTTGTCTCTCACAGAGAAGTTCAGATCGATCTCCCTAATTTCAATTACCTGCAATGGAATCTGCAATCTTCTATTCATCAATAGTCTGAAATTTTCTCTTCATCGGCAATTTCTTCATGTGATACACTTTCATTGTCTATCCCTGCAATTGAATTTCTAATCTTCTCTTCATCATCAATTTGCAATCTTCTCCTCATCAACAGTTTTTTCATGTGATATACCTTCATTGTCTGCAAATTTTAAAAATGATTTCTAATAACTGTTGTTTGAGAAAAAATGAATATGAAAAAGAGAAGGTTCCATTCTTTTTTATCACAGTGCATGAGTCTTTGTGTGGATTGAAGACCTGCATATATAAGTAAAGCCAAGCCAAAGGCTGGCCTCACGCATATGCATGGGTATTATTTCCATGAACCAATTTATTTTTTATTTTTATTTTATTTTTTATTTTTATTTTTTTATTTGTTAATAAAATTATATATATTTTATTTTCAAAGATATACATATATATTTTATTGAACAAAACAATTTATAGAATTTTTTTTTTTTTTTTTTAAATTTTATTAAATCAATTGAAATGATGAAAACAAATTTTTTTTTTTATTAACATAAAATTATTTTTCTGATCCTCCAGATCACACAAAGTGCAGGAGGAGGGCATACTCGAGAAATTATTAATTTTTTTAGATGTAAGAAATAAGGCTACCTAGTTACAGTTCTTCGGAAACAACGCCAAAATGTTTAGTCAATTTAGTGTCCTAAATTGTTAACATAAATTATCGACCAGGGCTAGTAAATTGATGAAGTGTAATGCACTATATGTGCCTAAGTATCCATTTTTCCTACTTCGTTGTTTTAAGGTTTTGTTGATGTTTTTGGGAGTTTTTATATTTTGATTCTTCGCATTCTATGAAAAAGATGAAATTAATCTATTTAAAAAGAAAGAAAAGAAAATGTTTTTTAAAGTAGAGTTTTATTCACAAGTTTTATTAAGAAATGGTGAAAACTAGAAATCCTAATCCATGGATATTGAAACTCAATTGAGAATTCAAGAAATGAAAGCAACTAATAACTCAAACATTACAACTGAATCCAATTCATTTAATTGAGATTTATTGGAAAAGCTTTTGAAAAATATGAAGTGTAGTGTGATGAGGATCTCCTATAACATGAAATGAAATACTGAAACAATTAATAACTCAAATCTTACAACTGAATCGAATTCATATAATTGAGATTTATTGGAAGAGATTTTGAAAAAGATTAAGTGTAGTGTAATAAGGATCTCCTATAACATGAAATGAAATACTAAAACAATTAATAACTCAAACCTTAAAACTAAATCCAATTCATATAATTGAGATTTATTGGAAGAGCTTTTGAAAAATATTAAGTGTACTGTAATGAGGATCTCCTATAACATGAAATGAAATACTAAAACAATTAATAACTCAAACATTACAACTAAATCCAATTCATATAATTGAGATTTATTGAAAGAGATTTTCTCCTAGACAATTACTGTATCTATAAGTCACTAACCATTTCAATTTAAGATTCAAATAGTCTTTACTTGGTTGAGCACAGTAACTGTTAAATATGAAAGACAAAAGATGAAACCTAGGCAATCACTGTTCCTATGAGTCACTATCCATTCATCAACAGACTTTACTCAGTTGGATACAATAATTGCAAATTATGAAAGCAGTAATTTGAGAAAAAATTACAGAGAAATGCTAAATAGAAAGTAGAATAAACTTAGCTAGAAAACGCATGAAACCTCCTTAGCAGCAGGGACCCTCGGCTACCAATTAAGTGAATTCCTTAGCTTCTTGAAGATGTGATCAAAACAGCATCGAAGAACTTCTTTATTGATAAACTCACAAATCTACATCGCATTCCATCTCAAGCTTTGTTACAAAACACTCTACAATCCTTTTTCTTCTTCTCCTATTTTTCACATTTCTTTGATAAGAAAAAGCTTCTCCTATTTATACAAAAATATGGGAAGTTATCTCATTAATGAGAGTCCATGAATCTCTCCCTCTATCTCTAGAGTTACAATCAAAATAGGCAATGATAAGACACATGTGTTTTTAGAGTTTTAATACAAAATAGGAAATGAGACACATATCTTCTTAGAGTTTTAATACAAAAAGGAAATGAAACACATATCCTCATGATACCATGATCTTCTCTACTCAAATTCAAATTTAGTTTTGGTAGGCCACATAAAGGTCTTTTAGAAGCTTCCTTTTGACATACACATGGAAACAATCTCATCCCACTTGTTAGGTATAAGAATATGCACATTATTTTCTATTTTTTAACCACAAATTCACTTTAAAAATGCTAAGAATTAATAAAGTTTGGAAAAACATAAATGTAACCCAATAGTGGTAACGGTAAGGTAAATGTAATGAAATGGAGGTGGAGTGAAGGTGGTGATATGGAAATATAAGTGAAAATGTAATGGAAGTGAATGACAATTTCAAGGCCCAACAGGAAGCTTTTCGAGGCTGCATCTACCTTGGCGACTCCACACATCAAATAATCAATTGGAATGTGACTCCACTGCTTGAATATTAGCAGCTTGATGAAGTTTCAAAATGAGTTCCATTGCAAGAATAAATTCCAGGTATGGCCCTATGAATCGGTCTCATATCCCTGGTTTTCCAAATCCTATGCCAAAGTTTGAATGGTTAAATGATCTTTCTATATTCAAAGATGAAAATAAAGACAATGTTTCTCTTCATTTGGTTAGATTCCATATGCATGTACAAAGTATTAAGGTTTAGTTCCCTGAGGATTGTTTCATGAAGATGTTTATGGCCACTTGGGAGGGAAAAGCACGGTCTTGGTATGAAAGCTTGCCAAATGGTTCATTATATTCTCTTACTGATTTCCATGTTTCATTTTATGAGATGTATGAAGAGTGTCATTGCTCCTTATTGCTGGTCAAAGACTGATGTAAATGCTATGTGAGCTTTATTGAATATTTTGAGAATTGTTATGAAGATGATGAGCTCATGGATGAGGAAATTTTAGAAGCCCTTCATGACAATCCCTTTCATCACCAAGAAGAAAGGATAGCCTCTTTTGTAGATGAAAAAGAAACCCAGCAGGAGTTTATTTATGAAAATTATGATACATCCTCTGAGTTTGATGAAAGGTTGCAGCAAACTTGTTAGTCTTTTGATCATCAGGAGTGTGAGAATCACTGCAAACAAAAAGAGGAAATACTAGAAGATAGTTTCTATAACACTCAAGTTAAGGAAAGTGTTGATTTTTCATGTCTTTCATTATATCAGCCTACATCAAATCATGATCACAGTAAGGAAAAAGTGGGTGAAATTTTTTCTTTATCCTTGTCTTCTAATTTGAAATCATTCGAGTGCAAGTCAGAAGATAAGATTCAGTTTGTGGATGAAGTTGCAGAGAACATTGAAAGGGACATTCAAGTTTCAAAAGATAAAATTCAACCTCATAATATTCATGATCAAGATCAGTCTTTCAAATGATTTTTATGCCAGAAAACAAAGAGAGGGTGTTGCCACCTTTCTCCTTTGAGTTTGAGGAAGAATACAGTGTTTTTGAAAATCAGTTTGAAAAGCAGTTTGAGGGCACACAACTGAGGTCTTATATGGTTGATCAAAGCATGTATGAGTGGTCCAAAGTTGTAGAATGTCATGAGAAGCTTCAAGCAGATTATGTCTTCTATGATTCTATAGTTGACTACATGAAAGAGTTCTACAGTCCAGATTTCCAGTTATGTTTTCATTATGAAGATCAATTACATCTCATGTTGTCTTGGTCATTTCAATATCATGTTTATCTTTGGTTCAAGTGCAGTCAAGAAGTCTAAATGTCAGATAAGATAAATAATTGGCTTCATTGGAAGTTTCATGTTGCTTGAGTTTCATGTTGCTTGAGTTAAAGTGGAGAATTGCAGCTGATAGGGTAGGTAGGAGTGTGTGAATAAGCTCAAAGGTGAATGAGCATCTTTTCAATAGGTAAAAATTTGGTTCTTCTGCAGTGATCATCAAGCTTGAGCCCGAGGTGAAGGCTATTAGAGCTTGAGGATAAAGCTTGGCAATTTCAAAGTTATTTCTGATAATTGGTTAAGAAAATGGATAGTAGCACTAGAACTACTGGTTCTTAGTGTACCACAGGGGCACACTATCCCAAGTGGAGCCACTATTATCACCCAAAAATTTTCAAAACATCATTGTGTCAATTTTTTTTATTATCATGGGTCAAAATAGGGTCTGAAAGTCATTTTTAGTTTGGTTAAGGGTAGGTCGTAGTTTTTATAAGTTTAAAGATTATCATTTAAGTTCAAATAAAGTCCTTCTAGGTCCATTCCATGATCAAAGTTTAATATTTTTCATTTAGGGGTCATTAAATTAAGTTTCGGGCTAGATTTCTGCAATTAGATAGGAATCCACCATTTTGTAGCACCGCTAGTTTAAAAAAGAGGAAATGCACTACGAAAGCGTTGTCTTTTCGTAGCGCAATATGAAGCAAAAACTCTGTTTTCTGGTTTTGCGTAGTCAAATTCCAAGGAGGTTTCTGAGCAACTAAAAATGAATTTAGGAAAAATGAAAGAGGTTTTTCTTCCTAACTAACCTAACTACAAAATTGTCTCTCAGTTTCCTCCAATGCTTTAGGAGGTGGGAGAAATTGATAAATTAAAATGCGCTACGAAACTGTTGTTACAAAATGTCCTATACATGACTGTTTAGTAGTCAACTTCAAGTTCAGTTTCTGGAAAAATTTAAAAGTATTTTGGAATTATGAAAGAGGTTTGTCTTCACCATAGCCCCAGATACAATAACCTCTCTCACTTTTCTCATATGTGTTATCAGGTGGGCGATACAAGGCTTTTGTTGAAGCCCTATTTTCAAAAACAAAGTTTTCCTGTTTTACACATGTTTTTCAAAGGTAGGTTCTGGACAACAGGAGATGTCTTTCAAAAAAACAAGAGAGGTTTTTATTAAAGACATCATGACCTAAAAACACCTCCTTAAATTTCTCAAAATACATCATGGAATAGGAGATATAGGCTCTGTCCCAAGACTTATTTTTTAGGAAACAAACAGGAAAAACCAATAGGTCAACCTATTGCAAATGAACAAGGGACCTCAAGAAGGCTGGAATAACTATGTTTTTCAAGTGATATGATTAAATAAGGTTTATTTTCAGTTTTTTGCACATTCACACTTTAAATTTTGGAAAAAAATGGACAAAATTTCTCACTTAGCAGTTTCGTAGTGCACACAATGCAAAATCAGTGAAAAGCGCTATGAAACTACTGTAGTAGTTTTTTCACTCTTTTCTTATCAAATTCTGAAGGGAAGACCATTGTATTTTGATTTGAAATTTCTAAGGAAGCTATGTCAATTGAATATCAAAGTAACCCTGAAGGAAAGGAGGCTAAATTTTGAAATAAAATGGGTAAAAAGACTGCGTTACGAGCATAGTTTCGTAACGCAGGTCTGTTTTCATTGTTTTGAGAAGTTAAAAGTGGTTTTGCACAAATTTCATGGAGGGATGACTTGGGACATATTCCAATCATGTTCCTAACATAAATTAGCCTTGAAGTTATCAGTTAGAAGTGGTCAAAATATCTTAAGAAACTAAAAGGATCCTAAGCCTAAAAACATGGGAGTAGTTTCCTAGATTGCAGGAGATCAACATCATCAACATTATGGTTATAAAAAGTTGGAACTCATCATTAGGATTTGAATTAATGGAGATATAGGTGGAAAATGATGTGATTAAGTTTAGATAAAGTTGTTTTGAGTAGAATCAAAAGAGTTCTAATTCTATTTGTAATAGGACTCTATTTTAGTTTTACACCTGTGTTTGTAATAAATACCATGTTTTATGGTTAGAATAGGTGTCAAAGCATGGGAATTCGATGTATCTAGTTGTGGAGAAGCCTATCTCATGATGTAAATGATCTATAAAATATCAAGAAGTCGAAATAGAAAGGGTTGGACATTTGTTAGTAAAAATACTGTGTTTTATTGTAAGTGACTGTGTTTAGCTTAATACATAATTTCTACTTAGACAACTCAAGATTCATGAGGAGTTCTTGTATGTTCTTGTTCTGATGGCATATTTTCAATATTCTATTGCAATGGTGTTTTCTTATGATACTCAAAATTCATCAATGATGCTCTGACTTCCTTCATAGACAAACTGACTGTGTGTTTTACTGTTCTACATGTGTATTCCTTGACTTGACCTCTGATATGCCTTAACTTCCATGCTAGGTAGATTGTTTTGGTTATGTTGAAGCTATTCTGACTCCATAAGCCCAATGTACACGCGCTAATGTGATTTACAACCATTTTATATCATTTATCTATTTGTATCCCATATAGATTTAGACATCTACATATTTATCAAAAATCTTAAACCCTTGAAAGAGCCCTCTCAGGTTGAGGAGGCTAAGCCTCAGCCATAAGATTGGTTTGAAACAGTTACATGAGATTAACTTGATTGGCAGCCTATTAGGTCTGATTTTGTGATAGCACTATCCCATAACATGAATGTATTAAATATTATATATTTTTCTTCAGAAGAAATGTGATTTATAGTGGTTACATCATAATCCTTTATCTTATACAATTCTTAATCATAGTATACACATAAAGAAACATTAAATGCTAAAACATGTGCCCCTTTGTAATATCCAAAAATTGGGATTGCATAGCAAGCCTGCTGAAATAACGCACTTCTGGGAGATCTATGCACAAAAATGAGTTTGCAGCCCTAGGATCCCTTAGATCAGCAGATCTGGAGTCTAGATCCAAAAGGGGAGAAAAAACAGATCTCTCACCACCTAGTCTAGCTGAAAAACACTCTACAAGAGGGGCTGCAGATGCATAACAAACTGCTTCAGAACTAACACAGTCCTGGAGAGCATGAGCAGGAGGCCATCAAATGACATCAACTTGTGAATATACAACAACAAATCATAATTACAATGATGCTCTTACATTATACAATAGAATACAGAGGACAAGAGGGAAATAAATCTTCAGAAAAGAAGGCTGCAACACATATATAAACTGCAAAATGGATTTACAACATTATTTTAAGGAGCTATAGTAGTTGAATATTACATCTCAGATCTAGAGCAGATTTGTTTACAAAAGATCAGATCCATTTCATATCTGTACACTAGAAAGGCTCTATTACAAGATCCCCTTGGGGTTTTGATCAAATCATGTAATACAAAGAGTAGATCTGAGTTTTAAGGAGCAGATCTATAATATTATTCAGAAAATTTTGAATATGAATTTACATTAAAACAGATCAGATCTATATAGAACATGGATCAACAAGCTAATCCATGGATCACCAAAATGAAAGGCAAAGCCTAACACCAGAGATCTCTCATCAAAATTGGGATCAAAACACACTAAAAAATCTCCACTGAAAATAACGTAGTCCCTCAAGGGAAACTGCGTTGTAGCTTGAATAACTAGGTTGGCCTGGCCTGGTGCCAAGATACAAATCTGAAGCTCAAACAACTGATGCACTCTTCCAGGAGGTTAAAATACACACTCACTAAGAAGAGGCACCAATACAAGTTAGATCTGAACAGATCTAGTGTTCCACTTTCTCCAGCCTACAAAAGCAAACAAACCCTCATTGGATCTGCATTGCACTTGGAAGTAGAGCTTGGACAAATGCTTGATAGTGGATGAAATCAGCAAGACTCCTCCAAGAATCCTCAATGGAAGAGTTGAAATCCCTACATAGGAACTCCAAGTGCTAAGTAGCACAATTCTCCACTGAACAACAGAGAATGGTATTTTTCTAAATAGACAATATACTCAGAAATATAGAGAATCAACAACCTCCTCTTGCTACCTTCCCCTTCCTTTTATAATATGAAAGCCTTTGCAAACCCTAAACCACCTTGAAGAGTTAGCTCCTTTCACATGAGTGGCCTCCTTCTAGAACTATGCTATCCCGTCATGAGGTACATTGGATCTAGACAACGCTGTAGATTTGGTCAAGGTTGACCCAGTCTCATAGCTCAAACCCCTTTCACAGCTGCAAGTGATTTGTTTACATGGCCTAGATTTATCCATGTTCATATGGGCATTGATTTATTCATTATTTTAGGAGTTTTATATGTCCTCCTTTATTCATTTATTCATGCAACAGAAAATGAGACAAAATTGCATATTCCTATTAGCTTAGGCTAAGTAGGAATATTACAGTCCTCCCCTCCAAAATGCTGCTTGTCCTCAAGCAACTGATAGGGTGAGAGCTATAGTACTTTTCCTCCTCCATTGATGTTACCATCAATGATCAAGTTCTCATCATAAGCCAAGTGTTCATCAAGCCAATACATCATGAATTGTTCCTCCAGGGTCAACATAAGATGTGCATATTTCGTCCCACCAGGAGTAACGAATTACATAGAAATAAGCATGGCTGGAGCAATGCTCCATCTAAAACATGTATCATGAGGTACAGGGAGAAGTTCCATTCCATGTGGTACATACAAACTGCCCATCCCCCCTCCATACAATCCCATAAACAGTACAACTATATCATCCAAGTATGGAATGAAGACTACATATATGCAAACAGAAATCTGAGCTTGGGGAGGTGGGTCAAAATCCCACATGTGATGCCAACACAGTGCATCTCCTTCCTGCATTACATCAAGGTGTGGCAATTGGCATTCCCACCACATATTTTCTGCATGAGTTACCTTAACATGGCTGAAGATGTCAAATATGTTTGGTGCCTTTGGAAAGCACCCATCATGAAAATGAATCTCCCTTTGCACAACAAGGGAGTGGCCAAGTTCAAAATTTCTATTGGCCCACCACAAGCCATGAGATCCACATGATCTCTCACTCCCTTTAGGAGTCATATCCTGCAAAAACATGGTAAAATAATGTGACAAATCATAAAATAAAGTTTTCTCTACATGATCAGATCTTTTACCATCTAAGTTCCTCATACAAATGGATTTGTGCATGGACATTCCCCCTCTCTCAAAAGAAGGAAGAGATGGCTGAAATGACTCTTGCATAGATTCCATTAGCTATCCCAACTCCACATAGCTCATGCACTCTTGAAAGTGCTGATGTAGTTCCTCTCTCAAGCCTTCCCAATCAAAGCTCCTCATGATCAGGGTATAGATCTTCGTTGAATGCATATGGCTGAGAAGGAATTCTTTGTGTGCCCCTTGTAGTATCTTCTTCTTGAGCTTGGAAGCTCTAGCCAAGAAGACCCTACCATTATGATAAATGACTCCTCCTTGGACTAAGTAGCCCTCTTCTTGCTGCATGTCATCTAGTATCATACCTGTGTGGAGATATTTGGAATACTCTACAAGCAGTTGATATTTCCAATACAGATCCACATTGTCCAACAATGACAGTGCTGATGATACACCCATGGAAGTGCCTGTCATGTTGCTGATCTCTTCTCTGACATTTTCCATGCCAAATTTGTGCGTTGGAAGGTTGATCCTCCCATTCTCCTGCTCCCACAGCACAGATCTAGAAAAGAGAGAGGGTGATAGTGACGCAGGGAGAATATTCCCCTCACTCTTGAGCTATCCCAAGCCCTCCAGTGCTATAGCTTGGTCTCCCATTGCTCCAATCCCTCCTAGATCTAGATTTGGAGTAGAACTTTTTTAGGCCTCCCCCACAAGATCTGAATCTGGTGGCCTCCCAGGTGGTTTGCCACTAGATAGGAATGTCCCTTGCAGAATTCTCATGAACATAAGAGAAGGGACTGTGAGATCCTTGCTTCCACCTATGTTGTTTGTGTTGAGGTTCTTGGTGAAGGATAAGTATGCATGCCTTAGATCATTTGGGGTTTACCACTCTTCAGGTCCACCCACTCCATCTTCAAAGCTTTCCAATCAGTGGTGACTTTCCCCAATGTAATCAACCATTGGACACCCAAAATGATATTGGTGTCTAGTATGTCAACTACAAAAAAGTGATCCACCAAAGTGTAGGACCCCATAGTGACTGAGAGTGATGGGACATATTGCATGCATTGTATTTTCCTATCTCCTGGGACCAAAATAGATAATCTCTCAAAAGTATCAGTGGGGATTGCTCTCCTCTGCACAAGATGAGCATCAATAAAGTTGTGGGTTGCCCCACTGTCAATCAGTACAGACACCCTCTGATTCATGATTGAACCTTGTACTCTTAGGGTCAAGTACTTAGGCACTCCTCTCAAAGATGCAAGAGCTCCTCCTATTGGAGCAAAGGCTCCATCCCCATCTCCAGATGGTGTTGGATCCCCCTCAGAATTATCAGTGCTATGACCCATCCTTGGTTCATCACCTTCATATTCCTCCTCAAAATCTAAGAAGACTTCTATGTAGTGTGCTTTCCCAGTAGCACATCTATGTCCAGGTGCCCATGATTCTTGGCAAGTGAAACATAGTCTCTTCTTTCTCATCTCCCTCCTAACTTCAATATCAAGAGGCTTCTTGAATGATCTCTCCTTGGAAGGAGCAACTTTTTCTTCCTTCCCTTTAGAAAGGTGAGGGGCCTTGCTCTGGAAAGTTGCTTTTGCTTTTGGCAAGGCATCTTGGAGGTATCTAGCCCTCTCAATGGCATCATGCAAGGTGATGGGCTTGGTAGATTTAACCAACCCATGCAAAGGTTCATCGAAACCATCGATGAACATGTACACCCTCCTTGCTGCAGACAGATCAGGAACCATAACAGATAATCTCAGAAACTCAGAGATATAAGTTTATGCACTTCCCAATTGCTTTAACTTTGCAAGGCTCATGAAAGGTGATTCTAGATCCTTTCTGTCAAACCTCTCCACCAGTATTGTAGTGAATTCAGAGTAGGTAGTCACATTGGCATGGCCCAATGTAGACAACCCATGGAACCACCAATTGTGTGCTTCACCTTCAAAGTGCAGCGCTACAATATTGATGGCTTCAATCTTGGGAACTTTGTTCAATTGAAAGTAGATGTCCATCTTTTCTACCCATACCTTGGCAGAACTGGTGGATGACCCATCAAACTTGGGCAAAAAGAATCTGCCCATAGAGTGATGCCTATCATGATTATGGAAGAATCCACCATCTCTATACTGATACCTTGGTCTTCTTTTGTCCTTGAGGTGACAAAACTCTTGGAAACTCAAGTGGTCCTTGAATCTCTGATTCTAAGATTCATATTCCACAAATTATTCTTCAAGGGATGCTTTCTCTTGTGGTCCTTCATTCTCCACAGCCAAGAGGGTAGGCATTGTGGAGCATTGTGGAGCTTGTGGTTGGTTCACTGGTTGACCAGTCCAGTGGTGAGACATGTCAGAGATTTCCCCAGGATGAAATCTCCCAGGAGATTACCTCATTCTGTCCATTCTCATCTCTTTGATATCTCTAGCAAGATCTTGCATGGCCACCAAAAGAGTTCTTGCAAACTCTTCTCCTTCTTTATCACTTGCAGTTCTAGGGGCTTTACCCTTGTCTTGATCATCAGTGGTGTAACCAAAATTCTTGTGACTTCTATTTTAATACCTTTTCTCCCTCTCGGTAAGAGGCTCATATTCTTCTGAATGCAACATGGTTGTGGTTCTCCAATGAAATCACAGGCAATGCCAAGAAAGGAGCTCTGATACCACTATAATATCCCTAAATTGGGATTGCACAGCAAGCCTTGCTGAAATAATACACTTCTGGGAGATCTATGCACATAAATGATTTTGTAGCCCTAAGATCCCTTAGATCAGTAGATCTGGAGTCTAGATCCAAAAGGGGAGAAAAAACAAATCAAACTAGGTGTTGTAAATAGATCTCCCACCACCTAGTCTAGATGAAAAAAACCTTACAAGAGGGGCTGCAGCTATGCACAACAAACTCCTTTAGAAATAATGCAGTCTTGGAAAGCATGAGCAGGAGGCCATCAAATGAGATCAACTTGTAAATATACAACAAAAAATCAGAATTACAATGATGCTCTTACATTATACAGTAGAATACAGAGGACAAGAGAGAAAGAAATATTCAGAAAAGAAGGCTGCAACACATATATAAACTACAAAATGGCTTAACAACGTTATTTTAAGGAGTTGCAACAGCTGAATATTACATCTCAGATCTAGAGCAGATCTGTTTACAAAATATCAGATCCATTTCATATCTGTACACTAGAAAGGCTCTCTTACAAGATCCCCTTGGGGTTTTGATCAAATCATGAAATACAAAGAGTAGATCTGAGTTTTAAGGAGTAGATATGCAATATTATTCAGAAAATTTTGAAGATGACTTTACATTAAACATATTAGATCTATACAAAACATGGATCAGCAAACTAATCCATGGATCACCAAAGTGAAAGGCAAAGCCTAGCACCAGAGATCTCTCATCAAAATTGGGATCAAAACACACTGCAAAATCTCCACTGAAAATAACGCAGTCCCTCAAGGGAAACTACGCTGTAGCTTGAATAAATGGGTTGGCTCGGTGCCAAGATACAAATCTGAAGCTAAAACAACTGATGCACTCTTCCAAGAGGTTAAAAGACACACTCACTGAGAAGAGGCACCAATACAAGCTAGATCTGAACAGATCTAGTGTTCCACTTGCTATAGCCTATAGGTCACATACGTTGAAAGATTTGTTTCCGCCAGACTTATTGTCAAACCATCGTTTTATTCGACTTTGGTGGATGGTGAATTTTTCCTGGGTTTTCAGGCTTTCCTCCTCTAACTTCAATAGTGTATCTATTCGAGCTCGCAAGGCAGGGAGAGGGGTGCCATGATTCTCTTGGGATAACTAAAGGGCTGGGAGAGACAAGTTGGGAGGAAGAATAGCTTCTTTGAAAATGAGGAGGTCCCTAAGGATGGCTTGGGCGTGACTCGATCAGCCCATAGGGCATTATGGAGAGCGTTATGCCAATTTCGTTGTTGGGACAGCAAAGTCTTTTTGATGATGCGAATGAGGTTCTTGTTAGTTGACTCGGCTAACCGATTTCCTTGGGTGTAATAATTGGCAGAATTTTTCAGCACTATACTATTTTCTAGAGAAAAATCATATAATCTCAATGATGAAAAATATGTTTCATTATCAAAGACAAGGGAGGTTGGAATGCCAAACCTGATCATGATGCATTGGGTGATGAAGGCTATTACCTCTTGATCATTGACTTGATGCAATGGTATCTCTTCAAGCCGCCTTGTGAAGTAGTATGTGGTAGTGAGGATATATCTACGTTGCTTGGAAGAGTGCGGCAAGATTTCCCCAATCACGTCCAGCCCCCACTGTTGAAATGGTTCTTCCACTATGACAGACTGTAAAGGGGCAGAAGGCCGTATATCTCTATTTGCAAACTTTTGGCATTGTTGGCATTTCTGAACATAGGCATGCGCATTTTTGAATAGAGTAGGCCAATAGAAACCGGCACGCATGATCTTGCGAGCGGTGGTATCCCCCGCATAGTGTCCACCTGCTGGACCATCATGGAGTTCTGCCAAAACTTTTTGCGCCTCATCATACTCCAAACAGTGTAGCAGGACACCGTTGTGGTGCTTGCGAAAAAACTTACCCTGCACCAGCTAGTAGGATACATCTTTCAATCTCAATGCACGTTTCTGTTGAGTGGTTAAAGTGGGGCCCATGGTACCTTGTTTCAGATATTGCTGGAGATCTACGTACAATGAGGAGGTATCCTGCTAGGATGTGCTATCAGCTTGATACATGTCGATCTCGTGTTCCCAATTGTCTTCTTCACTGCTCCATGAGTCTGCTGCCTCTGCGGCCATCCAACATAATCCTTGGCCCTTTATAGTGTGTGCTAGCTTGAATTCCAAGTCATATTCTTGGAGGCACGTCATCCAGTTGCCTTGTATCTCGCCCAGCTCCTGCTGTACGAATAGTGAGCGAACAGCTGGGTGAGGTACGAAGACTGTGACATGATTCTTCAAAATATATGGCCTGAAGTGTTTAACTGCCTTGTATACCTTGTAATCTTGTTTTTCAATATATGTATAATTCAGCTCAGTGCCTTGTAACCTAGTGCTCATAAATGATATAGGCCGCTCATCGTTGTTGTCATCTTTCTGAGTGAGGACAGTGGACAAAGATGAATCTGAAGCAAAGGTATACAAGATAAAGCCTTTGTTGAAATCTAGACTATGAAAAGTGGGTGCTTCCGCGATGGCTCATTTGATGTTATTGAACACTTCTTTCTTAGGAGGATTCCATTTAAAGTTAGCGTTCTTCTTAATCATTCCTTACAATGGTTTCACGATTTGAGTGAAATTTGATATAAATTTTCGGACGAAGTTGATTTTTTCGAGGAAAGACTGCATAGCTTTCTTACCACTTGGAGGCGGCATTTGAGCGATCACTTTCACATGTTCTAGATCCACCACTATGCTGTCTCTATTTATTATGTGCCCAAACAAGTTTTCTTCGGTGATGGTTAAAATGCTTTTCTTCGGGTTCAGTGAGATCCCATATTTCTGACACCTTTCAAAAATCTGCTTGAGGTGGTGTAGATGGTCAGATCTGTGCTTTGAAAACATGATGATGTCATCAAGGTATACTACCATGCTTTTCCCAATGAGTCCTCTGAAGGCAAGGTCTATAGCTCTTTGGAAGGTGGCACTGGCATTAATCAGGCCAAAGGACATGCGTATGAATGTGAATGTTCCCCATTTAATCCTGAATGTGGTTTTGAGCTGATCAGGTCAGCCACTAGTACTTGATTATACCCTAAAAACCCATCCAATAGAGAGAAAATTTCCGACCCTGATACAGCTTGAAGGATTTGCTCCATAGGAGGGACCATATATTTGTCTTTGTCAGAGGCTCTGTTTAAATTCCAGAAGTCTATGCACAAATGGATTTCGCCAGATTTCTTACGAACAGGGACCAAATTCGACACCCAGGTTGAATGTCTAACTTTGAAAATTATCTACGCATCCAAGAGCTTCTTTAGTTCCTTTTGGATCATCGGTTCTAAGGCGGGGTGTACTTTTCTCAGTTTCTATTGGAAAGGCTTCACTCCTTCCTTCATGGGTATAATGTGTTGGATGATTCGTGTATCATAAGTTCAAAGCTCATCATATTTCTAGGCAAAAACATCTCGTTATTTCTTAAATAATTCGATGAATGCTTGCTTCTCCTGAGGGGTGCGCTCATTACCCAGATTGAAAAGCTTGGGATCCTTGTATGTCCCAAGGTTAATTTGTCGGTGAGCTAACGTGGAACTTTACACCTTCGTGTTTGGGGGCCCTCGGAAACAGTTCTATAGGTCGAACAACTGTTTGAGTGACACGATCCCTTCGGGTATGGGATTCTCTTTTCGATCTCATAGTTCCTCTTGCAAAACTCGATCATGATCCTCCTCTTATATAACTGCATCTTTGAATACGTCCGTATTGAGCATGAAATCAAATACCTGTTGGTCATAATTGAAAATGAAAAAATTAGTAACATTATCTGGTACAGATGGCCTGTAAATAACTTCAATAGAAAATCCATCTCTAAGTGGGGTGAACCTAGCGGCAGTGTTAGCAAGTGTATCGGTTGTTGTATTATGAATTCTAAGTATATATTTAATACCGAAAGCATCAAAAGAAGAAATTAAACACCATACTTCTTGCTGGTAACCTTTCAGATGTGGAGACAAGCAATGGATGGTGTTACATACCTGACGAGTGATAATCTCTGAATCGCCAATTACCTTTAAACAAAATTTTTTTAGGTCTATGGGCTTTTTGAGTCCGAGTAGCAATGCCTCATACTCGACTGTATTATTCGTGCATTGTGTTAGCCACCTATAAAAAATTTTCATATCAAAAGGTGGCTAAAACATTTTGGAGCCTTCAAGGAACAAGTTTTATTACAAAAAAATGTTATCTCTTGAAGACTCATCAAGACATCATACCCTTTGTTTAAATCTTCACTGTTGTTTCCATTTTAAACTCTGAAATTTTGTTGATTTCATAGAGAAAATACTACTGCAAAACTCCATTTTCCCCTTTCCTCCACTCAAAACTAACCTCCATTTTTCCCCATCAAATTCCTCTATTTTTTATGTTTTTCCTTCTTCCCCTCAGGAAAATCCTTTTACAAAGTTTAAAACTCATTTTTAAACTTTACCGAAACCCCCAAATCCATCAAAAACTGTGAAAAATTTCATAAAAAATACATTTTTTTGTGTGTTACAGGCTTAAGCCCCTTTGGGCTAAGTCTTAACCACTTCCCCACCATACGCCTTGGTGCTGGAACCAAGCGCTAAGCCCATTTGGCACTTATTGCATTGGAGAAATCAGAGAGCACAAGTCTATTTGCCATGTTAAAACCTCCGATGCGATTAAGCCCTTTTTTTGTAAACCCCCAATCTTATTATTACTTCATATAACCACATAGCCCTCATTCAGCACTAAGCATTGTTTAAAACCCATCTCCGATGCATTTTTCCCTTTGTAAATTCAAAAAACCCACTTTCCTCAGTTTTGGTCTAAACCTGTCGGAGCAATGGTTTTTAATATAAATGGGTAGATTGAAAATCCCCACATCAAAATTCCGATGCAATTAAGCCCCATTTGTATAAACTCCCACCCTTTGTTTCTCTACATATAAACCTACGCCCGGGACCAAGAGTTAAAGTCCTGAAGCGCTAATCACATCGGAGAAAATCAAAATAGGTCGATTGAAAAGCTCGAAGGCCTGATTCCGATTATCCTTTATACATAAATCCTCGGGTCTTTTCTCTCCATATATCCAAAGGCCCTACAGACGGGTGCCAGCCTTATATATATAACCCACCCTGAGCCATAAAAAACCTTTGTATTTTATAAAATTTTGGGTTTTGGTAAGTATTAAAGGGTTTCCGTCGATGCATATTTTGAAACAATATTCGCCGTTGATCTTAAGCCAATCAACGGGCTGTGCAAAATCGCATCGGGAGTTTTCATTGGGTGCGTTAATATTATGCCACCCCCGATTGGTCAACCCCCGATGATTTCTCCGTTGTCGATCTGATCTGCAGATCGACGGTCCTCAATTAATTGCATCAGAGCCATTCAAAGTTCTCCCCCCACCGATTGTGTGCCTCCGATTGCATCTGGGTCGTCCACGTGTCCAGATCGGAAGGTCCAAATCGCATCTCCTGACTTTGGTTAAAAGCATACACCCCGCTTCATAATGTTGTTTCAGCCAGTCACAGTCGTTGATCTCCGCAGATCAATGGCCCTCAATAAACCTTTCTCTACCTTTGTATTATTTCATTCAACCCCCAGTTTCAATCTTGACCATTCATCTATTCCATCCAATGGCTCATATTAACCCCGACAGGCCTGACCTCTATGAGTCCTACCTACCTCTAGATCTGATCTCTACCGTCAATCTCTTGATTGGACGGTCCATAATAAAACCACCCTTCCCGCTTCCGCCTGCGCATCTATCCCATATCGCGCTCACTCTCCACTGTCAGATCTGAGACCCTAGATCTAACGGTTCACTCGTGTTTTCGCGTAAGTTTGAGCATGGAGGTTAATTCTGAAAAATTATGTGATATAGGCTATTTTCAAAAGACACGTGCCGCCTCCTAACACATATCGCATTCGAAAAGGAAATACCGCCTGCCTACCCTTTCATCGCGCGAAAACAACTGTTTTTCCCTCCGAAACCACCTTTCCACATTTCTATTATGATTTATCACATTCCTCCTTGACCGTTGATCTCGACAGATCAATGGTCCCAGATCATTTTCGCGTTACACCATCACCCTCCACCTCTTGCAAAGGGTTTTTAACGTGCAATCTCCACCATTGATCTCGTGGCCTGGTCTCATCCGACGGCCCACAATCATCCCAAAACCCCAATTTCAATTCTTATGCATTATGCCTCCGTTGAAGGAAATTTCATTTATTTCCTTTATTTCTCTTCCGAATTTCCAATAATGTGACCATTTGCATTATGTTCCTCCCGATTAATCATGACCATCGATCTCTGTAGATCAATGGATCTGACTTAATTCTCCCCTCGCTTTCCTTTTTTACCTCTCGCAAATGAATCTCCACTGTTGGATACTGCCATCCAATGGCCACGCTACTCCCCACAACCTCTGAAGAAATTTTACCTAATAACGCAGGATTTCACAATAGTTGTATGTTTTTTGCAGGTTCCAATGAATTTCAAATATTTTTGAAATAAATGATAAAGTCGAGGATGATGATTCTCTAGGCTTTGTTTGTTTAAAGAAAATCATTCCACGGGGTTCAAACTTCACGTTTCACCAATGCTTCATGGGCATTGAAGCCATATGAGCCCTTTGCGGCACCTGCACATCAACAAGACACAGAGTATTAAATCAAAACAAAAGAGTATCAGTGTTGAAGATTAAATCAAGCCAGAAATGGAGAATTGAAGCTGATTTACATAGTTTGGATGGATTACGGCTAAGATCGAAATCAAAAGCCTAATCCATTCAATTAAACACAATTAAGGAAAAAATCAATAATATCTATCAGACAGAGAGCCTCCACTGCCACATAAGAGGCAAATTGATTCCTCTCAGCTACCAAATTTCCACCTGTGGCTTCACAGCATTCAATAGAGTCCGAGTTATGATCAATAAAGAATATATTTACCTCAATGTAGCCGAATAGTTAATTTTGCCAAAAGAACTCAATGAAAAATATCAACAGAGTTACTTCAACATGAAACAGAGCCTTAAAGTCAACAAAAAATCCCACCGAGCTTAATTCTTAAATGTAAAACAATTAATACAGATGAACATCTGTAAACTTCTCCATCGAGCCCCTCAAAGGCTGAGAAGTATCAAGTCTTTATTACTTAACTCAGGAGATCTTTTATCAGATCCCACCTCCTCATTTCTTCTATAAAAACTCCTATAGAAGATGAGAAAATGTTGGTTGCAGAACTTTGAAATATACTTGAGCTTGAAACTTCTACTTGTAAATAGTGTTCACGAGCTCTTGAAGCTTTGCTTGTGATTAAATAAGTTATCTTGAGAAGTGAAGATGATTTCTGAACTAAAACATTGGACTTAAAGCTGTAACTGGATTGAAGAATCAATACAAGCTGATTTATGGGATCTTGGTCTATGTCAACGGTGATGTTATTTCTTATTGTAAATTGTTATTTTTTTTTTTTTTTCCATCTTCTCTGATAAAGAAAAACAAGAATAGAGTTAGGATTTACTATATATCAATACCCTTCTCTGACTGATAAGCTTTATCTATATGTTTTCTTCCAAATTGTGTTATTTAGGAATGATTTAATTCAATTTAAGAAGTTAGGAATGCTGGCGTTCCCTCATCCTACTGTCTCAGCTAAATGTTGTTCTTGAATGTTATTTTCAGTTTATGTTAAGTAGAGATGAACTAAGGAAGTAATGGTGAGCCCTGTCCTTTAGTTTTATCCCCAAAAACTAGTTGAAAGTTTCCCTAAGAGTGTGTTGAAAGTAGGCTAGGTTAAAAGTCCTTACCTGATCTTAGACTATTCTTTGTTATCTTATGTGTTTGTCTTGAAAGTTTACTAAGTAAAGCAGAGCTAGGGAAGTTTATGGTGAGCCCTATCCTCTAGTATCTTCTCCAATAGTTGCTTTTAAAGTTTCCATTTGTGTTTAAAAATGTTTTCTATTGAAAGTGCATCAAAAGCTGGCTAGTTTCAAAGTACTTACCAGATCTTAGATTGCTTTTATGTCTTTCTTAAGTGTATGCCAAAAGCAGGATAGTTTCAAAGTACTTACCTGATCTCAGGCTGCTCTTTGTTCTTCATTTGTTTATTTCCCCTTCTTGTTGTATCATTTCATTCCATAAAATCAACTTTAAAGAGATCCATAGACATAGATGACTTGCCCCATGGACCACTCTTGAACCTTGTTGTTTCAATTAAACCCTATTATGACTCCATAGCCCAATGGACTAAAAACCAGAATTATATCTATCTTTTTAGCCGAAACTTGTTCTGATTCCTTGCAACTTCATACCTTTGAAACTCTTTCCATTTAGGACTTTCCACTCAACTAATAATCATGCTGAACCATCCAAACAAAACAAAAACCCTCGGACTTCATAACTAGCCTAATATCATTACCCATAAGCCTTAAAGATAAATCTATCTTTGCACTTTATTAGAGAGATCCCTCTCCGGATTCAGGAGGGCTAGATCCTAGAATCCCAAAGTGGTTGAAATAAGTGTTCTCCCTATAGTTGAACTTTGCCAATCTTGCTAATTATAAGGGGATAACATCATCTGGAGACTCCGTTGGGGAATATTTTGAGTTAGTAAGTAATCATGAACACCTTAACACTCCAGAAAGCCTTGATTTAAATGACCTTTGTTCTATTTTCCAATTGAACCACAAACAGCCTAACATCTTCTGGTGACTCCACTGGGGAATCTTCCGAGTTAGTAAGTAATCAAGAACACCTTAACACTTTAGAAAACCATTGATTTAAATGACCTTTGTTCTATTTTCCAGTTGAGCCACCAGCAGCCTAACATCTTCTGGCGACTCCACTGGGGATTTTGAGTTATTTTCTTGTTGAATACATTAGATATCTCGGAAACCCCTTTTCTCACTAAACATTTGACACATTAACCAGTTGAGCCACCAGCAGCCTAACATCTTCTGGCGACTCTACTGGGGAATTTTTGAGTGTTTTTTAGCCTAGGTACCTTTAAGACCTCAGGAAACCCTTGATTCAAGAACATTGTGCAGTGAGTAAGAGGAGCCCTATTCAAGCACTACCAAGTAAACGGTAATCATGATAAAACTTGTTTGAATCAGTGAAAAACTAGGCAGACCGTAGGATTCTCATGAGACTTTATCTAACCTTGAAGGATCAGCTGGCTTAGCCATAAGAGTAGATTGTCTTTGTCTCATAATCGTAGCTAAGTTTTGAAACAGAGTTAGGACACTCTTAAGAACCAATGGAAATGAAAAATAACTCAGAAAACCCAAAAATATTTCAGATTGGTATATAATAAACATGGTGGTGGACCATATAACCTTTTACCTCTGAAAAGAGCTAAAAACTTTCACTTGGAGACTCCACAATCCTAAACAGACCTTAACACTCCACTGGGAAGACCCATTATCATTATAATATCATTTAAACTCAGTAAGAGGATATTAGGATTAAAGTTACTTATTTTGAGAGATCAGTTAACCTCTTAAAGATTGTCATATTTGGTAAAACTGTTCTTGTTTAGTTGGGTCTAAAAAACACAGCATAGTGGCTCCTAAAAAGATTTATACTAGAGCCTATCCTAACCCAAACCCACCTTAGATAGTTGATAACCTGGAAAGTATCCTTAGGAAGTCTCCTAAGATAAAATTTTCAATTATTTTCAGATCACCCTTGAGAGCTAATTCAGTTCCTGAAAAATCTTGCAGCTCTACAACAATCACAAGTAGACTTAAGAAATCCATTTAGAACTAGGTCTCTTGATGATTTAGATTAGCTAGATTCTGATTCTTCACTTTCATCTCCTGAAACAAGTGAACATCCTGGTAGTAGAGAAACAACACCACCTGATTTACATTTCCTTCACAATTTAGGTGTCTCTCATCCCAGATCAGCTCAGCAATATTTTCCTGGTCCATCCACATCTTCTCACCAAACATCCACTGTCCAAACCACTTCACTCCAACCCACTTTCCCTCTTGTTAATCCACCTCTTGTAAATCCACCCCCACCACATATCATGGCAGCATGGTATGCTCCCTTAGTCCTTCCTGTTCCCTTAGTCAATCTTCTACAGGACTATCAGTCCAAAATACCATTGTATGATGCCAATAATACTACAACTGCATCACAACATGTGGATAGAATGAATGACTACTTTGACAGAAATGAAATTGATGATGATTCTGTCAAACATAGACTATTTGCTCAGAGTTTTGGGGGAGAAGTAAGAAAATGGTTTAAAGGCTTAACCCCCCCACAGTATAAATGATCTCCAAGCCTTCCATCAGACCTTTCTAAACAAATGGGAAGTGAGAAAAAAACCCTCTTCAAATACTCTTTGATTACAAAAATCTCCACAGAAACACTGGGGAAAGTGTACAAGCTTACTGCACTAGATTTAATAGTGTGTATAATGCCCTTACCCCAGATTTAAAACCTCCATAAGGCTCAGCGTTAAAAAAATTTCCTGAATGGTTAGACCCCGAGATGGCCTATCAGCTGAGAGAAAGAGATCCTCTAACCCTTGAAGATATGCAAAAAGGGGCTCTTGCTGTGGAAGTCAACTTAATGGAGAAAAAAGCAAGAATGAAGAATGAGAAGAAAGTATCCTTCAGAGAGGAATCCACACCTTCTACTTCCAGCTCAAAGATGGAAAGAATGATGGAGGAGATGATGAAGAAAATGAGCATCCTTGAGAGATCACAAGAAAGTCAAAACCAAATTGCTCCTCAAAATAGGAACCAGAACAAAAATTAGAATTTTAGAAGGAATCAGCCTCAAAATAGACCAAGGGAAGATGACCAACAGATCACTCCTCCCTTTCACCAAAACTATGTGAATGAGGTTGAAGACATAGATGAGAAAATAGAGGAAGATGATATCAACATGTTGGGATTAGATAATGATGACTATGAGGTTCATTATGATAGAAAACAAGGTCTATACACACCTTATGATGACCAAAGAGATAATGATGAAAGTTATTATCAAGACATGGAGAATGTCATCATAGAGTCTCAAAGAGAGTATGACCTTAGAAGTAAGACCAATAAAAAAACTCCCAACAATAAAGCCTCTGACAAATCTTCACAAAATAGCACTGTAAACAAACCAAAAATTGTAAAACAAAAAGACAAGACGGTGGCTGGAAATTCTGATAAAGGTAAAGAGAAAAGCAATCAAAATAATGCAAAACAGAGTGCAGACCTTAGCAGTACTAACACTTCAGCTAATACTCATGTTAAAACGATTTTTTCAAATGTAAATAGAACAAATCAGCAAACCGATTTTGCTGACAGAATGGCAGCTAATAAGGATGAGACAAGCACTTCAAAGAATCAAATTCGTTTCAGTTTAGAGTAGGAAATTTCCAAAATTAAAATATATGTTCCTCTCTCTGAACTAGCTGCCCAAAATGTATATAGGACCCAAATTTTGAAGGCTTTAAACATAGAAGATAATAATGACACAGTCAATCTTAACGATGACCGGCCAAAGCTTATTTTTGGTCCAAAGATTGAAGGTAGATATCAAGAGGGACCAGTTCCTCCATTTTATGTAAGTTTAAACGTTCATGACAAAATTTTGCATAACACTATGCACGACTCAGGGGATTCTCATAATTTAATGCCAAAAGCTGTAATGGAGAGCTTGGGTCTAGAAATCACCAGACCTTATAAATACCTTTACTCCTTTGACTCCAGCAAAGTAAAATGTTTGGGTTTCATTAAAGACCTTTGCGTTAACTTAGCCCAGATTCTAGCCAAATGTTTGGTCATGGATATAGTTGTGGTTGATGTGCCCCCAAAATATGGAATGTTGTTATCAAGGTCTTGGGGGGCTAAGTTACAAGGGGCTATGCAGATGGACATGACCTACACGACCATCCCTATTTTCAATCAGACAAGAAGACTTTACAGGGAGTCCCATATGAAATACATGGTGACTAGTCAAGACAAACCTCAAAAATCTCCTTTGTATTCTATAAATACAGGCCTTGATTCTTTTATTCTATTTAATGATGAATCATGTAGTGAACAACTCACTTTAACAGAGTTAATGGCCAATAGAGACGAGGAGGTAAACACCACAGAAATTTCTAAACAGTTTTTTGAGCCCGTAAGTTACAACAAACCAAACATGGGTCTTGAGCTACAAATCATTAGTCCATTTCTTTTTAACCTTGATAGTCAAGAAAGCATTCCTTAACTTAACGTAAAACCTGAGGAATTAAATAAAATACAATAGAGTGTTGGTTTTCAAGAACAAACCGAAAGCAGACTTGTTGAAGAGGACAGTAATCAAACGAAAGAACCCGAAACTAGTCCTCTATGGAGTATGTACTTTGATGGGTCCTGCACTAGGAGAAATGCTGGTGCAGGTGTCTAGATACGCAACACTAAAAATAACCACACAGAGAGCCTTTCCTATAGATTAAAATTTTAGTGTTCGAATAACATAGCGGAATATGAATCCCTTCTCTTAGGCTTGCATCTGTTGAAGAAATTAGGAGCCAAAAGAATTACAGTGCATGGGGATTCAGAACTAATCATTAGGCAGGTCAACGGGGAATACAACGCTAACCACCCTAG
Source organism: Pinus albicaulis (assembly GCA_034641835.2). Classification (NCBI taxonomy): domain Eukaryota; kingdom Viridiplantae; phylum Streptophyta; class Pinopsida; order Pinales; family Pinaceae; genus Pinus; species Pinus albicaulis. The sequence continues at coordinate 499,410,585 of CM076569.1, forward strand.
AATCAGAGCCTATCGAAACTATGTCGTGGATCTATTGAAAACTTTTGAGTAGTCCCAATTGATTTTTGTCCCGAGAAGGAAAAATATCATGGCCCACAGCTTGGCCTTTGCAGCTAGAACATGTTTAACGCCATATGAAACCAAAGAATGTAAAAATCAGATTAAATTTAGACCGGCCGTTCCTGATAATGATAAATATTGGCAAGTTTTTGACGAAGACAAACAAATAGAAGACTTCCTGCAGTTCAAAAATGAATTTGAACTTCACAGTTCAGATTCAGATTATGAAACAGCTGCCCTAGTGAAGAAAATTTTCTTGGTGAAGAAGAACCGTCTCCTGAGCTTGCTAATGTGAATCTATTGTCAAGAAAACTTAAAAACAAAATGGAAATGATTGCAAGGATAGAAACATAAGACTTAGAAACTCTGCAGTCAAATGATGAAAGTTTGCCGAGGGGTCTGTCTCCTTTAGAAGAGTTGTTCGATTTTAACAATGTGGCTAAAAAGCCGAAGCTGGAGCCTGTAGAGACTGAAGTGGAAGAGTGTAATATAGGTAGTAAACTAAAACTGAAAATGATTAAAATTTCTAAGACTTTACCAACTCACATTAAACTCAAATACATAGAGCTGTTTAAAGATTTTTCTGATGTTTTTGCGTGGAGTTACGAAGATATAAAATCCTATGACACTGAAATAATTTAGCACAAAATCCCTCTCAAGGAAAACCAAAAGCCATCCAAGAAGAAGCTATGCAGAATAAACCCTGTTCAGTTACTTTTGTTTGAGAAGGAGATCAAGAAAATGTATAAAGCTGGTATTATTGTCCCTATTAGATATTCTGAGTGGGTGTCTAATCTGGTGTTAGTTAGGAATAAAACAGGAGAGATTAGGCTTTGTATAGACTTTAGAGACTTAAACAAAGCTTCACTCAAGGAAAACTACCCTTTACCTAAGATGGACCATACATTACAAAGGGTAGTTGGTTCAAAAAAAAATTCTTTGCTTGATGGCTATTCAGGGTACAATCAAATTTTAGTCCACCCTGATGATCAACTAAAGATAGTGTTTACCACACCTTGGGGCACTTTCATGTATGTGAAAATTCCCTTTGGTCTAATGAATGCTAGAGCAACTTTTCAGAGAGCCATGGACATAGAATTCTCGGAAGAATTAGGCTACTTCATCATTATTTACCTTGATGATGTCACTGTGTTTTCAAAGACAGATGAAGAGCACTTATAACATTTGAGAAAAGTTTTCGAGAAATGTAGAAAGTTTGGGATATCTTTAAACCCTAAGAAAACACTATTTGGGCTTCAAGAAGGTAAAATCCTTGGGCACATTATTTTAGAAGAGGGTATAAAGATAGATCCAAAGAGGATTGAGGCCATATTTCAAATCTCTCATCCTCAAAACATCAAGGAATTACAATCTTTCATTGGAAAGCTCAATTTCTTGAAAAGGTTCATACCCAACTTGGTTGAGCTCCTTAGGAATATAACAAACATGTTGAAGAAGGAGCAAGGGGTAAAATGGACCTTGGAAGCAAAGAAGTCCTTTGAGCTAGTGAAACAAGCGTTAACTAAAACACCGGTTCTAATAAGTCCTGATTTTTCAAAAGATTTTTATATTTTTTCATTTGCATCAAAACATACAATAGTTGTTGTCATTTTACAGAAAAATCCACAAGGACAAGAGCAGCCTATTGCATTCTTTAGCAAGGCTTTGAGGGATGCCCCTTTGAAGTATAACATTATGGCAAAGCAAGCTTTTTCTTTGGTTAAAGCTTTGAAAGACTTCAGAGTATACATCCTTCACTCACACATCATTGCCTTTGTCCCAAATTCAGTTGTGAAAGGCATTCTAACACAGGACCCAAATGGTAAGAGAGGTAAGTGGATAACTGTTATTCTTGAATATGATTTAGAGATCAAGCCCACTAAACTCATTAAAGGCCAAGGTCTAGCTAGATTGATGGCTGAATCAAATTTTGAAGTTCTCGATATTAATGTGATAAATGCTTTAGATGACCAAGAAGAAGTCTCAACTCCCATTGTTGAAGACCATTTTATGAATTCCTCTTGGTATGTTGATATTTTATTTGCTCTACTTAATTTGAATACACCTCCCGGTTTATCAAAAACAAAGGCAAGGTTTTTGAAGTTAAAAGCTATAAACTACTACATTATAGATAAATGTCTTTATTGGAAAAATGCAAGTGGGATATTGCTTAAATTTTTGCCTGAGTTTGATGCAGAGAAGGTTAAGCACGAGTTCCATGAAAGAGAATGTGGAGGTCACCTCTACTGGAAGATAACAACCAACAAAATCTTAAGGGCTGGTTACTATTGGCCCACTCTGTTTCTTGATGTGCAGAAGATGATAATTTCCTGTCATAAATGCCAACTTTTTGAAGGCAAAACGAAGCTGCTACCCTTACCTCTACATCCAATCACTGTTGAAGCTCCTTTTCAACAGTGGGGACTTGACTTCATAGGAGAAATCCATCCACCATCCTCTGCCCAGCATAGATGGATTCTCACTGTCACAAACTACTTCACCAAATGGATAGAGGCCATCCATTATAGGCACGCCAATGATTATGTCATAATAAAATTCATAGAGACTAATATTCTCTCTAGATCTGGTTGTCCTAAGAAGATCATCATTGATAATGCAGCAACAGTTGGATCAAAGAAGATGGTTGAATTCTGTCACAAATATCAGATAACATTGGGTCATTCCATGGCCTATTACCCTCAAGGTAATGAACTTGCAGAATCCTCAAAAAAGAGTTTGGTTAACATAATCAAGAAGCTATTGGAGGACAACAAGAAGTCTTGGCACACAAAGCTAGTTCATGCACTTTGGGCTGACATATTGACTTTGAAGAAATCTATTGGAATGTCACCTTTCCAGCTTGTGTATGGTACTGATGCAATTTTTCCAACCAACCTTGGTGTCCCAGTTATGAAGTTGATTCAAGAGTTGCAAACTGAAGATAATGACATGATTAGAAGAATAAATCAGACCATTCACCTTCAGCAAACCAAAGAGGAGGTTTATAACAAAGCATTACAAAAGCAGGACAACATCAAAAAGCTTTTTGACAGAAGAACAAAGGCCAACAATTTCAATGTTGGGGAAAAAGTCTTAAAGTGGGATTCAAGGAGAGAATACAAGGGAAAGCACGGAAAATTTGACAACTTATGGCTTGGCCCTTATCTCATTCATTCAGCTGCTGGTAACAATGCCTATTTCTTACAGGAGTTGAATGGAGCTGAACTGTTTGGGGGTTCTGTCAATGGCAGGGTGCTTAAACACTACTTCACTTGATCCATGTTATGTTTTTAAGCCTTTTTATATTTTTTCCATTATAAATATTTCATCCATCATTGCATTTAAAGTTAGAAAAATAAAAAATACAAAAACAATAGAAGAGAGAAAAGAGGGCAGATTGTAAAACCAATAAAGGTACAGCCCCATACCAAAAAAAGAGAAAAAAATCTGAAAGTGTGCAAGCTTAAATGCCACTCCTGAAACCACACTTTTAGTTAGTCATACAGCCTAATCATGACTAATTAGTTTTAAATTTACTGTTGATAGGATTAGTGAATTCGATTGGCAAACTGTTTAATATTGGCTTATCAATAGGTAGATTAGGCTAGAAATTAAAGGTTCAAACAAGCTCAAAATCTGAACCTAAGTTTCCGAACAAGAATGACTCAAATATATTTCAAATTATGAGTCAAAACAGAGGTAAAACTGGTTCTAATCAGCTCAAAATCTGAACCAAAGAACAACTCAAACAGAAGTAAAAACAGAGCTGAAAAAAGATGAAGGTCGTGCTTTGAACTTTCAGATCTTAAGCCTTCAATTTTGATTTAATTTTCTGTAAAATAATATCTATGTGTAGCTTGTTTTTTATGCCATGGATCAGCTACAAGCTAGACTGTTCAATCATAACTTGTATGTTTTTTTTAATTTCTGTTTTAGAAATTAGTGAATAAAAATATGTTAGACTCTTTAATCCTAACAGATTAGTAGATTAGGTAGAGAAGCATATGAACTCAACTGTATAATCTGAGTTCATGGAGAAATAAGAAGTAGAATTAGATTAGTTCTTGGTTTCAAAAGAATAAAATGTTGTAAAAAGAGTTTGCCAATCTAAGTGCACTCTAAAGAAGAAAAAATGTTAGATCAGTAGGATTAGGTAGGTAGAAAGCTTGTGTTGATGAAGATCCATTTTTTTTTCATGGCTGCTAACATTTTCCAGAGCAAATGAAGAACATCCAAGTAAAGAAAGGCAGCTCAATGGATAAGGCACTAATCAGCCTCCTAGAGAATGCAAGTCTGAAGTTCTTGATGCCTTTAATAAGGCACCATCCCCAACTGGAGCCATTGTTAGCCACCTATAAAAAAAATTTATTTCAAAAGGTGGCTAAAACATTTTGGAGCCTTCAAGGATCAAGTTTTATTGCAAAAAAATGTTATCTCTTGAAGACTCATGAAGACATCATACCCTTTGTTTAAATCTTCACTGCTGTTTCCATTTTAAACTCTGAAATTCTGCTGATTTCATAGAGAAAAGACTGCTGCAAAACTCCATTTTCCCCTTTCCTCCACTCAAAACTAACCTCCATTTTTCCCCATCAAATTCCTCTATTTTTTATGTTTTCCCTTATTCCCCTCAGGAAAATCCTTTTACAAAGTTTAAAACTCATTTTTAAACTTTATCGAAACCCCCAAATCCATCAAAAACTATGAAAATTTTCATAAAAAATACATTTTTTGTGTGTTATAGGCTTAAGCCCCTTTGGGCTAAGTCCTAACCACTTCCCCACCATACGCCTTGGTGCTGGAACCAAGCGCTAAGCCCATTTGGCGCTTATCACATCAGAGAAATTAGAGAGCGCAAATCTATTTGCCATGTTAAAACCTCCAATGCGATTAAGCCCTTTGTTTATAAACCCCCGATATTATTATCATTTCATATAACCACATAGCCCGCATTCGGCGCTAAGCATTGTTTAAAACCCATCTCCGATGCATTTTTCCCTTTGTAAATTCAAAAAACCCACTTTCCTAAGTTTCGGTCTAAACCCGCCAGAGCAATGTTTTTTAATATAAATGGGTAGATTGAAAAGCCCCGCATCAAAATTCTGACGTGATTAAGCCCCATTTGTATAAACTCTTGCCCTCCGTTTCTCTACATATAAACCTGCGCCTGGGACCAAGAGTTAAAGTCCCAAAGCGCTAATCGCATCGGAGAAAATCAAAATGGGTAGATTGAAAAGCCCAAAGGTCCGATCCCGATTGGCCCTTATACATAAAGCCCTGGGCCTTTGCTCTCCATATATCCAAAGGCCCCACAGATGGGTGCCAGCCTTATATTTATAACCCGCCCCGAGCCATAAAAAACCTTCGTATTTTATAAAATTTTGGGTTTTGGTAAGTATTAAAGGGTTTCTGCCGGTGCATATTTTGAAACAATATCCATCGTTGATCTTAAGCCAATCAACGGACCGCGCAAAATCACATCGAGAGTTTTCATTGGACGCGTTAATATTATGCCACCCCCAATTGGTCAACCCTCGATGAGTTCTCCGCCGTCGATCTGATCTGCAGATCAACGGTCCTCAGTTAATCGCATCGGTGCCATTCAAAGTTCTCCCCCCGCCGATCGCATGCCTCCGACTGCATCTGGGCCGTCCACGTGTCCAGATTGGACAGTCCAATTCACATCTCCCGACTTTGGTTAAAAGCATACATGCCGATTCATAATGTTGTTTCAGCCAATCACAATTGTTGATCTCTGCAGATCAATGGCCCTCAATAAACCTTTCTCTGCCTTTGTATTATTTCATTCAACCCCCAGTTTCAATCCTGACCATTGATCTATTCCATTCGACGGCTCATATTAACCCCGAAAGGCTTGACCTCTGTGGGTCCTTCCTCCCTCCAGATCTGATCTCCGCCATCGATCTCTTGATCATACGGTCCATAATAAAACCGCCCTTCCCGCTTCCGCCTGCGCATCTATTCCATATCTTGCTCACTGTCCACCGCCAGATCTGAGACCCCAAATCTAACGGTTCACACACGTTTTCGTGTAAGTTTGAGCACGGAGGTTAATTTTGAAAAATTATGCGATATAGGTTGTTTTCAAAAGACACGTGTCACCTCCTAATGCATATCGCGTTCGAAAAGGAAATACCGCCTGCTTGCCCTTTCATCATGCGAAAACAACTGTTTTTCCCTCTGAAACCACCTTTCCACATTTCTATTATGATTTCTCGAATTCCTCCTCGACCGTTGATCTTGGCAGATCAACGGTCCCAGATCATTTTCGCGTTACACCATCACCCTCCGCCTCTTCCAAAGGGTTTTTAACATGCAATCTCCGCCATTGATCTCATGTCCTAGTCTCATCCGATGGCCCATGATCATCCCGAAACCCCAATTTCAATTCTTATGCATTATGCCTCCATCAAAGGAAATTTCATTTATTTCCTTTATTTCTCTTTCGAATTTCCAATAATGTGACCATTTGCATTATGTTCCTCCCGATTAATCCTGAACGTCGAGCTCTGTAGATCAACAAATCTGACTTAATTCTTCCCCCACTTTCCTTTTTTACATCCTACAAATGAATATCCACCATTGGATACTTCCATCCAACGGCCACGCTCCTCCCCACAACCTCTGAAGCAGTTTTACCTAATAATGCAGGATTTCATAACAATTGTATGTTTTTTGTAGGTTCCAATGAATTTCAAATATTTTTGAAAGAAATGATAAAGCCGAGGATGACAATCCTCTAGCCTTTGTTTGTTTAAAGAAAATCATTCCACAGGGTTCAAACTTCACGTTTCATCAATGCTTCATGGGCATTGATGCCATATGAGCCCTTTGCGGCACCTGCACATCAACAAGACACAGAGTATTAAATCAAAACAAAAGAGTATCAGTGTTGAAGATTAAATCAAGCCAAAAATGGAGAATTGAAGCTGATTTACATAGTTTGGATGGATTACGGCTAATATCAAAATCAAAAGCCTAATCCATTCAATTAAACACAATTAAGGAAAAAATCAATAATATCTATCAGACAGAGAGCCTCCACTGCCACATAAGAGGAAAATTGATTCCTCTCAGCTACCAGATTGCCACCTGTGGTTTCACAGCATTCAATAGAGGCCGAGTTATGATCAGTAAAGAATATATTTGCCTCAACGCAGCCAAATAGTTAATTCTGCCAAAAGAACTTAATGCAAAATATCAGCAGAGTTACTTCAACATGAAAAAGAGCCTTAAAGTCAACAAAAGCTCCCACCGAGCTTAATTCTTAAATGTAAAAAAATTAATACAGACGAACATCTGTAAACTTCTCCATCGAGCCCCTCAAAGGCCAAGAAGTCTCAAGTATGTATTAATTGACTCAGGAGATCTTTTATCAGATCCCACCTCCTCATTTATTCTATAAAAACTCCTGTAGAAGATGAGAAAATGTTGGTTGCAGAACTTTGAAATATACTTGATCTTGAAACTTCTACTTGTAAATAGTGTTCACGGGCTCTTGAAGCTCTGCTTGTGACTAAATAAGTTATTCTGAGAAGTGAAGATGATTGCTGAACTGAAAAATTGGACTTAAAGCTGTAACTGGTTTGAAGCATCAATACAAGTTGATTTATGGGATCCTGATCTATGTCAACGGTGATGATATTTCTTATTGTAAATTGTTATTTTATTTCTGTTTTCACTTTTTCCATCTTCTCTGATAAAGAACAACAAGCATAGAGTTAGGATTTACTGTATATTAGTACCCTTCTCTGACTGATAAGATTTATCTATATGTTTTCTTTCGAAATGTGTTATTTAGGAATGATTTAATTCAATTTAAGCAGTTAGGAATGCTGGCATTCCCTCGTCCTACTGTCTCAGCTTAATGTTTTTCTTGAATTTTATTTTTAGTTTATGTTAAGTAGAGATGAACTAAGGAAGTAATGGTGAGCCCTGTCCTTTAGTTTTATCCCCAAAAACTAGCTGAAAGTTTCCCTAAGTGTGTGTTGAAAGCATGCTAGGTTAAAATTCCTTACCTGATCTTAGACTATTCTTTGTTATCTTATGTGTTTTTCTTGAAAATTTACTAAGTAAAGCAAAGCTAGGGAAGTTTATGGTGAGGCCTGTCCTCTAGTATCTTCTCCAACAGTTTCTTTTAAAGTTTCCCTTTGTATTTAAAAATGTTTTCTATTGAAAGTGCATCAAAAGCTGGCTAGTTTCAAAGTACTTACCAGATCTTAGATTTATTTTATGTCTTTCTTAAGTGTATGCCAAAAGCAGGATAGTTTCAAAGTACTTACCTAATCTTAGGCTACTCTTTGTTCTTCATTTGTTTATTTCCCCTTCTTGTGTATCTTTTCATTCCATAAAATCAACTTTAAAGATATCCTTAGACATAGATGACTTTCCCCATGGACCACTCTTGAACCTTGTTGTTTCAATTAAACCCTATTATGACTCCATAGCCCAATGGACTAAAAACCAGCGTTATATCTATCTTTTTAGCCGAAACTTGTTCTGATTTCTTGCAACTTCATACCTTTGAAACTATTTCCATTTAGGAATTTCCACTCAACTAATAATCATGCTCAACCATCCAAACAAAACAAAAATCCTCGGACTTCATAACTAGCCTAATATCATTACCCATAAGCCTTAAAGATAAATCTATCTTTGCACTTTATTAGAGAGATCCCTCTCCAGATTCAGGAGGGCTAGATCCTAGAATCCCAAAGTGGTTGAAATAAGTGTTCTTCCTGCAGTTGGAATTTGCCAATATTGCTAATTATAGGGGGCTAACACATTGGAACTCTAACCGAAAGGAAATTAAAAATGTGTTCTTTTGAGGGTCCAGCAAGATACAGCCTTTGCCAGCCCTGTCTTGGGTTTTGGAACCATCATAGAACAAGATACATATTTCATATTCTAATTTGACAACGTTGTCCGAGCACATTAGGGACGTGCTCGGGGCAACAGTTTTAATGGGTCCTTTGTTGCAGTGGAGGAGTTTTCGGTAACCAGTAGCAGCTCAGACTAGACATCTTGAGCGATTGGAGATTGGGGAGTTTGATAGCACCCAAAGATGGACACTAAGAAACACATACCAAGCTCTTCTTGTGTGAAACTGACTGGTTCATTAGTTGTGTCAAAGTCGGTTATAGTATATTTCATGTATGGCTCACTTTCGACCTGGATTTGGTTATTATTACCCTTGTACGAGAGCCAAAGGTGGGACCAATCAGTGGCAAAGTATCCCTGCAGCTTTCTAGACTAATCTTTACTCAATAGAAGGCCATAGGCCTCGGGGATATCCAAGATTACTATGTTTATGCACTGATGCACTCTAGAATCAGAGGATAGGTGGATAATGACATTGTTTAATTCGCCTACTGTTGGGACTTGAGATGTATCGAGTTGGATGATCCTGGTGTCAGTTTTCTCAGGGTGGATGTTTAACTTCTTGCATACGGATAAGGGCATAACATTCGTGGATGCACCAGAATAGACGAGGAAATTATGGACATTGAAGTTAAAGATCTTGAAGGAGAGGAGGAAAGGTGGTGTGGATCCCCTGGAGTTGGCGTTTATGGCATTTACGATGGATTGGGGATTAGCAACAGTTTCGGCAGAGGTGATGCTCACGGGTTTGGTTTCCGACAGATTGGAAAAGGCCTTGAGGATAAAATCTCGTTGGTTAGCAATGCGAGCGAGCTCGTAGAGAGAAATATTGGCCCAGTTCTTCTTCATATCTTCGATAATGTTATAAATAGAATCTATGTGTGAGGCAAGTTCGGTGGTGGTTTTATGGGAAACCGATGAAGCTTTAGCCTTGGGGCCTTCCCTGGGGTTATTTGGACTAAAATTTTCAGGAGTCTTGCTTTGATTTTCTGCATTTAGTGGCAAGATTTTCCTTAAGAAGGCTTTCCTTTTTTCTTCGAATCACTGTTAAGTGACTGGGCCCTTGCTCCTCAAACCATAGTTTCGAGGGGGTTTAGATTTACATTCATCGGCCAAGTTAATTGTAATATTCAATTTCATTTTGTTTTCTTTGCTGAAAGAATAATTATGTAAAGGAGGGTCAAAAACTCCTAATAAAAAGAATAAATACATGCCCAATGTGAACAAGCGTAAATATGGGCCACTTTAATAAACACACTTGAGTGTGAAAAGAACAAATCCACTTGATTGGGTCAATATTGACCAGATCAACAATGCAGTATTGGAGGAGTGCTCATCAATAAGGCACAACGCAATTCTAGAAGGAGGTCTCTTGTGTGAAAGGGATAAGTTGATAAACGTGGTTTATGGTTTTGGAAAGCTCTGATCTTATAAAAGGAAGAGGAAGGTGTTATAGCATCATTTCTCACCTTGACATGATTCATGATTGCTACATGGCTTTATGGGCACCCATTCCTACAGACTTGGACAAATTCACTTAAAAACAGTGGAAAATCCTTCATACGCGACTATGCCCGTGTTTTTCCGCGTGAATACGCTAGTACAGCTAGACTTTTCCGCGTATGCCATTTTAATAGTTAAAAAATATATAAAAAATCCCTAATTTCGCGCTGGGTTGATGGTTACTCAGGTAGTTCAACCACCCCAACCCGTGGCCAACTGTTTCCAACTGCTGAAACTACTTGGAGGGACTATAAAAAGCCCTCATGTGTATGGCCTAAGAGAGAGAGAGAATTATTGATATTATACTATGTTGGTATTCCCTATCCAAGTCTGATTCCCCGTGCCTCCTGCACTTTCCCAGTTCATTATAGGAAACCCTTGTTTCCTTGAGATACACATCCATTTATATGTTATCTCGTATGCACCATTTTGGAAGGAGTCTTAGCAAGGCAAGGGCTGGACGGATCCGGACGACGGTCTGCGAAGGCCTTGGAAGGATCAGGTGATCTCTCCACTCGTACTTTTGTACATGCTATTTATAATACAGAAGTACCATGCTGTTCCCGAAATAAACGTGTTAGTGTATGCTTATATGTATGAGAATATTTTTTATACAAGCATTCATTATGATTTATTTAATGTTTTATATGAATCTCACTGACATTTAGAGTAGATATATGCTATACAACCAGTCCTTTGTGCTTGTTTCTTCTTGTCTTTCAGGTTAAGAAGGAAGGACGGTTGCTGGGGGTTTGAACCCTGCGGGATCTTCTTCAACCGTAGGACCTATGGGTAACTTTCTCATTCTACTCTATTTAGTTTTTCTGAACGTGCATGGTTGTGTGAGTCTCTGTTAAGTAGCATGCCCCTGCTCTGTGGAGGTTGTACCCCAACCAACCTCTAGGGTGAGATTTCCCCGAAACAGAACTGGCGACTCCGCTGGGGATCACATTTTTGTGATTCTCCTGTTGGGTGGTTTCAGCTATTTGGTAGGATCCCAGCAGTTTTAGCTTTCATTTGCAGTCCAATTTATTTTCTTGCAATCAGTCTGAAGTCTTGGTGTCTTTTCCAGGCTTGTTCTTTTTGTTTTTTCATTATTTACCTTTGCATACGTGCCTTATTTTGCACACAGTCGCGTATACACGCTAGTTTGTCTGAAGGAACCCGCGTATACGCGAGTTTCCCTTAGAACAGACGCGTATGCACGCTGGTTGCATAGCTGTGAAGTAGCGTATACCTAGGCAGATTTTGAATTTTTGAGTTTCTTGACTTTTTGGTCCTTTCTGGCTGTGGAGACCTGTTCCTACAGTGTCTTTGTACTCACTGGAGTGTGAAGGAAGTGGTTTCATGTCTTTTCTCTCTTTCGTTTGATCGAAAACTAGTCTTTTTGGCAAAGTGTTGTTTCTGGTGCTGGCACTTCTGGATTGAGTTCCAAGACCGCTTTCTGAGCATTCTTGGTTGTTCTGCTTTATCCGAATAGAGATTTTCTGCTCACTGACTCGCTCCTATCTTTGTGTTGTGCTTCACATTGCGATTTTTGCTTCATTTTTGATTGGTTTTCTTGAGTTCCATAGGCTAGGTTTTGTTGCAACTTTTGAAGAGCTTTTCTTGCTTCTTTGGAGTCTTTGTTTGTGACGAGTTTGCACTATTTGTCTAGGCTGAGTGGCTGAGTTTTCTGGTCTTCTTTTGCTCTTATTGATCTTGCTATGAGTTAGCCTTATAAGGTTTGGGAGCATTATTGAAGTTTGTGCTTGGAATTCGGTCCTGTTTGGTTTGGATTTTGATAGTTGTGCTTGGTCTTTTCGAGCTCTTTCTTTATAAAACAAAAAAGCTCAAAAAACATTTGCTTTGCTTTTTGTTTTTGCATTTCAAAGGCTTAAAAAACATTTTCACTTGTTATTTTCTTTTGTTGTTGCATTTTCATTTTCGTTTGCTATAACTTTTGAAGCTTTTGTGAGATTTCTTACTTTTAGTTTTTGGCTTGATTGTGAGGAGGAGTTGTCATTTGATTTCCTCTTCTTGTTTTTAAGTGTTCTTGGTGTCCTCATTTTAAGAGTTCTTGATTTCGAGAGCTAGGCTTTTGGGCAACCAAATAAGAAGTTAAAACTGAAGGACTTTTTGGGAATTTCACCCTGCTTTAAGAGATTTGCATCCTAGGATTTGCATGCTTGTAGTCATTTGCGTTAGGTGCATTTAATCATTTAGTCAATTTCTTAGTTTTCGTGAGTGTGAGTTTGCTATTTGAAAAGGAAAAAATACAATTTTTAGTCTCGTAGAACCTGTATAGAGATTGCTCTTCATCGAAAGACAAAGAATTGCATTCGCATGTAGTTAAGTTTTTATTAATTTCTTTTGCGTCAAAAACACCATACGTTTCATCTCCATATCCTTGTGACTTAATATAACAGCCCTTAAAATAAGCGATTTAATCTAAAATCAAACTAGCAAGTTTTTCTAAGTGTCAATCACCAACTAGCTAGGTTGTAGGGCCTTGGAATAGGTGAGTGGAGAGTTAACTCTCCAAGGCCGCTCAAACAAACATAGAAGTTGATTAATTGGCGAAATCCAACTCCGTGAGGTGGACTGGGAAAGCTCTCATCCGAGAGTCAAGCGCGAGGGGAAGTGAAGGCTGAGAAGAGGGATACCCCCTCTCCGATTGGCTGAATCTGACCTCAAGACCGTTCCGCCCGGCCATCCGGTACAGATTGGTGTTCATAGTTGCCACTCTGGGTTCCTTTGGTGTTTGAGAGAATGCCCATGGTACAGGCGGACGTCGCATCACTTTCGCGATACTTTTTGAAGGTGTGCAAGCTTAGGTGTGAGCAGCGAAGGATGTCATTTGAAGGTCGGCGTATTAAATTACGATACCTTCGCTATGGTTGTTACGAGCCCTAATCAATCCCAGTTGCTTTGAGAAGTCCTATATTTAACTTTCCTGTTTTGGTGTCCGGTTCCTCATCACCGGACGAAATGTGGAGGGTACATTTGTAGTGTATCTAGGGATTTTATCGATTGAGTGCCTCTTTATCTAAACTTGCCTATCTTTTCATGTTTTGAGTCTAATTTAAAATCTGAAAAAGTGGCTGATCGAAAACGCCTTGACGTTCGAGAATCCGGGGGTTATCTCAAAGTCAGAGCCTTCTTAGAAGCGTGGGAGGAAGCCGATTTAGCGGGTGGTTACCACCCTGTGGCATCTGACACAGTGGAGAGAGATCCTCCACAAAGGTCTGAAGGTTTCATAGCTGATTCTGGTGTCGGTCTCGAGAGGAGTGTTCCGCTCACCTCGCGAGTTTTGTTTCCTCAGGAAGAAGATTTTCAAATCGAAGACGTACCTAAGCCTCCTGCTACAGGTCCATCTCCTCTTCCTCCTGATTATCCGTTTGTTGTTCAATACAGCGGACCTGAGTCAGAGAGACCGGGAGATCTTCCGTATCATTCTTATCTTTCGATGGCCATGACTGGGAACGCGGCTTCTACCGTGAGTGCTGCAGGCATTCAGACTCCTGCTTCTGTTGAAGCAGGGGGCACTATTGCTTCATCTTCGATTGCTTCTAGTGCTGCTGTGTTTGGCTCTAGGTTCACCCAAGCACATGCTTCTCATTCTGGTCCCTTCTGTTCAGGGATGTCCATTAGTGGAAATCCCTCTTTTTCCTTTTCCGCCGGTGCAGCTGGATCTACACCCATGTCTAACATGGCTAGTGGATCAGCTTCGTTTTAGGGTTTCCCCTTTGGGACTGGGCATATTCCTAGTTCCAATCCTTCTTTAGGGTCGTTTCCGTTTACGTCTCAGACCCAGAGTTTCAACCCTTGGTCTGGGGGGCAGAGTTCGACTACTTTTACGAGATGGAATCATGTCTTTACTACAGCGGGGGCAGGGAATCAGTTTTACGCAGGTCATCAAGGGAATGCTTCTTTCCCTTCATTGAGTGCTTATCAGTCTTTTTCTCCTCTGTCTAATGCTTGGAACCCCTACCAGGGGCTTTCCTCTTCAATCAATACTTCAGCGGGGGGAACTGGTCTGGGCTTTGGTAACTTGGCATGGGGAGGAGGTTCTTCTCCGTTTTCTACGAGTCCTTTTTGGAAGCCTGGTGCCTCATTAAATCCAGGCTATTCTTTTCAGAATGTTGGGAATCCATCCCATCAAGGATGGAATCCTCAGGCTCCGCCTCGCTTACCTTTTCTGGCAACGTTAAACTTGCCAGATCTGTCGAAGTTGACTAATGATCCGATTCGTTATAGTCCGGGGTGGCCTCCGGTCCCGACCAAACTTCCTTCAGACATTCCAAAGTTTGAAGGTAAGAATGGAGAGGATCCGGCGGACCACATCACCACTTTCCACTTATGGTGTTCTTCGAACTCCCTGATCGATGACTTGATTAGGTTGAGATTATTTCAACGCACCCTAACTGGAAATGTTTCCAAATGGTATATCGAGCTCACTGGGGGAAGTTTCGCCACATTTGGAGAACTGGCCGTCACATTTCTAAACCATTTTCAGTTGCCTATCAAATATGAGGTTGGGACCGAACTCCTGGCTAATTTCAAGCAGGATGAGGCAAATCACATTTCTGATCACATTCAGGAATGGAGGAGAAGGAAGAGGCTTATCAAAGCCCATATTCCCGGTGAATTCCTTCTCGAGTGGTTTTTGAAATCTCTGCTGTCAGATATTTCAAAGGATGTATCCCTATCTGGGGTATTTTCTGAGGAGCAGGCCATTTTTAGGGCCCAGCAGTTAGAACTGATCTATTCTCAGTCTGGGGTACTTTATAAGTATTTGCACAATGCTCCTCACTCCAAATTGGATTTGTCGAAAACTAAACCTGGTCCGCATGGTGACGGGCTTGTCGGATCGGTCAATAGTGGTGCAGCCAGCCTGCTTTCTCAGCTGCAGCAGTTGTCTTTACAATCTGCTCCTTCTGGTCAGGCTGTGCCTGCTGATTCATCACCTTCCCAGTCTTTGTCCATAAATGATGTCCAAACTTCTGATTCCAAAGGAAATCAACAATCCGATGGGAAGAAGAAGGGACGAAATAACAAGAAGAAGGCCAAGAATGGGAAGGGCAATGCAAATAAAACCAACGAGCGTGTTGGTGAGGGTCAAAAGGAGAAAAATAAAGTGAAGTTTCCATGCAAGCTTTGTGCTGGAGACCATCTCACACACCTTTGCCCTAAAATTCAGGATGCTCAGCGCTTGTTAAGCCAGCAGGGTTCTTCTAGTTCCCAGGCTGTGTTAACAAACCCTTTTCCCCAAGGGCAGCAATTAGTTGTTGGCACGAACCAGAATCCTGGGGCTTCCTCTGGAGGTACCCAGGAAGGGGAAATTCCATCGAACATTTTTATGATGAGTGCTCATGCGGATATCGCTACGAGATCCCGTGATTATGGCGGAGAGGAATCTTCGAAAGCTAAGGAATTTCCTGATGCTACTGAGCCACTTCACATTACGAAGCCAACTATTGAGTCTATGCCTCGGATGCCAAAAGCATCTTCTAAGCGGTCAACGATCAATCCAAATGCGAGGGCTGCCCATAACTACTCGATTGTAGAAGATCTGGCGCAGAGTCCTTGTGCTATGTTAGCTTTAGAGGTACTCCAGTCCTGTCCGGCTCAGCGCAATGCTTTGCTCACTGCCATTGGGGCTATTGATCCGAAAAACTCTCTTCTGATTACTTTTGATATGAATAATTTTAAGAAGAGACTTCCTCATCACATGGCTTTCCATATTAAATCGTTGTACCGGAAGTGCAATATCTTTCGAACGGTCATTGATGAGGGTGCTTCCACATGCGTGATGTCTCTCGCATGTTTGAAGACACTTGGATCTCCCAAAGTTGTTCCATCTAGCACTGTTCTTACTGTGTTCGATGGTCATTCTCACAGACCCCATGGTATTGTCCTGGCTTTGCCCATCTGTGTTGGGGGCAAAATCGTTAACATAGAGGTTGAGGTAGTAGATGCAGCCTTGGACTACAACCTTCTGCTGGGGAGGAACTGGATTTATGAGATGGATGCTATTACATCCTCATTATTTCGAATAGTATGTTTTCCCCACGAAGGGAGGATAGTTACGGTGGATCAACTGGACTATCCTCCTGTAGACCTGAATGCGCCTTCTGACTCATCTGTTCCTAAGTTGGACAATACTAAGGCGCTTGTTGAGAATCTAGGAGTTGGAATGTATTCTTCCCTGATGGGTACTTTCGATCTTCCTCCTCCTACTGTGCATATTAATGCTATTTCATCCTCCAGGGCTCCTCTTCGAAGAGAGTTCTTCGAACTCATCCTTTTAGGACCCTTGGACCTTACCTTCCCTACGCACATTAGCGGAGGTCAGAGTGGGTGGAAATCGCACCGTTCTGCTTGTTTGAGATTGCATATCGAGTCTGTGTGCTTTGCGGAGTCTACTCCCGACTCCTCTTTCATGGAAGAGTTGGATGACAGGCCATCGCTCCACGGCTGGACGCTTAGTTCTTCTTGGCTTGATTGTCATCGTCACCCACTCTTCCATACGAAGGGCAATCCACGGAAGCCATGGTGAGTATGAATAGACCAGTGGGATGACTTGCATCATGGTCTTACTTTACGACAGCGGGGTTAAAACTAATTTCCGAGTCCTCCGTCTCCTGGTCTTGTTCACCCAGTCTTGAACCCTTTGGCACCAACACAGGTTTATGCTGAAGGGAACATGGTTGTGATCTCTCCTACTATCCCGGTGAACATTTCCAGGGATCCCAATATTATCGAGAATGTCTTCATTGGAGCTGAATGTTCCTGTGAAGAGGTTCAAATCTATACCGAGCTCTTCAAAGAGTATAGGGATGTATTTTCTTGGTCTTATGAGGAAATGCCTGGCATAGACCCATCTATCGTCCAGCATGAGATCAAGACGTATGAAAACGCTAAGCCGGTCAGGCGGAAGCTTCGTCCGATCACATCCAGTTGGTTATTGGGATTCATTGTGCCTTTGGAAGGGATAGGGGTATATCCTTTTAAGGTTGAGGCAATCCTTTGGTTGCCTCCCCCGTTGGCGGAGCCCCGAAATGGGCTCTATTTGAAGAAGTATTATGCCTAGGCTTTGGCCTGGCATCTTGCTTTTGTATATAGTAATTTTTTGCTTTGTACATATCTGATTGATTTTTTATTTTTGATGAGTTGGTGATGTTTTTGATCTGCTTTGGCAGGTTGTCTTGGATGTCATGAGTCATTTTGGTTTCACCGATGGTGCCAGTAGACACACCCGAAACTTAGCTTCCGCGGCTTGGGTGCTTCATTATCCATCCGTTCAGCTGTTAGTGTCAAGAGCAGACTGCATTGGTCGTGCTTCCAATAATGTAGCAGAATACACGGCAGTGGTTCATCTACTCTCGGAGGCAATATATTTGGGTGTTGATTCGTTGGTAGTTTTCTTGGACTCTCAGCTGGTGGTGTCGCAGTTGAACAACACTTATCGGGTACGAGATCCATTTTTATTACGATTGTTCTTGAGGGTACGTTTGTTACAAAGGTCATTTCAATTTTTAACTTTCATTCATATTCCTCGAGCTGACAATTGGTTTGCTGACTCATTAGCTAATCAAGCTTTGGATTGGCATATTAATCATTCAATTCAATAAAAATTTTAATCATCAAAAACATCATACATTTGATACATTTATCACATCACATCAAATATCATTGTATATATATCATCGGAGTGTCAAAAAACTTTACAAAATTTGGATCCATAATCTCGTACAAAACTTGGGCTTATGCCCCATCATGTTCAATCTCAAAAAGAATATACAGTCATCTAATATATAATATCTGTCTACTCCTGAGGACCCTGCCCAGAAGTCGTGTTCCTATAGAACGTAACTGCAGTGGCCACTCGGCGGAATAATCTAACCCAGTCTCAGGGTACTCCTACCACCCGTCTCTGGATGGCTTCAGGCAAGTCCTCCACGGCAGCCATAGGGATTTGGCGGGTCAATCCCTCCAAGTTTCTCTGCACGGCCTAGAGAGTCCTGTCTGAGTCCACTGTCTCTACCTCGCCCCTGCGACGCTTATGGCGCGGTAGGCCCTCAAGACGAACTGGTCCAACATCTGAAACATGATCATTTTTTAATTGTCGGTCATTATGAATCCAATAAAAAACATGTTTGTTTTTCATTTTTTCATACATATTTGAAAAAATCCAAAAAAATTATATAATTCAAAAAATTTTGAAACTTACCGACTGCTCCCCATGCTGTGCCAGGTGGAAGAACTAGATCCGGATCTCCACGAAAGTCCATCCCGGCATAGGGATAGTCATCCACTGCGATGATCTGTTATCCCCACCACAGGAAGAACTCATCGTCCCATGTGGTCCGGGGTACCTCACTACCCCCCAGTCTCTTCATCATGTCTGCCCAACGGGCGATTCTTGGGTCCTGCGGGCTACTGATAGTAGAGATGACTCTGGGTCTCAAAGCTGGAATCCTCTCAAAGAAGAATGTTGTCAAAATTGTACCATAGCCAAAGTGTTTAGTCTTTACTTGGTGAATAGAGGTCAGCTGTTGTTTCATGTTCAGTAGAAGGGTTGTGCACCAATCGTACACATGAGTCAAACACTCTATAGCTATGCTCATTTGCGTCCTGGACGCCTGATGTAGTGAGGCAGATCCTGCCACTCTGCTGATGGTGAAAAGGAGGATTTTCATGTGAAAATCCCTGATATCTTTAATTGCAATCTGAGTTCCAACCTTTTTTGAATTCTCTACGCAATATACATGGACATAATCTTCCACGGTTAACCCTCCCAGGGGCTTTCCGTGCAAGTCTACTGGTTATCCCCTCCGGGAGAGTCCAGTAATGAAATATATGTCTTCCACTTCAATGCATAGTGGCATCTGATCAATAATGAAGCAATCCTGATCTGGTTCCCAGTAATTGACGAGCATTTCTAGCAATCGCACGTTGCTTTTCATATTTGGCATTTTAAAGAATTTGAACAATCCGCAATTTCGGAGGATATTTTGCGCTATGCAATCTTGCATGACCTCTTGGTCTATTGCGCTATGCTCACGTTCCCTCCACGAGATAGTCATCCTGAGAAATTTAATCAAATTATGCATTAGCCATGCTTTTTTGCATTCGGACCTGCGCATACGCGACTTTTCCTGTGCACAGTCGCGTGTATACGCGACTTGCCTTCAATGAACCCGCGTATGCGCAAGTCCGCATATTTTAGCAAGGGTTTTAAAGAAAAAAATCACTTAATTTTAATTTCCAAACGGACAAAATGAATAAACAGGATGATTAAGGAGCCTACCTGAAGTTTCGCTGAGTTCCGACGGTCGGTTGTTCCTGATTTGACGAAAGAAGTTTTTGCTCCAGAGCACTTTTTCCAAATCAGCTATGCAATAATGAACCAAATGAGAGGTAATTTGTCTATTTATGGCTAAAAAGTTGAAAATTTTCGCAAAAATTCCTTATGCTTATTTTTTCGATTTATCTTAAGCTGCATAACTCGGTTGCTTGGAAGTGCCCAGTTTGGTATGTTTTCAGGTACATTTTGACGATTTTGAGATTATTCCCGATTTTTGATCCATGATTTCTGACTCTTCACGGCAAGTATATGATCTTCACTGGCATATTGGTTAGGGAAATCACTCTCTGTTGCATCTTGCATACTAGCCTCCATACTGATCACTTTCCTTAGGGTCGATCCCATCAGGTCATGAGTATTACACCCATTTCACTCGCCGATTATTTAATCATGAATTGATGGTAGAGCCTTCCTTTACATGGGCTTCCTAGTTAGTTCCTCGCTATCACTTGTTGCCCATGCTGCTTTTTATGTAGGCTCGGGAGTCCTCTTTAGTCCTGCCATGTCTTATGTGTTGGAGCTTCATTCTTCTTCTTCATCACTTATCATTTTTTCTGGCTTATACCCTAGAGGCTCCCCGGTGTCGTTTAAGTTGTATTACTGCATTGCATATTGGCTACTTGTTTATCCTGGCCTTTAGCTGGCTTCATTTGGACTCGATGTTTAAGCCAAATTTTGACCTTGACTTTCCGTACAAGTTAACCATTGCATGCACTTAGATATCACGACTTGACACCTTTGTACCCATGGATGGAACGCTCCTCTGAGTATCACTGACTAGTTTTCGCCACCTTGCATTGAGCATAGGATTGTTCCAATCCCAAGAACTAGTGCATCTGATTTCTTGATACTCGTTCTATCCATTGTAACACAGTTATCTCTTTTATTCTTTTCAGCTTATTATATGAAAAGACAAAAAACTAAATATAACAAAAAGAGCTGAAATGTGGATATTTCACATTTAGATGATTTGAGTCGCTTAATGCTCTGACAGCTACATATACTTATATATATTTCCTTCATTTGGGATGGTTCTAGTTTGACCTAGGTTCAGCCTTTACCATGTTTCACTTGTCAGTTCTCCCCCTGTTGGTTATCTCTTCCAATCATATGGAGAGTTTGTTTTGCCTCCTGCAAGACAGACTTATACAGTGTCACTTTTTACTGCCATGGTCATCACAGAGTCGTGTTTTTGTTCAAGGGAAGTCTAGCCTGAGTCGGCCATTCTGCGGTGTCTCTTGATTCATTATTCAGTCGGCCTTCCCAGTCTTGTCAGTATCATGTTCTATCACATCAGATGTTTTGATCTTCTGCTCGTGCTGGTTTGAGAAGGTCTCCATTGACTTCTTGCCGGCGGGTTTGTCTCTTATCGACTACGACACATTGCTCTGAGAGCAAGCCTAGAGCCGCACCTTGGGCCTATTTCCATTATTGATAGGTGACCTCGTGCTCAGCATTTGATCATCATCATGGGTCTTTGACTGAGTGGTTTCCCCTGTGTTCGATGTCAGCACACATTATCACACTTGGGATTCGTGCAGTACCTTGATTTCCATTACTGTTCAAGGTTGTTCAAGATTTGATTTATGAATTACTGTTTGTTTAGACAAACAACTTTCTTGGCTGCTTAGCCTAGATTGCATTGGAATTTCCTGTTTAGGAGTTCCATCTCTTCCCATTGAGGAGCTCTTGGGAGAGCTTGTATTGCTTGTCCATTATCAGGTTGAAGACCGAGCTTCTAATTCCAACTGCAACGCAGATACAGTGAGGGTTTGCTTGCTTTTGTAAGCTGCAGCAAGTGGAGAACTAGATCTGTTAAGATCTAGCTTATATAGGAGCCTCTTCTCAGTGAGTGTGTCTTTTAACCTCCTGGAAGAGTGCATCCATTGTTTGAGCTTCAGTTTTGCATCTTGGAAAGAGGCCAACCCAGTTAATCAAGCTGCTACATAGTCTCCCTTGAGGGACTACGTTATTTCCATGGAGATCATATCTCTTCAGATCTAAGTCATTTCAGTGCTTTATTTCAGTGGAGGAGGCCTCTGCTCTATTGGATGAAGTGTATTGGAGTACATGAGCCTCAGTTTCTGATCTTGGCATGTGGTCACCAGCTGTCTATCCCCTACAGCGTAGTTTCTACTTCAGATCTGTGTTATTCTTGTAGGTGGAGTTGTAGAGATTTTGGGTGCACCTTCTGGAGAGCTGGTTTCTGAGTGCTGGGGACTTGCCCTTCACTTAAAGACCTGTTGGAAGAGATCTACACATTGTAATTTTCAGATATGATCTGCATAATCTGAATGCTTCAGTATTTCTGAATATTTCTACAGATCTACTTTCTTAGATCTCAGAACTACTGCTTATGCTTGGTGCAAACCCCGAAATTCCAAGGGGATCTAAAAGAGGAACTCTTCTAGTGCATGGGTCTGATACATATCTGAATTTTTATGCACAGATATGCTCTAGATCTGACATGTAACATACAATAGTGTAGCTTAATAAGAATAATGATGTCAAGGCAACGTTTTGTAATACATATGGTTGCAGCCCTCTTTTGAGGAGTTTTCTTCTGTCTATGACTTGTATTATCAGCCATGTACTTAATGTGTTGGGTGTGGAGCCTGATTATCTTGTTTACTTTGTATCACAGCATTGGACCCCTGTACTTTAAAAGGGGTGGCAACGCTGCCCATAATTAATCGCTGTTGTGGGGGGTCCAGGGGGGCGGTAGCGCTTTTCGGAGCCCCCCCGAAGCTAAAAACAGATGTAAAATTGCCTTGTAAAAGTATAGTAATTTCTAGTCAATCTGGGTCGTTCATTAGGAAAATGATCTGATGATAGAAGTTATGTTTATTTTAGGGTTTTTTACCCTAGAAGGAAACCCCTCGCTTTTATGAAGGTATTGTATTGTGGCTATGTATTGTATGTGTATTCTCGGAGCGAGAAACAGAGAGGGAGACTGTGAGAGAGAACAGAGGATATTACAGCAGATCTACTGTAGGTTGTGTCTCTTCATTTTGCTGAATAATAGAAATGAAGGACTGGCTGTTTGGGGTGGATGTAGCCCAAACTGGGTGAGCCACGTATATCTGTGTCTCTCTGGTTTTATGTGTTTTGTGTGCTTGTATTTTCTTCATATTTTATGTGTTGCATTGCTCTGTAAAATATAATTTTCTAACAACTGGTATCAGAGCCAAAGGTCTATTTGGCTGATAAACTCACAGGAAAGAAGGGTTCCTGGTTCGAGTGGGAGCAATGGTGGAAGATGGTAAATTTAGGGTCAAAAAATTTAATGGCCAAAACTTCCCATTGTGGAAGATGCAGATGGAAGATTATCTGTATCAGAAAGATCTGTACCTACCATTGAAAGGAAAAACAAAGAAGTCGGCGGCCATGACAGGCACAGAATGGAACATTCTTGATAGAAAGGCACTCGAAACAGTACGGTTGTGCCTTGCGGCATCAGTCGCCTTCAATATTTCGAAGGAAACAACAATAGAGGGTTTGATGCAAATGTTGGCGAAACTATATGAAAAACCCTGAGCCTCAAACAAGGTATTTCTTATGAAACAATTATTTAATATGAAGATGTCAGAAGGTGGATTTGTTGCAGACCATTTAAATGATTTTAATACAATTACCAGTCAGTTAAGTTCCGTAGGGGTAAAATTTGATGATGAAGTTAGGGCTCTTTTATTTCTGTGCTCATTGCCAGAAAGCTGGAATGGTTTAGTTATGGCCATTAGTAACTCTGTCTCTGGATCTAGTACTTTAAATTTTGATGATGTTTTCAGTGCTATCCTTAGCGAGGAAATGCGACGGAAAAGCTCTGGTGAGACATCGAGTAATGCTTTGAGTGCAGAGTCTAGGGGAAGAAGAATGGAAAGAGGAAAGAGCTTAGGTTATCACAGTAAATCAAGGAAAGGCAAATCCAAGTCCAGATCGGGGATAGTGTGCTGGAAATGTGGAAAGAGAGGACACTTAAAGAAAGATTGTAGATCTTGGAAGGGAAAAGAAGGAGATGCACAGCAAGAAAACAATCATGAAGCAAATGTTACAGGTGATGTGTTACAATATGCTTTGATTCTTTCTTTCAAAAATGTTATTGATTCTTGGGTTGTAGATTTAGGGGCTTCATTCCATGCCACACCTGATAAGAAATATTTTCATGACTATGTTCAAGGAGATTTTGGACAAGTTCGTTTGGGTGATGATAAACCCTGTAAAATTGTTGGAGTGGGTAAAGTTCTTGTAAAACAACAGAATGGAAACCAATGGCTACTAAAGGAGGTAAGGCATGTTCCAGATCTGAAGAAAAATCTGATTTCAACAGGGTAGTTAGGTAGTGAAGGTTGTGTGACAACTTTTATAGATAAAACTTGTAAGGTCACCAAAGGAGCATTGGTAATAGAAAAAGGTGAAAAGGTTGGTACATTGTATTTATGCAATGGTATTTATAACTCCATTAATGCTTTAACTTCCAAAGGATCAGATGCAGGATTATGGCATCATAGGCTCGGACACATGAGTGAGAAGGGAATGAAGATTCTTCACTCAAGAAATTTGTTTCCAGGTTTGAAGAATGTTGATTTGGATTTCTGTGAAAATTGCATCTATGGAAAATAAAAGAGAGTCGGATTTCTCAGAGTTGGGAAAGAAAAGAAGAGCGAAAAATTGGAGCTTGTGCATACAAATGTATGGGGACCTGCTCAGGTATCATCTCTCGGTGGCTCTTGTTATTATGTTACTTTTATTGATGATGCAACTAGAAAAACATGGATTTATTGTATTCAGAATAAATCTGATGTATTTGATACTTTCAAGAAATGGAAAGCTTTGGTTGAGATTGAGACAGGAAATAATTTGAAGTGTCTCAGATCAGACAATGGAGGTGAATATTGCAGCAAAGAGTTTGATAGGTATTGTTCAGAGCATGGAATTCGTAGAGAGAAGACAGTTCCAAGAACACCACAAGAAAATGGTGTGTCAAAAAGGATGAACAAAACAATCATGGAGCGTGCAAGGTGCATGAGATTGCATGCAGGATTGCCTTTACAATTTTGGGCAGATGCTATAGATACTGCTGTTTATCTAATAAACAGAGGGCCTTCAAGTTCCTTGGATGGTGGTATTCCAGAGGAAGCATGGACAGGTAAAAAGGTAAACTACTTTTTTTTAAAGCCTTTTGGTTGTGAGGCCTTTGTCCATATTAATAAAGAAAATAGAACAAAGCTTGAGGCAAAATCAAAGAAATGTACCTTTATTGGATATGGTGTTAATGATTTTTTTTATCGCTTATATGATTATGAAAATCACAAAATCATTAGGAGCAGAGATGTAATATTCAATGAAAAGGTCTTGTATAAGAATCAGTTGCAGGAAAAGAAACAGGAAAAAGAAAGCAAGGAATACACAGTTCTTGATGAGATAACTAAAAAAGTAAAGGTGCCTGAAAATAATAATAATCAACAACCACAGCAGCAAAAAACACCACAATAGCAACAGGCACTTCAAACACTTGAAATTAGTGTTAGAAGATCTACCAGGATAAGTAGACCCCCTGAACGATACTCTCCTTCATTATATTATTTATTGCTAACTGATTCTAGTGAACTCGAATGTTTTGAAGAAGCAATGCAAGTTGAAAGCAGGAAGAAGTGGGAGCTAGCCATGGAAGAAGAGATGGACTCCTTAAAGCATAACCAGACTTGGGACTTAGTCAGGTTGCCTGCAGGTAAAACTACATTGCAGAATAAATGGGTTTATAGGCTGAAGGAAGAAGATGGAGGAAAACAGAGGTACACAGCTAGACTTGTGGTGAAGGGGTTTGCACAGAAGAAAGGTATTAATTTTGATGAAATATTTTCTCCTGTTGTTAATATGACTTCAATCAGAACTATCTTAAGTCTTGTAGCAGCGGAAGATTTACATCTTGAATAGTTAGATGTAAAGACAACATTTCTCCATGGATATTTTGAGGAAGAGATATACATGCAACAACCAGAAGGATATGAGGTAAAAGGGAAAGAAAAATTGGTGTGCAGGTTAAATAAGAGCTTGTATGGCTTAAAATAGGCTCCAAGGCAGTGGTATCTAAAATTTGACAAGTTTATGTCTGAACAAGGTTATACTAGATGTCACTCTGATCATTTTGTTTATCTGAAAAAAGAAAAATGATGGCAGCTATATTATATTGTTATTGTATGTAGATGATATGCTTGTTGTAGGGTCTAACATGCGGGAAATAAATGTGCTCAAAAGAAAATTGGCAAATTCATTTGCAATGAAGGATTTGGGAGCTGCAAAACAAATCCTTGGTATGAGGATAACTAGAGACAGGAAAAATCACAAATTAACACTATCTCCATATGAGTACATAGAAAAGGTGTTGAAAAGATTTAATATGCAGAATGCAAAACCAGTTAGTACACCTTTTGCTATCCATTTCAAAATTAGTAAGGATATGTGCCCAAAGACCCAAGAAGACATGGATTATATGTCTAAAGTTCCATATGCATCAGCAGTTGGAAGCTTAATGTATGCAATGGTCTGCACAAGGCCTGATATTGCACATGCAGTGGGAGTTGTAAGCAGGTACATGAATAATCCAGGAAAAAAACATTGGATCGTAGTAAAATGGATTCTTAGATATTTGAGAGGTACCACAAATCAAGCATTATGCTTTGGTGGTTCAAACATTGCTCTACAGGGATATGTTGATGCAGATATGGCAGGTGACAGAGATAATAGGAGGAGCACTACAAGATATGTATTTACTGTAGGTGGAACAACTGTCAGTTGGGTTTCAAAAATCCAAACTGTTGTTGCACTTTCAACAACAGAAGCAGAGTATGTTGCTGCTACGGAGGCTAGTAAAGAAATGATTTGGTTACAAAGGTTTATGGATGAATTGGGTAAGAAGCATGATATGGGCATGCTATACAGTGATAGCCAAAGTGCCATTCATATTGCAAAAAACTTAGCATTTCATTCTAGGACTAAACACATACATCTCAAGTACCATTTCATATGGTTAGTATTGGAAGATGGAGAGTTGAAGCTAGAAAAGATACACACTAGCTAGAATCCTGCAGATATGCTAACAAAAGTTGTAACCAGGGACAAACTGAGAACATGCTCAGTTTCAATTTGTCTTTAAGGATGACGATGAAGATGAGAAACAACCAGGTCCAAAGAGGAGTCATTGTATAGCAAATGAAGCAGCGGTGGATTTGCTACAATCAGTCTCCAAGTGGGAGATTTTTGGGTGTGGAGCCTGATTATCTTGTTTACTTTGTATCATAGAATTGGACCCTTGTACCTTAAAAGGGGGGGCAATGCAGACCATAATTAATCACTATCGTGGGGGGTCCAGGGGGGGGTAAAGCTTTGGAGCCCCCCTGCTAGGCTTCGGCGTCGCTCAAGCTAAAAACAGATGTAAAATTGCCTTGTAAAAGTATAGTAATTTCTAGTAAATCTAGGCCGTTCATTAGGCAAATGATCTGACGGTAGAAGTTATGTTTAGTTTAGGGTTTTTTACCCTAGAAGGCAACCCCTCGCTTTTATGAGGGTATTGTATTGCAGCTGTGTATTGTATGTGTATTCTCGAAGCGAGAAACAAAGAGGGAGACTGTGAGAGAGAATAGAGGATATTACAGTGGATCTGTTGTAGGTTGTGTCTCTTCATTTTGCTGAATAATAGAATTGAAGGATTGGTTGTTCGGGGTGGATGTAGCCCAAACTGGGTGAACCACGTATATCTGTGTCTCTCTGGTTTTATGTGTTTTGTGTGCTTGTATTTTCTGCATATTTTATGTGTTTCATTTCTTTGTAAAATATAATTTTCTAACATAATGAACTCAATTGTATGACTTATTTACTACTGTAAATACTATTGAAGATTACTTCATGAGCCTCCTATCACTGCTCTGCTGAAACTGCGTTATTTCCTAAGCAAAATTGTTTGTTATTGCTGCAGTCTCTCTTTGAGGCATTTCTGAAGACAACTAGGTGTGGGAGATTTGTATAACCCACCTAGGAGGATTTATTTTTTATGCCCTCTTGGATTTAGGACTTAGATACTCAGATCTAAGGGATCCAAGTGCTGGATTTCATTTTTGTAGCAGACCTTATTGAAAAATGCATTTTCCAGTCATGCCTTGCTAGCTGTTCAGAATTTGGAATATTACAGTGGTATCAAAGCAAGATCTTTGGCTCAGCCTATGGGCTTCAAGCCAAAGTGCTATAAAGAGAAGTAGTAGAGAAAATAATGATAGAGAGGATGAGATTTCTCTCATCAATTTCAGATCTAAGAAGGAAGAAGAAGAAGAAAGAAATGAAACTCCTAGAGGGTTTCAAGAGGAAGAAAGCTTTAGTGAGACCTCTAGAAGGTTTCAAGAGAAAGAAGAAGATCCATGCACTTCCTGTTCCCATAGATGAAGTGGAGGGAAAGAAGACCACTTAGAACATGAGATCCTGAGTGGGTATTTGGCAGAATACAAGTGCCAACCTAGGGCTTTCAAAGAGACCCTAGATTTTCCTCAGTTTGTTCAACTAAGAGAAGAAAGAAGACCATGCAGTGAGAGAATGATAAGAGGCAACAGATTTTTGTTGTCTACATTTGATGGGTCACTCAAGTGTGCAGTAGAGACTTGGGTGATGAAACTAGAAGCCTTTTTCTTACTACATCTAGTAGTGGAAAAAGAGGCTGTGGAGATCTCAGTGCTGCACTTGGAGGGCAAGGAAAGTTCTTGGTGGTTCAGCCATGGAAGTCATGCAAGAGTACCCACTTTTTCTTATTTCACTCATCAGATAGTCAGGAGATTTGGCAGTAGAATATCAGAGGAGGAGGAGGAGTCCTCTTCTCCATTTGAGGAGCCTTCTACCAGCGTTGTCACAATCATGGAGGGGAAACCAATTCATTCCTTTGCACCTTATTTGAGTTTCATGAAGCATGAGGAGTTAGGGTGCAAGATGGTGGGAGGCATGTTGAGTGTTGTGCCACT
Source organism: Pinus albicaulis (assembly GCA_034641835.2). Taxonomy (NCBI): domain Eukaryota; kingdom Viridiplantae; phylum Streptophyta; class Pinopsida; order Pinales; family Pinaceae; genus Pinus; species Pinus albicaulis. The sequence goes on from CM076569.1 coordinate 499,439,400, forward strand.
TTCTGTTGGTGTGTGGCCTTCAGCACACTTGGATTCTTTTGGATCCAAGAGGATAATTGATGAAGAGTCTTCTTCTCAAAAGAAAACCTGAAGACTCCTCTTTCGAAAGTAGACCAAGGTCTAAGGTCTCCTATTGAGGATGATGCATTTTCTACCTTTGAAGAAAGGGCTAGGGGTGACAGCACAGTTATGACAGAGGCATCTCTAGCATTTCATGTAGAAGAAGAAGGAGCAGCTGCTCCAAGAAGAGAAGCTCTTGCATTCTTGCAAGGAGTTTCAAAGAGTCTCACATATAGAGATTATGGAACCATTCATGAGCAACATGTGCCATCATTATCAGATGGTGAGATCCTGTATACTGCATACAATGAAGAGGATGGAAAGCTTCATTGGGACAAAAACATTTACCCCTATTTATTTCAAAATATCGATGTACTAAGAAGGCATGGAGATCTATGTAAGACAAACTAGGACACATCAGTCCATACATCTTTATATTATGATCTATGCCTTGATGTCTCCTTACTTGGAAGAAGCCCTCTAGGGCAACTCCTTGATGGAAAGAGCAAAGTGTTCTCTCAACCTTGCACAGTGATGATACATTTAGCCAAGGGAGAGACTATTACAACATTGGAGACTTTGGGTAAAAAGCATGCTTATGTCAATCACATTCTATTTCATGATTGCATGCATTCTTTTACTTTGCATGTGCAGGCCGTGACTCCTAAGAGGATTTTATTACCATATAAACTTCATGGCCAACTATGGGCCAGGAAAATTTTCAAACTTGGCCACTCCCTTGATAGGCTAAGGGAGGTTCTGCAGCATGATGGGTGCTTCCCTAAAGCACCAAATATACATTTCACCTTTAGCCTTGGTGGAATGATGAGGGTAGAAAGTAAGTGGCATGTAAACCACTTACCACATCCAGATCTAAAGTAGGGAGGAGATGACCTGCGTTGGTTTCTATTGGGTGAGTGTGGGTACCACCGAAGGTTTTTGATTTTCTTGTCTCATGCCTTGTATTTCAAGGAAAGAATGCATAAGAAGGAGGCGGTTTCCTTGGTTGACAAGAAGCAAGTATCGACACCCCATGATGAATTCCATGTCCATAAATTTACTTATGTCTATGATGTATGTACATGTACTTCTATTTAGATTGAATATCATAATCATGTATGTACTTTGGGTTGGGAGAAATTGTGACCTTCTCTTGAGGTGGCATGAGGGCATTTGTTTATATCATGATGTTAATAATGCTCCAATATTTGTTATGAACATGAGAGGAGGAATGAAACATTGTGTGGATGTGTCCATTGGGAATGCAATATCCCATATTTACTTGTACTTCAAGAGGAGGATAGAACATTGTGTGGCTTCTACATTATATCATTTTTTTTCTTATGCTAGAAGCCATATGTTGGGCTTATGTCATTGGAAGAAGTCTCTCACTTGGGAGAATTTGTAGCAAGACATGTGTTGTTTGAATCATATTCAACCAACACCTATTATCCTCTACTATTTCCAAGCTTTGAAGAAGCTTTTTGCAGCAAGAAGGTGGTGGGATGGCCACTTGTTGTACTATGATTTGAGGCAGCAAGAGGAAGGACAATGCTGGTCTCAAGGGAGGGACTATTGTCACCATCCAATATGTCATATGACACTTAGTCCATGTTTCTTTTGGAGCACATATGGTGAAGATCCTCTATTCACTATATGCATGGAAGATTGGGCAAGGAGGCTCACTATAATCCATGAAGGGAATCGTGAAGTTCCAAGTCTCTTTTGGCTTCATGAGGACTATATTACTACAGCCTAGGATCATCAGCTCCATATTTACCATAAATGGAGGGAGAGACAACGTGAATTGAGAATTATTATCTCCCATTTCTAGCCATGGAGCCCTGACACATTGCATATGGTGGGGATTGGAGACTATTTGTTTGAGCTATAAATGATGGTTCACTTTGTTTGGTTGATAGCATGGAGATTTAAGCTTCTCATGGGGGTTGAAATGCCCAATATTTACCATCTCTCACACCTTGAAGAGACCAATGGACAACATATGATTCTTCTTTGTATCTCCCACTACTTCATGATGACAGATATTTGGTTCATCCACCAAAAGCAGACTTGCATTCTTGGGAGGAGACAGCTCCATTGGAGATTTTGTAAAGTCCTGGTGAGTTGCTTGAGGACAAGCAACATTTTGGAGGGGAGGACTGTAATATTCCTATTTTAATGGGAATATTCAATTTCATTTTGCTTTCTTTTCTCAAAGAATAATTATGTAAAGGAGGGTCAAAAAATCTGAATAAAAAGAATAAATACATGCTCAATGTGAACAAGGGTAAATCTGGGCCACTTTAATAAACACACTTGAGTGTGAAAAGAACAAATCCACTTGATTGGATCAATCTTGACTAGATCAACAATGAAGTATTGGAGGAGTTCTCATCAATAAGGCACAGTGAAATTCTAGAAGGAGGTCTCTTGTGTGAAAGGGATAGGTTGATAAAGGTGGTTTAGAGTTTTGGCAAGCTCTGATCTTATAAAAGGAAGAGGAAGGCAACATTTGGACGTTGTTCAAGATTTTATTTCTGAATTGTTGTCTATTTAGACAAACTGCTTTCTTGTCTGCTTAGCCTAGATTGCATTGGAATTTCCTGTTTAGGAGTTCCATCTCTTCCCATTGAGGAGCTCTTGGGAGAGCTTGTATTTCTTGTCCACTATCAGGTTGAAGACCAAGCTTCTAATTCCAACTACAATGCAGATCCAATGAGGGTTTTCTTGCTTTTGTAAGCTGCAGCAAGTGGAGAACTAAATATATTCATATCTAGCTTATATAGGAGCCTCTTCTTAATGTGTGTCTTTTAACCCCCTAGAAGAGTGCATCCATTGTTTGAGCTTCATTTTTGCATCTTGGCATCAGGCCAACTCAATTAATCAAGCTGTTGCATAGTGTCCCTTAAGGGACTGCATTATTTCCATGGAGATCAGATCTCTTCAGATCTAAGTCATTTCAGTGCTATATTTCAGTGGAGGAGGCCTTTTCTCTATTGGAGGAAGTGTATTAGAGTGCATGAGCCTCAGTTTCTAATCTTGGCATGTGGCCATCAGCTATCTATCCCCTACAGTGTAGTTTCTACTTTAGATTTGTGCTATTCTTGTAGGTGGAGTTGTACGGAGTTTGGGTGCACCATCTGGAGAGCTGGTTTCTGAGTGCTGGGGATCTGCCCTTCACTTAAAGGCCTATTGGAGGAGATCTACACATTGTAATTTTTAGATCTGATCTGCATAATCTGAATTCTTCAGTATTTCTAAATATTTCTGCAGATATGCTTTCTTAGATCTCAGATCTACTGCTTATAATTCCAAGGGGATTTGAAAGAGGAGCTCTTCTAGTGCATGGATCTGATACAGATTTGACTTTTTATGCACAAATATGCTCTATATCTGACATGTAACATACAAAAGTGTAGCTTGATAAGAATAATGCTTTCAAGGCAGATTTTTGTAAAACATATGGTTGCAGCCCTCTTTTGAGGAGTTTTCTTCTATCTGTGACTTGTATTTTTAGCCATGTACTTAATGAACTCAATTGTATGACTTATTTACTACTATAAATACTATTGAAGATTATTTCATGAGCCTCCTATCACTGCTCTATAGAAAATGCATTATTTCCTAAGCAGAATTTTTTGTTATTGATGTAGTCTCTCTTTGAGGCATTTTTTAATACAACTAGGTGTGGGAGATTTATTTAACCCACCTAGGAGGATTTCTTTTTGATGTGCTCTTGGATTTAGGACATAGATACTTAGATCTAAGGGATCCAAGTGCGGGTTTTCATTTCTCTAGTAGCCATTACTAGAAAATGTATTTTCCAGTCATGCCTTGATAGCTGTTCCAAATTTGGAATATTACATTAATCCCAGTTGTTGAAGGGAGAGACTCTCCGTGGATGACCTCAAAAGCGAAGAAAATGGAACCTATATCCTCATCTAGGGGGGAGGCCTCTTCATTGTCTGAAATAGCCTCCTCTTCCAAATCTCCGAGGGTTTGGTCTTCCAAAAGTTGATTCACCACAGTGGTCATGCTGTTAATCCATTAGGGGCAAGTTTTCTCTGAGTGAGAGGCTTGATGGAAAGAAAAAAGTTGTCCTTGCAGATTTCTTCAACGTTGAGACTGGCACTCGAGTTTCATGGGGGCCGGTTCACAGCAGGATTATTCTTTCTGAAGAAATGTTTTTTCATTTTAGCAGTTGGGACATAATCATTGTTCTTCCTCTTCAGATCATAGACTTCGTTGGTCAGTAACTTAAGGGATTTTGTGATACTTTCGAAATCAAAGGGGTCATTACCTTTGTCTCCAGACTTATGGTTTAAGGATTGGGCTCTCTTCGTGGTTGGATTTTGATCATCCTGCCCTTCCTAGTCAATGGCTCCTATGGATAGCATATCTCTTTCGACAGCTAGGGTAGTGGTGTAATTTCTGCCAGGGTAGCTCTAGCTTTTCTCTTCATGAAAATGGAAATATATCGAGGGAGAGCCTGAGTGTAGTAGTCGGTGGTGATGGAATCGTTTAATGCCATATTCGACAGGAATTTATTCAAGATCGTAGAAAAGTATTGATTGAAATCTTTGACCTTCTCTTTTTTCTGACACTTCAAAGTACTAAGTTCAGTGAGGAGAATGGAAGGAGTTTTGTCTTCCAAAAACTTTTGAAGAAAAATACCACGAAACTGCTCCCAGGATGAGATGGAAGCAACTGGGAGGGATTGATACCAGGTGGCGGCTTTATTCTCTAAAGTATGGGGAAAAAGATGGCATGCTACGTTGTCAGATTGTACCATCATCCTTTGTAAGGCCATGTAAAATTTGCTTAGGTGATCTTCGATGAGCGTACCCTTTTCGGGGTCGAAATTGGGGAGGTGTTTCTTTGGGTGTCAAGGCATCTCATGCAATGGGCCATGGAGGGCTAAATGAGACTACACCATCCAAGCCTGAGGCTACACACACCTAACCTGATGGTGGTGCGGTATGTAAACATGCCCTATTTCACTTTCAGATTTGCTCCCTATACCTGACTCGGATGCTTCGCCTTCATGATGAGACTGCATATCCTAATTCCTCCCTTGGTTCCCTATATCTTTGATATTTCTCCAGTTATAAAGGAACAGAAATCTATTTTGGTTTCTGTGGTGATGGTGGTGGCCTGGATTCTGACCTTGTCCATGACCCCTGTTCCCCTGGCCTCTATTTCCCCAGCCTCTCCCAGCTCCACCTCCAGGTGGGTTGTTTGGTTGAGTGTTATCATTCAAAGTTTGATCCAATTGAGGGTTGGTGTTGGGTTGTGTTTCGGTGATTTTGGGGCCGCCCTCTTCCACCTCCCTAGGGCTATCCGGGGGTTCTTTATGATTCCACTCAACTGTGTCTACATAATCTTCAATCATAAGACCCACAAGCTAAGGTAGGGAGTTGACGAGGGTTCCTTGGGGAGAATGGTTAGCTACAGGAGTTCTAGGGTTAGCCAAGGAACTAGTGACCAGGGCTCGCTATAAACCCCTGACAAGGTTGCGGGTGATAGGGCATAGGGCCCTTAGCTGATCTAAAGTAACCTCATAGTAAGGGGCTTCCTCCTCCTGGGAATTTTCTAAGGGTGGTGAACCAGTATTTTCATACATGATCTCCCCTTGGGGAGTTTGTAATGGGATTTTACTTGTGTAATGGGAGCCTACCATTTAGGCCCTCCTTCTAGTGCCAAATCTGTTGACAGGAAAATATGTCCAGCGAAAAAAGGGGATCTCCCTTGTATAAAGTCCCAATTAGACTCTAAACCGTTTGTGATAGGGATCTTGTCCGGGGTGTGGGTTCGGTTACCGCTGAATACTCCTTTTCTCAGATAGGGACGAGCTTTGCAAACCTATGAACACACGTCTATCCAAATGATACAATGTAAATGGTTGATGAGCCTCAATGAACATAAAACACTATGAATAGTGTTACATGTCAAATGACCTCCTCATCAACATGGAGGAGAAGAGA